>CM042190.1:26062629-26085879 GCA_023539305.1 Ilex asprella
CTGCCGCCTGGAGGATTTGACAATCTAGTCATTATGAGTAGGTTTGTCCTCAGACAAGTCAGGTGAGTAAGACGAATGAGACATCGGACCTATAAGAAGTCAACACGTGGCATCAAGTGTCAGAGAAGGTGATGATGAAGATTGCAGAAACCACTGGAGCAACACTGACACAAGCAAACATTTAATGAATCCCTCTACTGATGTGACCCCATGATGGGCTTTGGGGGCCGAGGAGTAATAGCCTTAAATGTTCTCTCGCCAGGACAATTAATGCCCCAGTGCCGAGGGAAGAACATTGATTGTTCTTCTTCAGCGCATTTATGAGGACTGGCGCCGAGCGGGTACTATTGAGCCCTCGGTAAGCCGAACAATCAGTAATGGGGGATTCCCAATGTTGAATCATGGGCACGCTGTTCCATTCCTAACAACACATACTAATCAAATAACTAGCAATGATGAGTATAGAGGGGTATAAATACACCACAAAAACATGCATCAAAGGTATGCAAAACCTCTCCACTACAACCATACAGTGTTTTCTTCTTCCTCTCCCACATATACTGACAGGATCGTCGGAAGGGATACGCCGGAAAACACTCCGGCGCCCTTCTAACCCACTTTTCTGTGGTTCAGGTATTGTTAGCTTCCTTTCGAGACAGGTCAGGTGACCCCAAGAACAATTCATCACCATTCCTTAGGCCCCTTTTGCCCTCTCAACCTATTCCAGGCGGCACAAATAACCGTATCCTCGACTGATTCGTGTTTGCTAAAGGAGAAATCTGTTTCCATATACATTGTGCGCGAATTTGCCCGCACAATCTGGCGCCGTCTGTGGGAAAACGAAGCATTTTCCTAGCGAACAGCAACCATGGTGAACACACGTCAGATGGGGAAGGGACCTCAACAAAGGAACCGCGAATCACCTCCTCCATCTCGTTCGAAAGCGGAAGGTCACGGAGACAGCCATGACCGGAGGTTCTCCGTTCCGCCAAACGAGCAAACTCAACAAACTAGCATAGGCATTAGATCCGGAGGAACAGCCCCGCTAGCTCATCAGCTAGCTGAAGTAATAGAAGAAAAATTTGGAGATAGATTGCGGCAGTTGGAAAAGGATAACGTTAATGTCCTTAGCCGCCTCAACGAGGTTGCGAACTCCAGTGGAAGGTCTAGGAGCTCATTCCATTCCTAGGAACCCTCCGTGAGGAGGATGGAGACACAGGATCTACGCAATCATCTGAACAACAAAGCTGAAAGTTCTAGAGCTCCGAAACGCTCAAGATGCAAGCAGCATCCTCCGAAGGTCCGGGTGAAAAAGGCAAGACCCTTGGGTTGTGACGATCTCCGACGGGGTCTGTCTGCACGAGATGAGGTGGAATCTGACAAAGATCTAACTCAATTCGATCGACACCAAGGTAGGGGAGACGTCGTCGGTCTGCGAGGATACCATTCCGCGGACCCACCTGCGCGGGACGCCGACCTCAGAGCCCGGCTCAACAATAGGAGAAAAAATAGAGTCCCCCAGGAGGACAATGTCGACGATGGAACCTTGCCATCTCCCTTTACCAAGGAGATAATAGGGATGGAGGTGCCTTAGAAATTCACGGTGCCGAGATTCAAAACCTACGACGGGCGCTCTGATCCCGAGGCCCATCTCAGGCAATACAAACAGATGATGTCCTTATACCACTCGGACCACCGATTGTTGTGCCGAGTGTTCTCCATGAGTCTGGGCGACTCGACCATGAAATGGTTCGAAACTCTTCCACCCAATAGCATAGGATCTTGGAGGGAACTGACTAGGAAATTCTCTGCCCGATTCATCACAGGAAGCAAGCGTCCCAAGGACGTGGGATCGCTGCTGACCCTGAGACGGAAGGAAGGTGAAACACTCCGCTAATACGCCGCGCGGTACTGGGAGGAGGTCAATGAGGTTGAGGGATGCTCGGAGGTCATGGCAGCTGCCTCTTTCAGGCTAGGACTGTCAAGGGAAACCGACCTGTATCGGTCATTAACCAAGAAAACTCCGTCGGACATGGGCGAGTTGATGGCCCGAATAAATAAATATTCTCGGATTGAAGACGAGATGATGGTAGGCCGAGACAGGCCCCTTGCATCCAGGAAAAAGGACAAGGACAGGGAGGGTGTCCCCTCCCGGAAGGGATTGACACCTCCCTCAGCAAGTTCTTTTAAAGGAGTCCACACCGTGTTTAAGGAACCAATTTACAGGCTCCTCCACAAAATCAAAAGTGAGTCATTCTTCAAGTGGCCACCCAAAATTCCGGGCGATCCGTCCACTCGCAATCAACAGGATAGATGTTCCTACCATAGAGATTTCAAACATCGTATCGAAGACTGTAGAGCCTACAAGTATTTCTTGAAAAGTCTGGTTCGGAACGGACACCTGAAGGAGTATATCAAGATGGGATCCGAAGAGGGACTTACCACTAACGACACTACAGTCACTCAAGACAAGGCAGTTGATGTCATCCATGTCTGTCCCCTAGAACGCCCAACGTCGAAGATGTTAGACTCGGATCTAAAAAGGGTGGCATTCACCAGAAAACTTGAAGGGGGAGATACGGTCCCGCCAAGCAAAAGGACCCAGACTGGAGAGATGAAGATCACTTTCTCCGATATGGATCTGGCAGGTGTCGTAACACCTCATAACGATGCCTTGGTCTTAACTTTGAAAGTCGACGGTTTCGACGTCAAGAGAATACTAGTAGACTCCGGGAGCTCTTTAGAGGTGATGTATTCCGAGACACTGAAGCATATGGGTCTTGGAGTAAAGGATCTAGGCAAAGTCAGGACGCCTCTCGTTGGGTTTAATGGCTCGTTCGCTTTACCCATGGGGAAAATCACGCTTCCAGTCACCATCGACACAGAGTTTGTAGTAATCGATTCTAACTCACCCTACAATATGATTATGGGACGGGCTTGGTTGCATGCACTCCGGGCGGTGCACTCCACATACCACCAGAAACTGAAATTCCCTACTCCGGAAGGAGTAAAGGAAATCCAGGGGGACCAGGCGTCCGCCAAAAATTGTTTCTACTCTGCGGTGAGGGCAGGAATCTCTGTTCAGGAAAGGGGGCGAGCCCCGAAGCAGATCCTGGACAAATAGCAATCACAGTCCGGGCGTCTAGGAGTGAACGACCCCTGGATGGATCCAGCTGATCGGTCAGTAGAGGATCTCTTGAAAGTATTTTTGAAAGAGGGAGACGAAGAAAAATACTTCTTAATAGGCATAACTATGCCTCTAGCCAAGCAGGCAGAGCTGATTGACTTCCTAAAGCGGAATGTAGATGTATTCGCTTGGAATGCGGTGGAGATGAAAGGGGTGGACCCTGGTGTAATAACCCATAAGCTCCACGTCGACCCCACTCACAAGCCGGTCAAACAGAAGCCACGACGCATGGCACCTCATCACGCACGGGCAGTAAATGAGGAGGTCGATAAGCTCTTAGTTGCCAACACTATCCGGGAGGTTCAGTTTCCTAAATGGCTTTCTAATATGGTTTGTGCCAAGAAGAAGGAAGGAAAGTTGCGTGTGTGCGTGGACTTCACCGATCTCAACAAGGCATGTCCCAAGGATGACTTTCCCCTCCCAAAGGTGGACCAGTTGGTGGATGCCACGGCGGGGTACCAACGCATGGCCTTCCTGGACGCCAGAGCCGGCTATCACCAGATTTCCCTTCATTTGTCAGATCAGGAGAAGACTGCCTTCATTACTCCTAGAGGAGTGTATTGCTACAAAGTCATACCATTCGGACTCAAAAACGCCGGAGCCACCTACCAAAGACTTATGAATCGGATGTTCAAACGTCAGCTCGGCAACACCATGGAGGTATACATTGACGACATGTTGGTCAAAAGCAGGGAGAGTCGTGATCACTTGGCGGACTTAACTAACACCTTCTCCACCCTCCGGGAGTTTAAACGCAGCAAAATGCGTCTTTGGGGTCGGCTCCGGAAAGTTCCTCGGATACCTTGTAAGCCGGCGGGGCGTGGAGGCCAACCCGGATCAGATTCAAGCCGTCCTGAGAATCCGAAGTCCCCTGACGGTCCGAGAAGTTCAAAAGCTTATAGGTATGTTGGCCGCACTTAATCAATTCATCTCTCGATCCTCGGACAAATGCAAGCCCTTCTTCGAGGCCATCAAGAAAGCGGGAAAGGACTCATGGACCCAGGAGTGCGAAGTCGCCCTCGGAGGGATCAAAGAGTATCTAAGGGTCCTTCCCACATTGTCTGTCCCGACCCAAGGAGAGACGTTGTTTTTATACCTAGCAGTCTCGGAGTTTGCCGTCAGCGGGGTGCTAATTCGCAATCATGAGCGTGTACAAAAACCCGTGTATTACGTAAGCAAAGCCCTGCTGGACGTAGAAACAAGATACCTACCTTTGGAGAAATTGGCTCTCGCCTTAGTAATGACCGCAAGAAAGCTAAGGTATTACTTCCAAGCACACCCAATTACCGTATTGACAGACCAACCTTTAAAGGCCATCTTAAGGAAGACGGACCTCTCAGGGAGGATCGCCAAGTGGGCAGTAGAGATGGGAGAACACGACATCCACTTTGAACCCCGGGCTGCCGTTAAAGGGCAAGTGCTGGCCGACTTCATGGCGGAGTTCTGCGGGGACCTTCCCCTTCCGGATTATTCGCACCCCATCGGGTGGACCCCAACGGAATACGATGGAGAGCAGATCTGGACCCTCTGCGTGGACGGATCCTCCAATAGCAGGGGTGCTGGAATCAAAATGTTGTTAGTCTCCCCAGGAGGAGTGTTCACCGAACAGGCCATTCGTCTGGGTTTCAAGACCTCTAACAATGAAGCAGAGTATGAAGCTCTCATTTCGGGACTTCGGTTGGCCGATGCAGCAGGAGCCACGACACTAAACATATGCTGCGATTCTATGTTGGTGGTTAACTAAGTCAACGGCGAGTTCGAAGTAAGGGGTCCGTGAATGAAAGCTTACCATCATGAAGTAATCACCTTGCTCCGTAAGTTCGAAGAAGTCAAAATCGAACAAGTCTCCCGAGACAAAAATTCGCACGCCAACGCCCTTGCCTGCCTGGCCTCGGCCTTGGACTCCACCACTCTTAGGAGGATCACGGTGGAATACCTTTATACACCTAGCATTGACAAATCCTCTGGAATGATGACCATCCAAGAGGGGGGGAAGTCTCCCAGCTAGACCGACCCGTTCTTAAAGTACATATCGATCGGGGATCTACCCGAATGCCCGAAGGAAGCCAGGAACGTGAAATTAAAGGCTGCAAGGTTCTGGGTTAGCCCGGATCAGAAGTTATACCGAAGGTCTTTCTTGAAACCATATCTGATGTGCGTCCAAGAAGACAAGGTGGAGCCCCTCCTCTACGAAGTTCATGATGGAATATGTGGAGGGCACTCAGGCAGACGATCCATGGCCCACCGAATCATGACCCAAGGATACTGGTGGCCCCGAATGCAGAGGGATGCACAGGCATACGTCCAGAAATGTGACCAATGCCAAAGGTTCGCCCTAGTAATCAGGCGCCCGGCCGGGGACTTGCATCCACTAACTAGCCCCTGGCCGTTCGCTTAGTGGGGACTTGACCTGGTGGGACCCCTTCCTAGAGCCCCAGGAGATAGGAAGTTTCTAATTGTGGCCACAGATTACTTCACTAAGTGGGTTGAGGCGGAGCCTCTGACTCACATCCGGGACATAGACACAAAAAAGTTCGTATGGAGGAATATTGTTACTCGGTTCGGGGTCCCTCGCGCTCTCGTATCTGACAACGGGACTCAGTTCAACAGTGGACCCTTCAAAGCCTTTTGCGAGCATCTCGGGATTCACAATTTCTACTCGACCCCTGCGTACCCCCAGGCGAACGGACAAGCCGAATCCTCCAACAAGACTATTGTCAATGGGATCAAGAAGAGGATGGAAAAAGCTAAAGAAAAATGGGTGGATGAGCTCCTGAATATTCTCTGGGCATACAGAACCACTCCTCGAACTCCGACAGACGAGACTCCTTACGCCCTTACTTATGGCATGGAGGCAGTCATCCCTCTGGAGGTGGGACTCCCCACCATAAGAACCCAAGCCTTCGATACCGGGGGCAACGACCAACAACTCGGGTTAGACCTTGACTTAGCCGAGGAAAGGAGGGAGGTAGCCACCTTGAGACTGGCAAAGTATCAGGAAGGTATATCGAAACTCTACAACAAAAGGGTCAAAATTATAGAATTCCATATCGGCGACCTAGTACTAAGAAGGGTAGTTGCTAATACCCGGGATCCGGCAGACGGGAAGATGGGCCCTAACTGGGAGGGGACATATAAGGTTGTCTCGACAGGGGGATCTGGATCATACAGGTTGGAAGATATGGAAGGGAACGCTGTAATCCGTCCTTGGAATGTAATGAATTTGAAAAAATACTACTTTTGAAGTAAAGGTCTTTTGTTTTGGCAACAGTTACTAGCTTCCTTGAAGGGTAAGGCCCTGGAGGCAGAGCCCAAACGACTCATGCCTCCGAAAGATCAATAGGAACCAGCTTCCTAGAAGGGTAAGGCCCTGGAGGCAGAGCCCGAAGGACTCATGCCTCCGAAAAATCAATAGGAACCAGCTCCCACGAAGGGTAAGGCCCTGGAAACAGAACCCGAGGGATCCCTGCCTTTCAAAGATCAACAAGAACTGGCTTCCTGGATGGTAAGGCCTTCGAGGGGTTTGGTTTCCAGGGCGGAGACGGAGACGTTGAAGGGGTTCTGGCTTACTCGAAGGTGGCAAGGATGGAGACGCACTATTCTTGAACCAAGTCAACCCATCCGAAGATAGGGACTCCGCAGACCCGCCTGACTCGGCAGAATAGACTCTGAAAACAGTAACCTCCCCCTCGGCCTCTAAAGAACTCATTGTGGTAAATGAAGTTCAAATCCTAATATAGCCAGGAATCAGACGTTCATTATACAGTAACAATAACATATCAAACAAGGCAAATAAAGAGAAGTTCAGATGTTCATTCATCAAAAGACGGGGCTTTGCGTCCCCGGAGGCTACAGAAGAAGGAAAAGAACAACCAAAAAAAAAATCCTTGGAAACAACTAAAACAGCCGATCACCTCGCTCCCGGCATCTCGATGACATCACTGGCCGACGAATCGACGTTGAAAAGATCAATGGTAATAGCTGCTGGAGGAATTACGGTGGGCACTACATCAGGAACGTCCAGAGGAGCTTCTGTCCCGGGAGCGGGAGGGATAGCCGACGGGGCATCGTCGGTTGCATTGGGAATAGCCGCTTGAGATGACTCCCCCAAAGGTTGCGTGGGGAGCTGAGTCATGTGATCAGCAGCTACCTTCGATGTGGCCTGCTGCATCGCCATCGAGGGCTCATAGGGATGCATTTGAAAGAGGGGAGAGTCCGAGGAGACGTCGACGGCCCTAAGTGCCTCGTCCCAACCCTTCTTGAAAAATTCCTGGCCGTTCTCCTCAAGGGCAGGAAGCACACTATCGGCGAACTCTTCTTTCAGCTCCTCCGCCGACTTTCTGTTACTTTCCATTTCGGCCCTCACCCTGTCAAGTTCTTGGGTAAGTGCCAAACAAGCCTCCTCGGACCCAGCGGCTCTCTCTTCAGTCGCAGACAGACGCTGGGTCTGCTCGGTCAGCCTTCTCTCAAAATCCGCAAGAGCAGCACTCAGCTTTTCAGTGCTGACCCTCCCCGATTCGGCGTCCTTCAAAAGTTGTTCTATTTGGGTGGCCTGACGAGCAAGAGTGGCGTCCCGAGTAGCCACAGCCTCCCTGGAGGAAGCAAGATCCTCCTCGGCCTTCCTCCTCCCCTCTGATGCCTCGTTAAGCTGCACCCTGTTCCCATGATAGCGGGCAGCGATCACGAAAACTTGCTGAGTAATCTGCAAAAGAAGAACCTTAGAAAACCTCACGAAAATAAGAAGTCTAAAACAGAAGTCAAGGAGACTTACCCCCAAGCAGCTCTGGATGATATCGCGAAACAGAGGATTTGTGTTTCGCGCCCGATGGAGCGCCATGTCGGCCCCAAAATGCAATGTTTCACTCACTGCATAGGCGACATGAGGGTCTCGGATGATGGAGTCACTGACCAGAACCTCCCTGCCGTTGTGATCAATGGCCCGAGGGTTCCAAACAGCCTCAGCGTCTGCGGGCGGAGGAGTTCGTTGTTGTTGCTGTTGGGAAGACTGCTTAGGAGTCGGTGTACCCCGACCCCGACCACTATGATGTTGAGTGGTTGGGGCCCTACTGCGGCTGGGGCTGTCTTGCCTCTGCTTAGTCCTCCTCTCCTCTTCCACCGAGGGGTCCCTCTCCCTTATTAGGCCCCGGCCGGTGGTCCTCGGAGGCGGTGGAGGAATGTTTGAGGTCGGAGGAGGCGGAGGCGCGAAACTGGTCGACCCCCTGCCCCTCCCGGTGGCAAGGGTCTGTCTCTGCCTCAAGAAGCGAAGGTCGATTCCAGACATCGCGACTTCAAGGGCGTCTTCCTCGTCTAAGTTTTGGAGGATTGTGAAATCTGGCCACGCCGAGGTAATGGCCTCAGGAAAATCTGGAGGAGCGACCTATCTAGCACCGACCTCTTCCACCTCAGGTTCCTCAGCAACCTGTTCTTCAACTGGCCCTTCAACCTCAGCGTCGGGGGCTCTGTCGGGATCCTCTTCCAAGTTCAGCTCAAGCTCCTGTGCCTCGGCTTGGTCGAAAAGTTCAGACCACCTCGATGGATCAAAAGGGATGGGGACTTGAGAAAACTTCTTGTAACCAGGCGTGTAACCCAAAAGCCTATGTGCTGCCCTGCTAAACCCGTCCCCAAGGTAGCTCTAGACGGTGACAAGGACGAAAAAGTTCACTAGATGCCGAGGCGGTGGAGCATTCTCCCGAGAAGAGACGTCTGAGAATGACAAGAATGTTAGCACTTGCATAGATAAGACGAAACAAGAAAATTAAAGGAACACACAAATAAGGCCGACGTACTTGTCGTTCTCCACTGCAGGGGGCACCTGAGACCCTCGTACTCGGGTTCAGCACCCCTCTCCCAGGCTCCGCTGAAGATCAGCAGGTCGTCTCTGTACCCCTTATTCGAGTCTGAGAGGTGGGTCACTAGGTACATGGAGGGGTCCCTAGCTTTGAGATAGAAATTTTGCTAGGGCATCACCCTCAGCAAAGTATAGCAAAAGAGGAGGTCGTCTAGGCCAATGTTCACCTCTAGATGTCTATTGATTTCTAACACCCCCATGATGATCCTAAAAACATTCAAACAACACTGCCCGGGAAACAGATGGAACCGAGAGAGAAATTGAAGGAGTAAAGAAGGCAGGGGGAACCTGATCCCCCCTCAATGATGACTTTGGTAAAAAAAGGCATTTCGTCCTCAGTCCCGACTGATCTAGAATGAAGCTCGGGGTCGAAGTCTTCTATACCAACACTAGGAGGGATGTCGTGCCGAGACCTAAACCTAGCAATTTGTTCTACCCCCCTTCACCTTGTATTTCCCAGGCCTCGAGGTACTGGCCTCTTGGCCCTCAGCGTCGGTACGTCGTTGGGGCATTTTCTAATGCAGATTAAGGGTCCTTTCGAATTTGGGGAAGTTGGGGGCTTTCTCACTCGTCAAGGTAAACGAAGAGGCAATACTTAGTGACAAGAATGCCACCAGTCACCGGAAAGGGGGAGAAACAACGGAAGGAACGCAGGAACGGCAATGTGCCGGAAAAAACCAAGAAAAGAAGAAGAGGAGACTGACTGTAAAAAAGAGTTGGAACGCTAGAATCCTAGGAGGATCGGTTCTTCGTCAAAAGGACTTGGGCTAGAAAGTGCACTGTTACTCCGGTTGCAGTGGGGTGGACGGTGGAAACCTGAATCTTCTGTTAAAGAGGAACTCCGGCGATTGCTCCGGTGGTTTTCTCTGAGTATTCGAGGAAGACGAAAGTAAAGAAAGGGGGGAGAGCCACGATTTATATAGTGGCTGACCCTCCTCATCATTGGGCACCAGACACGAGGAGAGGCACATTTAATGAGCACGTTCCCCAAGAGGCGGAAAGCGGCTAGAACAGTAAATGAGGGTGGTTGAGACAAATGGTTAAAACCCTTTTGTCTTCTGACGACACGTCTCCCCTGCGTGAGAAGAACAAAAGGCTGGGGGCAGTTGATGGGACTATTTACTGAGACTTCGAGGATTATGACACGTGTCCTTGGCATTCTTTTATTATGATGTCGGGGATCACGACATGTGTCCTTTGGCATCGATGCCTCGGAGGCAGGGCATTTCTAGTCCTAGGAGTCAGACGCGTGTCCCTTGATATTCTTCTGTCCCATCGGCCCCGAGGAAGTCAGACTGTCTTCTGACTCCTTAAGACAACTGCCGCCTGGAGGATTTGACAATCTAGTCATTATGAGTAGGTTTGTGCTCAGACAAGTTAGGTGAGTCAGACGAATGAGACATCAGACCTATAAGAAGTCAACACGTGGCATCAAGTGTCAGAGAAGGTGATGATGAAGATTGCAGAAATCACTGGAGCAACACTGACACAAGTAAACATTTAATGAATCCCTTTACTGATGGGACCCCGCGATGGGCTTTGGGGGCCGAGGAGTAATAGCCTTAAATGTTCTCTCGCCAGGACATTTAATGCCCCAGTGCCGAGGGAAGAACATTGATTGTTCTTCCTCAGCGCATTTATGAGGACTAGCGCCGAGCGGGTACTATTGAGCCCTCGGTGAGCCGAACAATCATTAATGGGGGATTTCCAATGTTGAATCATGGGCACGCTGTTCCATTCCTGACAACACATACTAATCAAATCACTAGCAATGATGAGTATAGAGGGGTATATATACACCACAAAAACATGTAGCAAAGGTACGCAAAACCTCTCCACTACAGCCATACAATGTTTTCTTCTTCCTCTCCCACATATACTGATAGGATCGTCGGAAGGGATACGCCGAAAAACACTCCGGCGCCCTTCTAACCCCCTTTTCTGTGGTTCAGGTATTATTAGCTTCCTTCCAAGACAGGTCAGGTGACCCCAAGAACAATTCATCACCACTCCTTAGGCCCCTTTTTGCCCTCTCAACCTATTCCAGGCGGCACAAATAACCGTATCCTCGACTGACTTGTGTTTGCTAAGGGAGAAATCTGTTCCCATATACATTGTGCGCGAATTTGCCCGCACATTTATAATGGATAAATCTCTTATAATTTGGTCCAAAGAGGTTGCAAGATTAGAACTCAAGACGTCTGATTTTGAAGGAATGAAAATTTTAAAGATTTGATTATTGCAATTGAAATTCTTTATGGACCAAATAAGAAGTTAGTGTAAATTATAGGGGCATAAATTATAAATTGTAGTTCAGTAAAAAGATGCCAAATAGAAGGGTGTTTTTGTAAAGTAAATGACCTGGCGAAAACCGGGTATCCCTAGCAAGGAAGGAATAGGTAGGGGAGAGAGAGAGACAGAGAAGGGAAGGAAGGAGAGAGGAGGCTAGCCTCTTGTGTTGTGTTTTACTGTCTCCGTACTCGTAAGAGAGATCGGATCCTGAGTGATCCGTTCATTCCAATCTTTGGAAACTCAATCTGCTTGTTTCTCTCACTGATCAAAACTTCTTTGGTCTCCAAATTGATTCTCCATTCTTCTCTCTCTATCTCTGAAATTTTGATCGATTCGATTTTGTTTCTTGTTTTTTTTTTGTTCTGTTTATTTGTCGATCGACTTGTCGGCACTAATCGAAGAGCTATTTAGAATCCCTGATTCGTAGAGATCTTCGAAACTCAAAACCCTAATTTTTGAATTATCCGATTCCAAAAAAACCCTATTTTTTTTATGGCTACAGCTTCTAATCCTAGTGCTCCTCCGGCTGCTCATTCGCCGCGGAGTACTGACGCCGCCGCCATTAATAGTCCACGATCCCGGAGGTCTGCGGCGGCGCGTGGTGTTTCATCGCCGTGGACTCAGATTGTTCGCGGTGGCGATGCCGAACTAGTTAACTCTCCCACATCTGCCTCCGGTGCGGCTCCTTCTTCGCCTTCTTCATGTGGTGCTGTCCACGGACCAATCGTGAACTTGTCTTCTGATTGGTCGCCTTCGAAATCGGCAGCAGTTGCTACTTCGTCTTTTGTTTCGCCGGAGGATACCGCTGCTGAGTCTCAGCCGGAAGGATCCGATAACAGCAGTGGCAGTGGCAATGCGGCTAAGAAGCCGGCTTGGAACAAGCCGTCGAATGGTGCTGTGGAAGCCAGTCCGGTTATGGGAGCTGTGTCTTGGCCAGCTCTCTCTGAGTCCACTAAGGCTTCTCCGAAATCCTCTTCGGCCGATTCATTGAAAGCTCTATCTGATGGATCGGTTTCTTTATTACAGGTTATTTTATATATAACTGGAATCGTAAAAGAGTTTGTTGTTTCATCCGTTATATTTGCGTTGCATTATATTATTCTGTTTATGCTTACATGTTGCATACAATTCGTTTTGCTTGTATATGTGGCCCGAAATTAAAAAAGAAAGAAAGACATTTACAGTGGTTATTTATGTCTCTGTTATAGGGAAGTGAAATGGCATCATCTTCTTCACACAAACAAGTAAATAATCCAAATCCTAGTTCAACTCCAAACCATGTGGGGCCCACACGCCAGAAGTTTATGAAGCGTGGCAGTGGGAGTTCAAACAATAATATATCAGCTAATGGTGTTTTTCCTCAGCCACCACCACCTCAAGGTCCAGTGGTGGAAGGCCCTCCTAGTAACTTTGGAAAATCTGGTAGTGAACATACAAACAAGGAGACTGGACAAAAGGGAGGTTTTGGGTCACAATCACATGGTGGGAATGATTACCATCAACCACAACAGCGTAATTCGTTTAGGAGGGGAAATAGCAGCCCGCACCATGGTTCTTACCAACATGGATATGGGGGGAGACGTGATCAGGATCGTGGGAATCAGGATTGGAATCCTCCACGAAATTTTAACGGCAGAGACACCCACATGCAGCCTCAGAGAGGTTTTCCTAGGGGCTTTATACAGCCCCCACCTCATACTACTACAACTTTTATACCTCCTCCACCTCTGCCAGTGCGGTCGTTTGTCAACCCTATGGTGTATCCTGGTGAGATTAGTTACTATTGAAGCATCAAGCTTTGAATATTTGGTTTTGCTCTGATGGTTTTTTACATTTGTCTTGTAGATGTGGGATCTCCTTTATTTTATGTTGGTCATCCCGAGTCCCTTAGAGGTGTGCCATTTGGTCCGTCGCTGCCGCCTATGTTCTTCCATGTTCCGGATCCCCAGTTGCATTCTAAGATAGTAAATCAGATAGAGTATTATTTCAGGTATTTTAATTTATTTGTTGGCATATTCCAAAGATAATGATATCAGTTAATCAAATTTAATCATATTTGGCAGCTTAACAGCTAGTATACCTCTTATTTATTTATTGCAGCAGTGACAATTTAATTAAAGATACATTCTTGCGGGAAAACATGGATGATCAAGGCTGGGTTCCAATTAAATTAATAGCAGGCTTCAAGAAAGTGAGTTTTTTGGGACAGTTAAGAGGTTTCCTTTCTTGTTTTGGTTGTGATTAGAGTTACTTTATCTCCTGTTGTTATGGATGATTCACAATGATTGGTTTCTCATGCATCTTAAATTACTCAGCACCTTTGTGTTTAGATCCGACATAGTTTCCACATGATCATATAATTCATTGTCAATTATATCGAATTAAGAATTTTGAGTATTAGTATCTAAGTGGATTTTTGATGGCATAATATTTGTTGCACCTGTAGAAGCTGCCAAGCACCTCTTTTCAAATTGGAATTCTGATTATTAATAATGCTGAGCTGTAATATTTTTTCTTATTTGGGCTTTGCCTTTCTTGCATAAGATTTAAGGTGCTGATTCTTCAACTGCAGTATGCCAATATGCGTGGGACATGTTATGATTTTTTTGAATCTCGCACTGTGTTTGAGAAATTTACTCCCTGTTACTCCTTGTTACACCATTTTTAATTTCCCGACTTTCTATATTGTGGTAACTGAAACATTCCAGGGATTTTCATTGTGATTGTCTGCATTTTTGGCATTTTTTCTGCTGGTTGTCTTGTCTCTGTCTTGCCCAAAAGGAGACTAACTTTAGCTGCGTATCAAGGCTGTTTGATGTTATAATATCTTGTATAGGTTGTATTTCACATGTGTTTTGCTTCATTTGGTGTTCAATGTAGTTCAAGTATGACAATCTCTCTCTACATATATTTATGTGGTAAGTCAGCACGCACGAATCCATTATGTACTCACAATTGCACATATGTAGGGTATCAATGGTGACTTTTTGTTGGTTTGATATTTTATGTTTAAACAGTTTAGTGCCTTGTCTCTGGAGTGTACCTTTGGGTTTAAGGTTCAGAATTTAATCTGCATCTCTTATAGGGCATGGTTTGTGTCTTGAATGGACATAATTCAACCAGGATTCATTCGTTTTGGGGTATGAACTCTCTTTAATGCAAGATTCTCTCTCTTTTGGATTTGCAGTTATTAAATATAGGAGCTTTTATTTTTGTTCCCCCTCCCGCCCGCGGGGTGGGGGGGGGTTGCATTTCTGAGGCAGGCTTTAAAGAAAACTGATGATGAGGGTGACTTATTAGTCCATCCGTGCATACTTTTTCCCCATTCCTGTATGTGTTGTGGTAAGTAGATCTTTGACTAGTTCAAGAGGGATTAACTATGGGAATCCTTGTTTCCCTTCGTCTAACTATGCATTGCAGAACGTATACATAGTGTGCTTCTTTAGTCAAGATATTGGAGCTGGCTTTACATAGATATTCATGGCAATCTTACTCATGCCTACATCTACGTACTTTTTTGATTTGATGACATTAGTCTAGGTCTTTGGAAGTAGCACAAGTTTTTCTAGGGTGTCTCTAAGTTATTGAATGTCTACATCAGTGGGCGCAACAATTCTAATGACTTGCAAGATTTTGGACTACCTCTTAATTATTGAATGGAGCAAATTCCCAGAGTTACCCATTGTATATCCAAGTTATAATAAAATACTTAAACAATAGTGAAAATATCTGGTAGTGTGATAAGCTTGGTTGTGTACAGAATTAGGACTTTATGTTTTGAAATTTGAATTTGTTGACTTGTGAAGGCCCGTGCTTGCTATCTATGTTTTCAGTAAACAAAGGTAGCTGGCAGGAAGTCAGTCTGACTTTTTTATTTTCAAGTAAGTTCTGGAGCAACAAATGATGTTAGTTCACCGAAATTGTAGTTTTCAAGATTTGTATTGTCAAAATTTTATCGAGGGAAATTATATTGTCCTCAAAGATCAAACATGAGCGTGGATGTAGTCGGCTGTGCACAATTGGAACTTGTCATGCTTGCTCAAACACTTGTGTTGTTGAGTAGATTCTCTTGCTTTCACAAATATTGGTGTTACGTTGTTAGGACTTAGGGTGGTGGCACGCAACGTGGGTTCTTTTCCATGACCTGGTGCCTCTGCGCAAGCTAAAGCTATCTAGAGATATGGCTGGCAGTGGGCTAACACAGAAAGAATGTTATCATTTAAGACAAAGGGGATTACAACCAGTAGATCTTTGACTAGTTCAAGAGGGATTAGCTATGAGAATCCTTGTTTCCCTTCGTCTAACTATGCATACCCGAACGTCCACAGTGTGCTTCTTTAGTCAAACTATTGAAGCTGGCTATGCATAGATGTTCATGACAATCTTACTCATGCCTACATCTACATACTTCTTTGATTTGATGACATTATTCTTGGTCCTTGGAAGTAGCACAAGTTTTTCTAGGGTGTCTCTAAGTTATTGAATCTCTACATCAGTGGGCAAAACAATTTTCATGACTTGCAAGATTTTGGACTACCTCTTAATTATTGAATGGAGTAAATTCCCAGGGTTTTCCATTGTATATCCAAGTTATAATAAATACTTAAACACTTGTGATAATATCTGGAAGTGTGATAACCTTGGTTATTTACAGAACTAGAACTTTATGTTTTGAAATTTGAATTTGTTGACTTGTGAAGGCCCGTGCAGGCTATTTATGTTTTCAGTAAACAAAGGTAGCTGGCAGGAAGTTGGTCTGACTTTTATATTGTCAAGTAAGTTCTGGAGCAACAAATGATGTTAGTTCACCGAAATTGTAGTTTTCAAGATTTGTATTGTTCAAAATTTTATCGAGGGAAATTATATAGTCCTCAAAGATCAAACATGAGCGTGGATATAGTCGGCTGCGCACAATTGGAACTTGTCATGGTTGCTCAGACACTTGTGTTGTTGAGTCGATTCTCTTGCTTTCACAAATATTGGAGTTATGTTGTTAAGACTTAGGGTGGTGGCATGCAATTTGGGTTCTTCTCCTCGACCTCGTGCCTCTGCGCAAGCTAAAGCTGTCTAGAGATATGGCTGGCCGTTGGCTAACATAGAAACAATGTTTTCATTTAAGACAAGGGTGCTTCCAACCAGTTAGAAGCATGTTGGCATTTTGTCATCCTAGTTCGCTTTTCTTTTTATTGTTTAAAGTTCCATCTTTAGTCATTGAGAGAATAGGAACACGCAGGGGGTTTCATATGGGTGAGGAAAGGTTGAGAGTTCAAATACCACTTGTAAACTGAGGGACAAAGTGCACCAATTGCAAAAATTGTGGACCAGGTGTTTTGGGGCCAGGCCACACTAGATGGTGGTGTTGAGATCCAGTTGCAAAGATTGTAATGTTATCATGTGGTATACTCTAATTGAGATAAAAAAGGATGTTGGTAGTTTTTGAAGAAAAGTTTTATATATGGGTAAATAATAATGGTAGAGATTTCAGAGGAGTGATCCCTTGTTATGTGGTTCCCCCAGCCACCCCAACCAAAGTGAAAAACCCATCTTTTTCCTTATTTTGAAGAAATGAAGCCTAAGTGATGGCATGTGGTTGTGCATAGAAGATCTAGGAAGTTTAATGGTTCTGTCACTCTCCTCTGTCATCTGGATATTGAAGTTTTGTAGCATTTCCGTAGCAAGTCACAACATCTAGTAAAACAAAGCATGGGATTTCCTGGTCCACTTCTTTTAGTGAAAAAAATATTATTGAATTTTAAGATTGGGAAATGGAATCTGAAAATCATGTCAGAATTCCTGAGCCTTGACAATGTTACAAGATATCTGGGAGTATAGAAGGTATGATTGGGAAGAGTGGAACCCTTCCTAAATTTATCATATTTGGCATACTCATTGTCTATTCATGAGGTTGAAATTTGGAGATAATAAGATGTCAGCCTTGTCTATCGAGAAAGAATTTGTGTTGGGAAAGGGGTTTCAATGCTACATATGTGTGGGTTTTGCACGTCTGTGTGTGTATTATTGGACCTAATTAGCTTCTAATTGAATGGATGTTCATTAGTAACACTTTTTTTTAATTATTTTTTTGTAATGGTCCTCTTAATTTGTACAGGTATTTTTTTTTTGATTCAATTCAATTAAGCCAATAGCAGTTGGAAATCTAAACTTGAATTTCAAAATAATTCTTGGAACTTATGCTTACATCTATTGAAACAGTGGTCTCAACTATGTAATGCAGCCTTGCAAATCAGAGTTTATAGTTGCAAGTGATGTTCGTTTGAATTTGTGTTGAGAAAGGGGTTTCAAAGCTAAATGTGTGGGTTATGCGCGTTTCTGTGTGTGTGTTTGTATTATTGGACCTAATTAGCTTCTAATTGAAAGGGGTGTTCATTAGTAACACTTTTTTTAATTCTTTTTTTGTAATGTTCCTCTCTTTTAATTTAATTGCAGTTTGAAATTTAAACTTAAATTTCAAAATAATTCTTGGAACTTATGTTTAGTACTGTTGAAACAGTGTTCTCAACTATGTAATGCAGCCTTGCAAAATCAGAGTCTTTAGTTGCAAGTGGATGCAGGATGTGATTTTCAAATTAAACCTGCATTTTCTATGATGTTTTTGCCTTTATCTGGCTCTTTAATATGCACTTTTTTTGCTTAAAGCATTATTCAAAGCATGCTCTGATGTAGACAATGGATTGTTCACCCTAGCTTGACTAATTTAATTTATGTTGCTGGTGGATTTGCTGCTCTGCTTGTATGTGATATTTTTTGCCTTTATTTTTGGAATTTTCCATCTTGGTTTATATTTAGCTTTTCTGAATGCATCTTATATTCCATTTTAATGTATATATCCCTTGATGTGAAGAACTGCATGTGCGGATGGTGGAGAGCATCATGTACCTCATTTCCGATTAAGGAATTCCCACAATGGAAAATAAGGATTCTCAACTGTGATTTTTTTTTAATTTTTGGTACCATATTGGTTTGGTAATTGTAAATAAAGTAGCATATTAATATTTACCCATCTCTGGAGAGTGCTTTAAATTATTTGAAGGGGACTCTGAGAATACGGTAAATTGACTAACTGTTCATTTCTACAGGTAACTTGTTGGTAGGATACTTGTTAAATTTACCAAAGTATGATATATTAAAAGCCTTGTGAACGGTTCTGATATTTTATTTGGTTGCCAATAAAGTTAATACAAATATGCGTCTTGAAGCATGCTAGTGTTTCAGACGCGATCCTTTTGTGCTTGTCAGAAGGCTATTCTTCTATAGCTTTCCATGTAAAGACGAGGTCACTCATTGTTTTTTTTACAGGTGATGAATTTGACAGACAATATCCAACTTATACTGGATGCTTTGAGAACTTCTGCTCTTGTGGAAGTCCAGGTATCTTTCGTTGTTGCCGAGTGTTGATTCTATTCATGTTCTGGTTCTTTTTGGTTACTCATTTTTACTCTTTTATAATCACAATCTCTATTCTCTGATTTGTTTTACGTGGTACACAAGAGAACATTGTAACAAGGCTTCCAGCCACAAAGTCAAGCTTATGCTTGCACAGTTGCACCTCTTCAACACATCAGCTAGAATGCGGGGTGGTTGAAATATGCAACATTTGGAAATCTTAAAAAATTTATGGTCACCCTTGCTCTTTCTAGTTCTCCTCTCCTCTGAATATGATGCCACATTGCTTACATTGGAAATAGTGCTGCTTTCTGATTTTTTTTCATGTTGAATGTCCTACTTCATTGCCTTGCAGGGTGATAAAGTAAGAAGGCGGAATGATTGGAAGAGATGGCTATTGCCATCTGCTCAATTGACTACTGCGACAAGTCCTCAGTCCCTTGGAAGGTTTAATCATGATACTCTAGCTTCCCATCTCCAAAGCTTTACACTGGATGATAAGAATGCCATTCACGGTCTCCCCGAAGTATTCCTTAGTAGATCATCGTCAGGGGAATTGAGTAGCCAATCACAACAATCTGGCGGTGAGAGTACAAGCCAAGTCATAGTTCAAGCTGGATTTGAACACACAACACCTGCAGGATTTTCAAGTAAATGAAAATTGTTCTCTGGAAGCTTTCACTGCCAGTGTTCATACGAGGGATTGAGGAACGTTGAAGTTCAATGATGGTTGTGAAACTACATTTCTATGGAGGTAATGGTCTTGGCTGCATGATGGACAGTGATGTGTGAAAAGCCAACTAGGCAAACTGAAAAGCCGGAAGAACAATGAGGGAAAAAACTTAAAATGAATAAAAGAGAACATAAAGGAAAGAAAGTTTTATGACTTTTTAAGGTAGTAGCATGAAATTGTTGGGATATATATGTTCTGTTGAGGAATTGTTTTTTTTTTTTTTTCGTGTTTTATGATTATCCATTGTGGCTTGGTTGGCTGGTGTTTCTACAAGGGGAATGTTTTCACCTCCCCATGCTGCCCCTCAGCTGTTTTTTCAAAATCTTTGGGGTCAGATATCTCCCATTGTAGGAGGTAAGAAGATAAAATGATGAAGGGAAGCAGGAAAAGGTGTTTTGTTGGATGCTGATGTTTGTGCTACATCAATGTTGGGCTGTTCTTGATGACTTGATGATCTAGTTTTTGTTTTTCTGTTTATTGGGACATATAGTACTTAAAAACTCGTATGTATACCTTCTTCAAGACCCGTTGAAGATTCTGCTTCATAAATTGCCCTTATAACAGGGACAGATTTTCGGATTTCAAATTAGGAGACAGCTTTTTATTGCTTTTATGCCTTACCGTAGATTGGGAGCTTGATGTTGCATTTGCTCAATTCTATATTTATTAAGAGTAAATATTGTGGACAGGAGAAGTGTTAACACTGAGAAGGGATGGGATGGGAAGGGATGCCCTCATCATAACTTATCTGTTATGACGGTATTCATTTGAGGCGTCGATGGTTTTGATCACCTTCCTTTCAATTTCTAAATGTTTGGTATTAGTTGATCTGTTCTACTGTGGTGATGGAGTCTGCCTGATCCTGGATTACGCGTTAAGTAGCATGGGGATGTTAAGCCCTGGATTATAACTAGTCTGTCAACTCTGGTAGCCGACCGAGTTAAAAAACTGTGACAGGACTCTGAAATTGGGACTTGTTCTTTATTGTAGTTATGTAAGATTGAATTTGTCCAATGATAGGGATGGTCAAGCCATTAGTGGTGTCCTAGACTCTAGGTCCTTCTAGCCATACCCTACTTCTCTCCTGGTAGGTCCAGAAACAACTACTTAGAATAAGAATACATGGTAAAGCTCCAAGTTTTGTATCTTTAGTGGAATTCAATGTGATGACTAAGATTGTGGGTTGTATTTGGGCAAGGTTTGAAAGAGTTTTCACTAATCCTAGAGATACCCTAGATACCATTGTGTGGATTTCAAACAGAAACGACTCTTTTACAGATTCACGGGTTGTCTTAAAAATTAGTAATAATGGAACACCAGTAACACAGCATTTTGTGGTCTTTCAAATCTGTCGAAAATCTCAGTTGCACAGCTCCTAGGCAATGGAAACTTTGTTCTTATAGTAAGGCAAGCAAGAGTTCTAGAGCTAAGTAGGTAGGTGGCAGTGCTTTGATTATCGTCGGACACTCGGTTGCCTCCTCCTGCTGGGCAAGAAGTTGGGGGAAGAGGCTCTGGACAGTGGTCTAGACCATTGTTTTCACATCACGGAGGAGTGCCGAAGATTCATCCTTTGCAGGGCTTCACCGCCAAAATTCGTAAATGAATTTTGGCTGTGTTGGTTTATTTGTTAGTAAAAGGAAGTAATAATTTTAAAAGTAGTTTAAATGATAACAAAAATAAGTTGAAAATACAGGTGTCTTGAATTTAAATCTCAACAATTTTTTAAGGTTAGGTTACGAGAAATTTATCTATCATGAATATCTTAATCTCGATATGAATAATTTATTTTTAACTAAACAGAAAAAAAAATAATTAAAATATACAAAAATTAATTGGAACACTTCTGACAAAAAGAAGAAAAAAAAAAACGAAATAACAAACTACAGGCAGGGCCCGGAATGAACTTCAATTGAGTGGCCTCTCCACCTTCTGGAATCTTTTTTTTTTTTTGAGTCTTATATCTGACTCTGAGGCTTCCAACAAATCAGTCATTACAAGAGTCACTTCGAATCAATCAGGCTTGCTCCAACTCTATCTAAATGGAGGAAGAGAGAAGTAAATGACGTAATAATAGTACCCAATTTTTTTTTCCCCAACACAATAAAACAAGGTACTTGTAAACTTTTTTATATTTTATAATTTTATTTTACTTTAATATGTTTAGTGTTAACTACTTATCTAATCCTCAAAATATGCTATTTTGTGCCAATCAAACATTTCAACCATATTTTGTGTCATTTAAAACTTAGTATAAACATTCCATCTAAATTTTTCATTAATTTTGACGAAAACTTTCACGTGTAGATCACATGATTTTTGAACTTATGATCCTTGAACTATATAATTTAATCTCCGACTCACGTGTAGGACTGTTAAGACGGCTTGCAAGTGACTCAAGCTCGATTTTAGCTTGACTTGAACTCACTCATATTATAAAAATAAGGTAAATTTAAACAATTTTTATACTTATTTAATATTCAAACTGAACTCAAACTATTCATAAGCCGACTTATTTTTCCTTCTTATACATAATATATGCATATAAATTATTAAAATGCTAAAGGTTTTCCTAATACAGTAAGCAAAAACAATAACGCATGTTATGCTTTGGTCTATCCATTACAAGTTATGCCTGACTCATCATCTCTCTTCCCTTGCTTACCACCATGATTTTCTCTAATTCAAACCCTAGATGATGCAAGCTATCAGTTTATACACACACTTACATATATTAAGTTTGTACGTTTTTTTTTTCTGTAATTTAGAAGTATTTTTACGTTCATAATTTGTGTTAAAAATTTGATTTGCGTGAACAAGTCCGAACTTAGCTTAAACAATTTTTGAATATTATTTCAACAATTAAATTAATACAAAATAGTCGAAATGAAGGAAATAGTTAGGTTGGAAAGAGAAGGAGTAGGACTGACAAAAGAAGATTGAAAATTGGGTAGCTCTCTGCATAAAGGAGGGAAGTTTGGTGGAGTCACTTTCTTGTCTTTACAGTTTATTATTGACTCACTATCCACCAAATTGGAATCTTGGGGATGTGCATGGTTTTGGTGCAACATCCAACGGTCACTATTAGTTTCTGTATGCCACGCCCTACCAATGGATGGATCTTATAGAGCCTTCAAATCTGACAAAAAAACACACTACAGTAACAGTACATAATAGAATGAGCATGTGATGTGAGAGAAAAAAAAGTGTAAAATGACTATTCTGGGCAGTCAAATACAGAGATGAGTTGTCAAACAAATAGCTTTTGCTGATATGGACAAATTTAATCAATGAGCGAGCTGTCCGTTTTGCCCCTCAAATAACCCATTTTTGTCTCACGGCGATATCCATGGAAAAAAATTCTAGAGGAAAGTCTTTTTCTTTCTGTTCTGAAGCTATTGTGAAAATGCTTTTTTACCAGCTTAATTGTTATCCTGTAGCGTTAGGTTAGTTGGTGAGAGATTATTCTAACTTAATTAAACTCTCAAAATCAAGTCTTGGGAACGCAGTTGCGTTCGGTAGGGAGAATTTTGCCATCTTTGTGGTCCTACCCGGCTCAAATCTAGATTAATTGAAGCTCAAAATAATTTTCGAATACCAAATGATTTGACAAAAAAAAAAAAACTTAATTGCCACGCTTATTACCTCCACCCCCTAATTCCTAACTTAAAATATAATAATGATTCAAATCGTTTAAATTTGATGATTTATATTATTATTTAAATTTAAAATTTTAAATTATAGTAACTCAATTTATTTATATTTATTTTTTTAATTACGATAAAAAAA
>CM042190.1:26090879-26101548 GCA_023539305.1 Ilex asprella
TGTAGTTCATATGTCCTAACCCAATCCATTTTCTACAACTTCTCCTTTCCTTTAATAAGTCAGTGCTTGCCATATATAGAAATTAAGGATAAGGCTAGGATACAAAATAAATAAAAATAAATAAGTTAGTACGACGATATTTACGAGAGATGTTCGAATTAGTTTATGTTCACATTGAATAATCTTTCTCTCCCTTTCAGTCAAAAATATATCATCCACGTCAGATCTAGAATAATAATGACGGATAAATCCTTCTTGATCTGACCATAAAAAATCGTCAAGATTCGAATTTATAATTGAGTTTCAAAATTTGATCATATTCAACTTAGTTTTTAGAACTTGACTATAATATTGATTTAAAAAAACTAATGTATTGTACTTCTAAAATTTATTATTGTAATAGATATTTTTATTATTTATTTTACAATTAAAATTTTTATTATTTTTTGGAAATATTTTTATCACTGCTATTATAACTATTTTTACAACATTATTTTTAGTACGAAAAAATTAGTAAATCACTTTTGTGAGTGACTTACTAATGTCAAAATAAGTATTTTTATTATTTTTTTCGGTATCACTATAATAATAAAAAATACTTATAATAATCTATATAATAAGATAGCTCACAAGTTGAATTTTATCCCTCACACATTTTTCACCCAAAAAATATCATATCACCTATTTCTATCACAAGTTGAATTTTATATTTTTTATTTCAAATATTACCTTTATATAGTGAGAAAAAAAAATTGGATTACGTATTTTAAAAAAAATGTCAATTTTTAAAAAAAATAATGGATAAACATAGATTTTAAATGATGTAATCAAATAAATAAAAGAAAGAAAAAATATTATTTAATATAATAAGGTAATTTTTTTTAAATTATCGAATTTTATATTTTATAGTACAGTTATGACTAGTTTCTAAGTATAATAATTAGAGTTATAGTAACAAAAAACAAATTTCGGACAAGTCGTAGCTTTTACTATGAGTTACCTTGATATAACTAAAATCAAATCGAATCAAATCAAAGCCAAGTGGTTAGGTTAGGATTGGTTTGATTTGCTAACTCAATAGTCAAATCCTAATCACATCCATTGGCAGAACAGGGGCTGCATAGCCTCAAGGGTGGGAACCACTCTCACATTTTGTTTAAAAAAATTATATGTATTTTATTTTTATTTTTATTTTTATTTCAAATGTTTAGTCATTTTTATTGTATTAAGTCTTTCTACATGTATCTTAATATTTATATTTATGAATTTTAATTTTATTTTGTTAATTTAAAAGTAAAATACTTGCAACTGACCTTCAATTAATTTTTATTTTTCTGCTAGAACTTGCTTTTATTTTTGTTTGACAATTGATTGTAGTGTTTATTATGTTTCAATTAAATTTTAAATTTTTTTTAGTATGTTTAGTTTAGTTGTTTTATTATTCTAATATCTTATTGATAATATTAGAAAAAGAAGTTTATAAAATAAGTGTAATGGATGGTCGGTAGTTAAGTAATTACTTTTTAATTACATAATAACAATCACCCTCACATTTTTATAATGATGATATTGAGTCATTTTTATATACCTATATAATATACATTATTTTTTTGACATTTTTTTTATATTAAATGAACATTATGTATACAATATGATATGACCACCATCCGTTGTCCATTTTCGTTCTCTTCCCTATACGAGAAGGTAGATTAAGGAAAGATGACTTACTTCTCGCCTTGATTGATGACAACTTATGTAGTGATCGATCTTTTTACTAGAATATCTCCTTGGTTAAAGAGCCCCAAAACTAATAAGATCGTAAGAAATCAAAAAATTTGTGTGAAGAATGTTTTATTTTCTACCCTCTCCTCTCCAAAGGCCAACGAGAGATTGCATTTCTTTTTTTTCGGTAGCTCTTTTGTTTCCCAAGACCCAAATAAATTTTTTTGGCTCCATCCCTAATCACATCTAACATCATCCAAAGTTAAACAGACTATGAGTTAATCAAATTATGTGTACTTGTATTACTCTTCATCTCTTTGCACTTTTTTTCCTATTAAAAATGATTTAGGGGGGATGGGATCAAATGTAGTTCATGATGTAATTATAATAATAACTTGCCCATGTAAAAAAAATGAGTTATTTTGTAAACTTGTTTATTTGTCATATTGAATGATTAGACCACGTGTGAATGTTGACGTAATGTGATCGTTACACTCTCAACGTGTACTACTCTAGATTGTCCTAGACAGATGCAAGAGTCATACAATGAGTATGTTAATGGAGAATAAAAATTTTTATTTAATTTATGGATTTAATGATATGGTATCATTAAAATCATAAATCAACCCAAAATTTTAATTTTTGATAGAATTCACAGTCAATTTTAAGGTTATAATGAATTAGATTAATAAATTAAGTTTAAATAACATTGTCTCTAACTCCATCACACCGTAAAAAATAATTTAAAAATAATATTATTGAAATTTAATTTATTATGATTTTGAATTGACTGTAAATTTTATCGAATATTAAAATTTGATGTTAATTTAATATTTTTAATAAAATTATATCATTAAATCTGTAGATATCATTACTTATAATTTAATTACCTTCCATAAATAATATTTAATGTGTCGTATAATGCAACTATTTTTTTTTTCAACTGGTTAAAGGGGAATGCAAGTAGCTAGTACCACACAGGTTTGGTGGTTCTGTCTTTCTACTCGATTGCCTGTTTACCCGTACGTGAAGACTTTAAACTCTTCATCTGACCTCTGTTTTTCTCTCTCTCTATGTCTCTTCAATGTGGTAATTAGGATCGAGGTGAAAAACACACCAGCAAAGTCCCCAGCACAACAGAGTCTCACACCACCAAACCTTGTGTCAAAAACATGGAAGAAGTCTGGAAAGAGATCAACCTTGCCTCTCTCCCTGAAAACCCTTCTAGGAAAGATCCCAACACCATCAACTTTACTGGCATGATCTTCCAGGACTTTCTAGCTCGACCCTCCTCCAAAGACCCTCCTCCACCAAGCGTCTACGGCCCTCCGGCCACCGTGCTGTGCTTGGGTTCGGTTAGTCAATCACACTTTCTTGGCAACTCCGACCACCCTCTCAGTCAAACCACGATTTTACAACCTCTACCTGTTTTAAATGTGCCAGTTGATGCTGTAACTTCCTCTTCTTGTATGTTGGCTAGAGGGAATAGAAGGTTGCCGGTGACTGAGAACTACTCCAGCGAACGGCGACGAAAGCGTTTGATAAAGAATAGAGAGTCGGCTGCTCGGTCAAGGGCTAGAAAGCAGGTATATAATATGGACTATGTGTCTCTCTTTCATCTACCTACTTTGATCTATATTCTGTTGTCTTTGTTTCATTCTGTCGTTTTGACAGGCTTATACAATTGAACTGGAACTGGAAGTTGCCCATTGGAGGAGAGAGAATGACAGAATCAGAAAACAGCTTCAAGAGGTATATTACCATATTTTGGAATGGTGTACATGTTACGGACTTTGCATACTAAAGGCAAAAAAGCACAACTCCAAAAATAAAACGGGAAACGACCCATTTTGGTATCCTTATAGAGCTTAAACTGTTGCATTACTTTCCATTTGTCTGATATGCTTCCATATATATAAATAATATGTATATGTATATAATATATTCGAAGCTTTCATTGATCTTGTGTATATATCTTTTTGGGCAGTTTTTCCTAACTGCTGCTCAGCAACCCAAAAAGCGAACTCTCCATCGGACGTATACAGCCCCATTTTAAGAGAAGCTAGCCACACTGCCTACCGAGTATCCAGAGAGAGAGAGAGAGAGAGAGGTGCAACGAGACTAATCATGGGCACCCATATTCTCTTCTAGAGTGCCGACAACAAAGAGTCATTCAAGGAAAGAAAGAATAGGGAAGAAAAGGAAAATGAGGTGGTTAAACTTTTTCATTCACATTCTATAATTAGACATATTATTATGTTAAATTAATTTTTTAAATCTTCATAACTTTGATCAAAAAAAAAAAAAAATCCCACAACAAAACTCTTTAGATTAATGGGTGTCATAAAAAAATTAGAGGTTCTATTGATTCAAGTGTCCATATTTATTTATTTAGCTTTATATATATATAAGCCTAGCACTACTCAAAAAAAAAAAAAAAGGGGATAGGTAGTGTTTCTGATTTCCATGGGTTTTTTTATTTTGAAAATTGAAAATGAGTCCTCTTATATGAACTTATAATAATTTGAGTTCGAAAGGAAATTTATTTGGGGGGGGGGGTGAGTCCATATTTAAACTTATATGTAAGGACTTAAGTTCCCTTATTTTTTAAATCTCAAATTATTCTTAACCGTGTTAGTTTTATTCAATTATGTTAGATCATTGAGGAATATATGAAAATTTTTAATTGAGTTATATATAAAAAATGTTTAGAAATAGAGTTAAAGGTATGTGATTTTACATGAAAGTTGATGTTCATTGTAGGGTTTTAAAAAATTTCTACATAATATAGAGTTCAAAGTGTCCTTTTTTTCATTTCTAATTTAAAAATTGAAATTTATTATTGCTAAATTAAAATGTTATATAATTCAATTTTATTATTGCAAGATATTTGAAATACTTTGGTTGTGTGTTTGTGAAAAAGATCATGTTATTGTGTGATAATTGAAAAATGAATTTCAAAATTTAGATATTTTGATGTTGTTGATTGGTGTTGAGTGTCTTAATTTAACCGTAAACGGTGTTACTATTAAAAATTTTGTAAATTTTTAATTTGTGGATTATATTTTCACTATAATTTTTCAAAAATTGGTGTTATTGTGAAAATTTTATTACCTTGTATTTTGTAAAAGTCGATATGTTATTGAGCACAAATCTTTTATGTTATAGTGAAAATTAAATGTGTATGTTAGATAATATATATCTAAAGGTTTTTAATTGGTAGTGCAAGTGAAAATTGAGGTTGGATTTATGTTATTATTTGAAATTTTGGAATTTTTTTATTTGGGGTATTGAGTATTTTAAGAAAAATAATCTTATTTGTATCAATATAGTAAAATTAGTGTTATTATTGAAACACTAATGTTAAGGAAATTTTGTGATTTGATTTTGATTTAATAGACAAACGATTTATTCGTACATTAAATTTTCATATATAATTATTAAAATATATAATTTTCATATAAATTTTTTGTTAATTGTAATAATATTTAATAAATAATTTTTATATATAACTCAATCAAGAGTTTGTGTATATCTCAATGATTTAACTTATGTGAAGAAGATGGTAAGTCATAAGTTATTTATTACTTTTTCAGATGGTAGGGGTACAATAATAATTTTGATAAAAAGTGAATTTAAAATCAATTAAGTTTTTTTGTTGGACTTTTCTTCAAATAAGTCTATTTAAGGGAATCAGTTTCCAAATATTTTTTTAAAGCTATATTCGTATGTATTTGTGGGTATGCATTCTTGCCTTTTCGTTATAGATATATGTAAAAGGTTGAAGAGGAGAAGTTTACGAAATCAAAAAGAAATTTAGTGTCGGTTATTTACAGGTTTTGTGAGTTTTTCTTTATATAAAATTTGAGTCATTTACAATGTTTGAGGGCCATTTGGATCATTCATATACAATTTTTTAGATTATTTGGAATGGATCTTAAAAATTTTAGAAAAAATCACTACTCATACATTTCCTCCAAAAGAACAATCAAGTCTTATCATATTTAGCTTAGTACAATTAAGTCCTATTATTAATAATTTATTCTTAGTAAGTCATAAACTTTATTAATGTTTTGTTTTGTTCTAATTTTATCCTTTCTATGAAACCACAAATTATATTTTTGTTTAGAAATTTATATCTAATTCTATTTATTTTGTATTTTCTCATAAATATTATATTGCAGCTTCTAATGTTTGAAATTTTTTTTAGTATGCCTCAAGACAACATTTTTTTATTTAATGCTAAATATAACAAGAGAAGAATAAAAATGCAATTAGATGATCTTTATTTCATAGATATATTTTTACATTGTTAATTTATATAATTGCATGTCTTTATGGTTGAGATTTGATAGCCAAGTAAGTCAAAATTCCCATATTTAAAAAAGTTAAATATAAGAAATAGGATTGTATGATTTATCATTTCTATAAGTCTTTATTGTTACTTGCGTGTTTTTGTTGTTATACACTAATTAGAAAAAAAAACAATTTGCCATGGGATTTTAGGCGGCATAACATCCTCAAGTTGACACGTAAATAGTTGTAGTTGTTATAACCACATAGGGCGGGTGCTAGGAAAAAGAGGCGAGGAGTTGTGATTCAAATGAATCAAGTACACATTGTTGAGCTCAACATTTAAGGGGATATGACGATTCATTAATGAGGACTTGAGTAATTGTAACAAGAACATTAATAAGTTTTCATGTTCTCCAGACCCATGAAGACAATTGACATTACAAAACATTATTTGCCATTGCATTGACCAGATGTTCTCGGCATATTCCAAGGTGTTTATTCCTGAGTAATGAATGTTTGGGCGTAGGTGTCAAACACCGAATACGAGTACTTAATGATTGAGAGATAGGTAATGAGTGCTCGGAGTGTCCCAAGCACGAATTCACTCATCCAAGGGGATTAGTCTTGGGAGGATTTGATGGGATTGTTTTCATGTTTGGTTTAGAGTACAAGTCATTAAATGTTGATATGGGATTCGAAGATCTCCCCAATCATTATTAATTTAATGATAAATACTCCTTAGAAAGTTGAACGAAGGTACACAAATTGAATTTAAAAAATACATTGTGATAATGTCTTCGTTGCCAATTGACTTGAGTTTTAGAGGAGATTTGCTGAGCGTTCACCCGGTTCCAGGTTCACCATCCATTTTATGAAAAATAAAATTGTATGTTCTTTGGCAGTTCCACGTAGTGTACTATAATTGGTAGTGTTTTTCAATAGATCGGGCAAGGTTTTTCAAAATCTCTTCAAATTTATGGAATATGCTATTTATGATGTTTACCAGGATTGGGGTTGTGCGGTTCACACTTACAGTGTTTCATGGAGTGTTAGGGTTTTTGCCATTGGCTATATTAGGAGACACACCCATCTTTTAGCCGAATTCCTGTTAATTAGTACCAAAATGTCTTCCAGTTTTGTTTTTTCATTCGTTGACTTTTTAGGTCACATTGTTGTCATAAGCCCCTGTAGTTTGGACAACTTTTTTATTGCTTGCCTAACGTTGTCTTTAATTTTGTGTGATAACTTTGCGATCTTTCTTGTTCCAATATAAGCTCGATCATGTTGGTGTGATCAAATCAACCATTGTTGGAGGTGACTCGATAAGGGTTTGTTGTATTCTTCGAGTGGTCAAAATGAGTGGTTGGAAGGGGATCTAGGAGCTGGATGAGTTCAGAATTCAGCGAAGTCAAGTTCAGAATGGAAGTCTATGGAAAGGATTATGAAAGAAGTGATTAGAATGGTACTTGAGAACGATCTCGAGTTTTTAGAGACATCGCACTTTTCGCTCGAGTTGAGCCTGTTACTCGGGCCCATATCAAATCAAAGAAGAGTGGTGACACTCTCGTTTTTTGGAATTTGACATCTCTAGAGAATAAAATTATAATCTTACTTGAATTCTAACATTGAAACGCCTCTCTCTAACCATTCTTCATTAGACTCTACTCGACGTATACTTTCCTAGTTAGATACACTTTTCACCGGGTAGATCGTTCTCGATTGCTTTACTTTTCTGTCAAGCTTTCGTTCGCAATGCTCGGTTAATATTAAGTCAGGATTCTCCTATTAGCACATGTCTTTGCTGTTGTAATTTATTAATATTTATTTCAAAATACATAATCTTTTGTAGTGTAAAATCAGTGTAATTTAAATTATCCAATCCAAAGCCATTGAAAAAAAGCCGTTGAAATTGCTGCCGGTTGGAACATGTCAAACGGCCAAAAGTTTTCAATTGTAAACTATTGAATGAATAAAATAATCCATGGCCATCACTTTCTTATTAAAATAGTAATCACTTGCAAAATTTCTGTCATAGCATTTCAAAACATCAAACCATTGCATCTGACTTTCAAACCGTTGCAACCAATAAGTATTGCAGCCATTGGTTGATTATTTAATGCATCAATGAATGGCTTTGAGATATAGAGTTTTCGAACAGTTTGTTTTCTGAACACTGGCCAAAGAAAATTTTGATCGATCAATGCTTCGTTAAAAGTTTTTTATTCCAGTCATATACATAATTTGATAGACTCAATTCCTATTCTATTAATTCTAATATCCTATTAGTTGTGATTTTCTATTCCATTTGAGAACGATCAAGAGTTATTCGAAACACCTCTACATTTGCGAGTGCACACTTGTAGAGAAGCAATAGTTGAATCCTGGAGGATAAGACATCATAACCTGTTGCACCGGGTTTTATACTCAGAGGGGCAAAAATCTATTCTTAAGGACAGTGACTACACGCCTTTATCGATAAATTTTCTTATCTTGTTTATTATCTGTTTTTTTGTATTCTTGAAATTGATATTTTAACAACATTTGCTACGTACTTTTGATAAGTTGTCACTTCTTGATTTAGAAGTCGACTCATATATTATCCATTAAATAATTTTTTTAATGAGTGCTATATTTTTATTGATAACGAGTGAAACATTGATAGGATTTTATGTATTTTTAATCCTAGTTGACCTGAGAAGGATAGGATTTTGTTGCTTGCACATCGATCTTCAAATCTTAAGGTTGTGAATTTGAACATTGTTCTCTCCCTTTCTATAATAGTGTCTTACCGGGAAAAAAAAAAAAAAAAAACAATAGTCTAATAGTATAGTATAGACACTGCTTTACTCAATCCATGACCCATGGCTCTGAAGATGTGCAATTGTGTTTCATGCCACTTAATGAATGGGATTATGGTCCACTTTAATATACATTTATTTTTTTTATTTTTACAAATTAGATATTGAGAGGAGATTTACTTATATATAATGGGTTTCGTTTGAATTTATAATTGGTGATTTAACAAGAAAAGAAGTAGAGCAAATGTGTACTAAAGTCGATTTCACTTCTAATAAGTGTAACTTTCGGAGAATTCTTACTTATACCGATAAAATCTAATTCATATATAGTTGTACATGATCGAGTTCGTATTATGTATAAATTATAGTTATAGTATTTATATCATATTTAGTCGGGTTCATGTCAATTGAATTATTTGGCGGGTCTCAAATTTCCATTAGATTCTCGCCTGAGGAACATAAAAATTGTAAAATTTAATTAGATTGAAATTAATAAACATATAGTTTGTCCCCTTAAGCAACAATTCCATTGTCGTCCAGCGGTTAGGATATCTGGCTTTCACCCAGGAGACCCGGGTTCGATTCCCGGCAATGGAATGTTTTAACCTGCTGTTTTGCTTGCCATTTTCGTAGGCTTGGCTGATCTGCCCACCCTGGTTTTCGGGCTTCTGAATTAGGGGGTCTCACCTATAATTTTTAAAAATATTTTTTTATTATTTTCATAAACAATGGTTACCAATCACTCTCTCTCAATCAACTTGGGTATGATACCCACGATTTTATTTAAAACATAGACTTGTAACGAAAGTTTATGTATGTGAAGGTCAAGAAATTCAAAAATTTGTAGATTTTTAATCCTAATCTTTTGTCTACTCAACAACAATATAAGGAAAAGGGGTGGGTGTGGTGCTGATGAGGGAAAAGGGAGTTATAGGAGAGAGAGAGTATATACAGATTATATTGTTCCATGATTACCAGAAAGAGTCCAGTGCATACATGAATTCAGAAGCCAGCAACATGAAATGAAGAAAACCATATCACCATCTCCTCAGTTAACTCTTCCCTTTTCTGAGTAATAATCTCTTCCTCCATCGAAAACCGACACACCGGACATGTCTTACGACACACACTAAACCACCTATCTATACAGACCTTGTGAAACTCATGCAGGCATGGAAGAATACTTCTATCCTGTCCCACCTTCAATCTTGACAAACACACACAACATACCTCATGCTCACTGTGACCAACACCCTCATCAGCGTCGAGTCTTTGTTCTTCGGGTGAGTTTCTGATCAGCCCCTCCTCGACTTTATCCGAAGATTTGATCCTAATCACCTCAGAAGATGCTGATCCTTTGATTCTTTGGGGTAATCTCAGATCAATGAAACCGCATATGGAGGAGAAGAAGTGTTTTATGATCATTGTTTTAGCAGAGAAGTGAGCACTCCTGTTAGATCCCTAGTAGTATATAAGAGAGAAAGAGAACAATAGAACTGTGAGCAAGTAATGGGTCGCTTTGTTGTTCAGTTGTTTTGCGTGGTTTGGACGGGTGGTTGGAAGGGAGGAGACGATTTTGAGAGTTCACCACAAAAGCTGTTGCACCTAAAAGAGTGTTACTCTCTACCATTATTTTATATGGAAAAAGGAGAAATGGAGAAGTTGAAGACGTAAACTTCGAGCTTATCCCTTAAAAATTGATAGATTTACTTCCACTTACACCTCCACAATAACTGCCGCCTACTGGCATGCACCACCTGCTTCTCGTCGGAATTTACATTCTGTTACAGGTTCGACCAACAGAAATTGTAGTTCATCACGTGGCACGATTTTTTGTCTGACTTCCTAGTGGT
>CM042190.1:26101948-26133484 GCA_023539305.1 Ilex asprella
CACCACACACACACAATGAATCCAACAGAACATCCTTTAAGAGCAGGAGTTTTTACCATCCACTTAAATAGAGGTCGTGGTTGCTCCATGTTTGAAATCTATAAACGTATACCAAATGCAGAACCTCCTATCTGCAAAGGACGTTAAGAGAGATAAGTGATAGACAACGTTATCGCACTTTAGAGCTTATTCCCCAACCATCCATATCATATAACCAAAGGAATACAAACAATTGTCACCCAAAAAAAAAAACAAGGGACATAGTTCAGGAAGCACTAAGAACGTAGAAAACCAGTTTTCTCCTAGAAGCTAAGCAAGTTGTGGAAGAGAGAAACAAGAATATTCACCATATGTTCAGGATTAAATCTTCACACAGTTGGCACAAGGCAAGAACCAATTCCACAAGAAAGCTCAGCAGAGCCGGTGAGCTCAGATCATTTTATCAGCAAAGCAAGCACCATATGGGAAACCGCAACTGCTAGAAGAAACTCTGCCTCGGGAGTTGATTGCTATGGAATATTTTCCATAAAAATACAAACACAATTACAACTGATTGTCCAAAAAAAATCATATATGAAAACACAAGAAAGAGCATGGTCTTCACGGCTTCACTTTATTTATGACAAGCACACATTGCATTAAGTGGTAAAAGGACTCTTATAAGCCTTCCCAGAAAGAGTTGATGAGTGCACACAAAATTACAGCGCACAAAAAGGATTTCAGCAGAACAGTGTCCACATGGAACAAAGATGTACATCTAACATAAACCACATAAATAATATTTTCTTTGTATGCAGATCATCTCACATCCAAAAATTCAGCTTAGGATCTATCTCCTCCACATTCGTCATAGTCTCAGGAGCTACCTCCTTGACGATGTTTACTCATACTAGGCGAATCAACAGCACCATCAGATTTTGACGTGTCATCAGTTTCAGTTCCAATTATCTTGCCATCATTTGGTACAAGGCAAGGAATACCATCCACTATCTATAACCAAAGAAACAAAAGAGAGAATGCACAATATCACCTACACAGCATAAAATCAGAATTAATTGAAGTTTCAGCTCCCATAATAACCAAAATGTAAAGCTTTCCCCTCCTACAATCAACTTACACCTCATTGCTTTAAAATCCGAATCTCCCTACAATTTTCTTTCTTCTCTTCCACTTTGGTCAATATGAGTTCATCTAGTACTAGCCGCTTTATCGGGGAATTTTTCATCTTAGTAGGAGCATTCCAAAATTGTATGAGACAAAATGTTAGGCAACTAAGAAACAACATAATGGCAAAATGAGTGTAGTGAAAATGAGAATGTTAAGGTGGAAGTGTGGAAAAACTAGAAATTATAGAATACGAAATGACTATATTAGAGAAATGGTAGAAGTAGTTCTAATTGAAAATAAGTTAAAAGAAAATAGACTAAGATGGTTTAGTCATGTGCAATAGAGGCCGATGGAGACACCGATTAGAAAAAGTGATAAAATTTCTCTTAATGGTAATAAGAGTAGGGGTAGACCTAAATTAACATTGAACGAAATAATAAAAAAAGATATGAAAATATTTTACTTAAATGAACGTATATCGCATGACCAAAATGAATAGCAAAGATGGACTCATATAGTCGATGTCAAATAATTGGGACATAAGACTTAGTTTGGCTAGATGGTTGGTTAGTAGGAGCTTTCCAAAGAAATAGTGCTAGCTAGAGATGACCCTCTTTGAAGATCTGGCATCTCATGGACCGCAGTGTTGAACTCATTCTAATCATTGAGCTGATTGGAATCCTTGAATTCAACCAAGCCCCTGGGGTGGTGTTTGAAGATTTTATGGAGAATTTCCCATTTTACAGCCACCGACTTATTAAGAAACATGATACTAAATCTCAAGTGATGAAAATTTTAGCTCAACCCAAATGTTAAACCCTTTTATTAGACCATCTTCAATGGAAATCTAAATCCTTACTTAAATTTGAGGGAAAAAAAAAGGATAAAAAACTTGTTTTAGTATAACCTCTTCAACGGAGAAACTGAAATTTATAGGAGGAGAAACCTAAATTTAAATGATGACAAACTTAAATTTAAAAGAGAAAAAATATGATCATTGAATCTATAAAGAAAGGTTGAGTATGAATTTGAGTTTTCCTTACTTTGAATAAAAAAAATGAGTTTTTCCTTGATTTGATATGACTATGGATCTAGCATTGGAGAAAGGTTTTAAAAATTTTTTATTCAAATTTAAATTTAAGTTTAAAAAAAGGTAAGCATTAGAGATGCTTAGTAATTACCATGACTAAAAGAATAATGCTGAGCTAAAATACTTTTGCCTGACATAGAATTAAGCCAATTTGAAAAATAGTAGCGGACAATAACAAGAAGCAGAACTCACAGGAAAAGAAACGCCGATTGCGTCACTGATCAGAGAATTTGATTCTTCACATACCCTGAAAAATCACCAAACATGGCAGATAATCTTTGAGTTTGATGAAAATGGGAATTACAAAAAAGAAAAAAAAAAGAAAGAAAAAGAAAAAGAAGGAATTGTGGTACGAGAATAAGTGTATAGATATTTACCTCAAGGGTTGTTTGGAGAGAGGGCAGACCAGAATTTCGGAGAGGGTCTTACTGATCCTAACCCCTCCATCTTTGAGAAGCACTCTACTAAATCTCACCATTTCATCTGTCACTTCAATTCTCAATTTTAGGGTTCTTCTACATCTATATTTTTGTTGGTTTATGTGTGTTTTGTTTTGTGTGAGCGTTCATGTATTCCATAACGGTGTCGTTTTATGCTCTTTAAACCCGAAACGGAAATTCCGGGTCAGGGTACTATTCATGACAACAACATCCGAGTCTGTGTGACTGAGAAAGAGAGAGGGAGGAAGAGAGGGGGACGCATGAACATTGATGGCGGAAAAAGTACTGAATTCAAAACTCCATCATCGAAATCCAATCGCAAATGAATGGCAAGAATCCCCATTAGAGACCTCCTTCTTTACAGATCCCACTTTCTCTCTCACCCCATCGCTGTAATTCCCTCAAAACTGAATTTTTCTACTTCTTCAGCCTCATTGTCATCGAGTTCTTTTGATTTCACATCTGATCAAAGCCTCTCACTGTACAATCAATATTTAAATCTCCTCAAAACATGTCAAAGCACTGCCCACCTTTTCCGAATCCAAGCCCATTTGATCGTTTCTGGTCTCTTCCACAAATTATCGTTTTCCAGCAGAGTTTTGAAACTTAGCTCAGATTTCTGTGACATTGATTACACTCTTTTGGTTTTTAGATGTATTAATTCTCCGGATACTTTTTGCATTAATACTGTTATCAAGTCCTATGCTTGTAGTTCTGTACCACACAATGCTCTAATATTCTATTTTGAAATGCTTAGAAACGGGTTTTCACCAAATAACTTTACTTTTCCACCCCTTGTTAGTTCATGTGCTAAAACGGGCTGTTTGGAAGCGGCGCAAAAATGTCATGGGCAAATTGTAAAGTATGGGACTGATGGTGTCATGCCAGTGCAGAACTCTTTGATTCATTTGTATGCTTGTTGTGGGCTTATGGGTGTTGCTAAGCAGGTATTTACTGAAATGCCTATGAGGGACTTAGTGTCTTGGAATTCAATGATGGATGGGCTTGCAAGATATGGTGAATTGCGTGCTGCTCATCAATTGTTTGATACAATGCCCCAAAAGAATGTGATTTCTTGGAATATCATGATAGCAGGGTATTTGAATGGTGGGAATCCCGGGTGTGGGTTGAAATTGTTTAGAAAAATGACGGACATGGAGTTGAGAGGCAATGATACAACTACAGTCAGTGTGCTAACGGCATGTGGTAGGTCGGCGAGATTGAAAGAAGGGAGGTCGGTTCACGGGTTGCTTATTAGGACAAATTTTAACTTGAGTTTGATTATTGATACGGCTTTGATAGATATGTATGGTAGATGTGGAAGAGCGGATGTTGCTCAAATAGTTTTTGATAGGATGTCGATTAGGAATTTGGTTTGTTGGAATGCAATGATTTTGGGACATTGCATACATGGGAAGCCAGAAGATGGGCTTAACTTGTATGCTGAGATGGTTGGTATAACTAGGTCAGAAAATGGAGAAGTTAATTTTGATAAGATCTTAGAGCCAGATGAAGGGCAAGGTGTTCTCCCCGATGAAATCACATTTGTTGGAGTTTTATGTGCGTGTGCCCGTGAAGGGCATTTGACAGAAGGTAGAAACCACTTTAGGCAAATGATTGATATGTTTGGTGTAAAGCCAAATTTTGCACATTATTGGTGCATGGCTAATCTCTTTGCCGGTGTTGGTCTATTGCAAGACGCAGTCGAATTATTAAGAAACATGCAAGTTGATGATGACACATCATCAGAATCTTCATTGTGGGGTGGATTGCTTGGATCATGTCGTTTTCAAGGGGATGTGATTCTGGGCGAACGGATTGCAAAAGATTTACTTGAACAAGATTCTGGAAATTTCTCGTATTATGCATTGCTGTTGAATGTTTATGCAGTGGCAGGTAGATGGGAGGATGTTGCTAGAGTGAAGGAGATGATGAAGGAGAGAGGGTTGAGAAGAACACCGGGTTGTAGTCTTATGGACTTGAAAGAAATTGTTCACAACTTCAAAATGGGAGATAAATGGCAGAAGTGTGCACAGGAGGTGAACATGAGAATTTGTGAATTGGCTCAATGAGACAGCTTATTGGCCACTGATACAAAAAGCGGCAGATGGGCGAGAGACGAGCTCAATATTTAGTGATACATCATAAGAGAAGTGGAACTTAGCTTACGTGTACCTCCCTTTGCTGGCTGGCGTCATGCCTTGATCTCTGACGAAGCAGTATCCATGATGGCTATCCCAGATATTTGGTTCTGGAATGTGACTGATGAGGATGGTGTAAGTTATAATGATTAAAGGGAAGTCTGGCTTGCCCTGAGACTAGCACAATTATGCAGAGCATAGGAGATAGCTGGGACAAGCTGCAAATGAACACTGTAGAGGCTTTCTTTCTAAAACTGATTCATGCCACCGTACAAGATCAAAATTGAGAGTGTGCAAATCTATTCAATACAACCGCAACAGAGAAATAAAGTGAGTTTTTAACTGATTGTATTCTGTTTTATGGGTAAAGAAGTTTCTTGATTTTGAATCTCATCTATCCCAACACCTGACTTTCCAATGAACTTTCATCTCATTTTGATGATGCACAAAATGGTTATGTACACCACCTGTCAAGTGTGAGTAATAAATGCGATAATTGAAATAGAGAGATGGAGAGACACAAGCGATTTATAGTGATTTAGTCAATGTGACCTATGTCCACTTATCAATGGCTAGGGTCGTTGAGTGTTTTATTAACTTAAGTAGAGAATACAAGCTTTACAGAAAGAGAGGAAGTATGTATTCAGTTGAGTGTGTTGTCCCCCAAGTGTTGGTGGGACTTATAATTTATAGTCGTCACCTAACAAATTGAGGCGACTTAATAGCAACTAAGCAATTATTTTGGTGGAGTTGATTACTTCTCCTCAACAGGTGGGGTGCTATCCATTGGTCAAAGGATGAAGCGAGGGCTCGTCTTCTCCAAGGCGGCGAGAGTTAGACTCTTGAATATTGATGTAGCTCTCTGGTGAGTTTCACTGGACCTTGACCACATTGGATTTGATGAACTTGTATAAAATTAGGCATTTAGTTGAGATTAGACTTTTCACATGAATTGGGTCATTTGGGATTGACCAATCACATTTGTTATTTGGTTGAGCTGGTAAGTGATAAGATGAGGCACTGGACAAGAGTGATACGCTTTCATTCCACATATTTTATGTTTCAGAATTTTAAACTATAACAATGGTGGGTGTCGAATATAGTTTACATTTCACGAGCGATATTGTATATTATTTAAAGTTTTATTGAAATTCAAATGACATGACACTAAATAAAGAAGCTTAACTCAACTGTAAAATTATTTGGACTCAATTTGGTCACAAGTGTAGCATTACTCTTCTGGGAATTGAAATACTAAGATTGACGCATAATTTCCTTAATTCACTATATTGCCATTAATGACCTATAATTTCTTTAAGTTTTCATAAAAAATAATTTCCTTAGAATGTTTAAGGGTGATGTGACCGTTGGAGTTCTGTGTAACAAGATGAGATCGGGATATTCCTAAATATTAAGTAAAAATAAGGAATAATGTTATGTAATTTAAATTTGTATTTAAAGTGAAAAGGGATCAGTGGATTCTATTATAAAAAATTGATGAAATCCACTAATCTAATGGTCCCTTCATTTGTGATCTAAATTTGAATTATATAGTATTTTTCAAAAATAAATTGGGGGCAGCGACAGCTTGCCATAATTAGTGAGCACCGGTTATGATTGTTTGATATACATACAATGAAGAAGATTACGGTACTCAAAAAAAAAAATTTGGCATTGCTCCATCAAGTTTTGTGAGTTGAGATAGAAGTTTTATGCGATCGATCCTAACAATTTTAGGATCAATTTTAATTAACCTCAAAAGTTATAAATGACCCACAAAAATTATAAGTCAGACCCAAAAAGTTATAAATGATCCCTAAAACTTATAAATAACCTTAAAAAATTATACATGATCCTCAAACTTCATAAAAAATCATAAAACTTTTAATGACAATCCCCAAAATTTTTTCGATAGAATAGATTTCTCTGCATACAACATATCTTGTTATTAGATAATGCTACAATGTTATATCCACCAAAACTTTCAACAAATTTTGAATCTTAAATCAATGCAGATCATAGGATGAGTGGACTCCACTAATCCATGGAGTCTTATTGTTACACTTATATTCATGTAAATACCATATCTTGTTATTAGATAATGATGACGCTTATTATTACGCATGGTATATCCCTTCATTGAATATTTGCTCTTTAATCTCCTCTCGTCGGCCAAGCCAACTCCAACATGCCAATACATACTAAGGAATCTTAGAGTCAGATCTCTTACATTATATTTTTTCTTTAATTGATTTTTTTGTTCATCGTCTATCGTTAATAAATAAGAGAAACTACTTGTATGTAATAATAGGTCCCACTTAAATATATAATAGGTGATCAATCACAAAAAAAAAATTAAATAAAAAATATATTAGAAGAATTTTCACTCAATCTCGCACAAAATTTTTCTTTGTATTTTATCACAATCTCAATCTATAAATGTAGCTCTTTATTGTTCAGATGTAATAAAAGACAGTGTAGTTCCAAAATTACCCCTGTTGATTCTTGATGTCTAAACTCTCAATCTCGTGTTTACACTAGTTGCGTGATGGAAGACGTGGATAAGCTTTCGCCCACTAATGCGAGCAGCCTGTCTCTGCTGGCCTTAGCCATATTCAAGAGGCTTGAAAACAGTGCCAAAAGAATAGTCTCTCTCTGTTAAAACTTAAAACCATGCACAACACCACAAATACACAACACTCAAAAAGTAGGCGCTAGGCACCATAAGGTTGTGGTGGTGAACCAAGTCAGGACTACTGTAAATGAGACTTGGAACAGATGAAGATAAAGTCACACAGTACTTAATACAAACTATACAAATTAAAGATGATAGTGCATCAAGAAAAAACGCATATTTGTCCAAACTCGTTTTATTTAGACTAAAAATGGATCATATGTATTAGACGGTAAACATATGCAAAAATACCGTATAAACTCAGGCATCAATGGAGGCGGGCATAGATTGAAATTCATCTCCGCCCCATCTCTGTCTCCCTAAACCTGTGATATATATATATATATATATATATATATATATATATTAACATTGCACGATATGCATTGTACAAAAATAAATTTAAATACTATTTTTTTATAAAAAATGTAAATTATATGTGTAATTCAATTTAATAATTAATTTTTATTTTCATTATTAATCTATTCTATAAAACTTTGAGTACCTAATTTGTCAATAATTTAAGTATCTTTTCGACTTTTTTAGGCATTTGCACACTAATTATATTATAAATTTATTAATTTTTATTTTTTAAAATAGATTGAATAGATCGATTAAAATATTATATTATTACATACCAAAAAAATATAATATAATATATATTTAAACACGGAATTCAATCTATTCACTACATTTGTATAATAATTTAACATATGTATACCATTTTACGTCCTCATATAGATATAAAAAATTATATGTAACTGTACTACTAATAAATGAGTTCAAAAATTCAAAACAAGTTAAAAGTTAAATAACCATAAAAATTAAAAATTAAATTAAAGTACATATATTGGTAAATATAATTGACTTTATTATAATAATTAAAGTTAAAATAAGAAATTAAAAAAAAATCACGAATGCTAACATTTGTATGTAATATTATATATATATAAGACACAAGCTCCATCCACGCTATCCACCCATTCTTTTTTTTTTTTTGTTCCATTTGTAATATAATGAAATTTCGTATTTCTTGTAGAACCATTTGTAAGGTTTTATAAAAAAAATTTAATTTTTTTTTCTTAAAATCATATAAATTAATTGTTATTGACGAGAAAAATGACAAGGACAAGAATAGAGATTAAAATTTCTCCACGAGAAGGAGATTAAAATTTCCACCACTACTGGTGGAGGTGGACGAATATTTTTGAAACGAATACAGGAGTAGAGACTACTTCCCCCAGGGGTCCCAGTCTACTGCCATCCCTAACAAAAACCATCATAATATCTACACTATTAAACCACATTTAGAATTCCTGACTTGCAAATTTTGTTTCAGCCATTTCTATCAATTATTCACTCAAATGCCCACCGGTTCTCCCTACGAACCTCTTCCTCTTCTTCTGGGGTGAAGTCATTCTCGATGTTAAAAGTATTGCGTATCTCCTCAGCAGTTTTTCCTTTGATCGTGTTCGCAACTGTCTGACATGTCAGGTCAAGAAGGCCCTTGATGTCCAGATAATTTGCAGCCTGAAGAGGGCAACAGAACTGAATTAGAATCAAAATTTTAGATGTGGATTCATTATAGAAGCAACCACGAAACAGTAATATTGCAAGCAATTCAAAGGAAAATCATTAAGGATGCTATTGAGTCTGGAACAGCCAAGTAATAAGCTTTTGGCGTTTGCAAGTAGTAGTTGAGAGTTGAGACCAACTAAATAAACTGGGAGCCTGATTTCACAACCAACCAAAAAAGCACAACTACTAGACCAGGAGCATCAGCATTGAAAGAGATAGATGGTCACTAAAACAGTTAATAGCCATAAGCAATTAACACTAAAAAACACAAGTAAAAAATTGCATCTCCATAGCAAAAGGTGCTTGGTGAGGTCTTCGCCTTATTTATACCATGTATTGATGAAAGACGAGCTCAACACATATCGCTACAGTTTTCGAAATGGAGCATACTGGGAGGCTTGTGATGCAACAGGAACAAAATAACAACAGACACTACGCAGATTAACTTCGCATATCATCACAAATAACTTGATCAAAACCAGCAAGAGTATTTTTGATAAGGGACAATCGTACTCCATCCAAAGCAACCTACTAAATGACAATAAAAACTACCACTACTTATACCAACACAAGGGCAGAGCCAAAAACATTGTAATTACATACTCTTGATTTTTTTTCTTCTAATCAATAAAAATTAAATAATACATGTATATTTATTATATTATATTTGACACATGAATCTATTCAACATAAAAAGGCCAAAAAAATGATGTGCATGTAGGAAAAAAAAGAAGTTTAATTATCACCATTGTAAAAAGTGAGATTAATGTCGTTTTGTATTTAAAAGCTATCAATCATCCATTGATCGCCATTTAAAAAATTTTAATTACAATTTGATTTTTTTTACAAATTGGACAATCGATTGAAACAAAATAAACAATACAACCACTAATCGAATCAACTTAATAAAGCTTTAGCACAATAAAAATAAAAAAAACTAAACAATTGCAGTAAGAAAATAATAGAGTGGACGTAAGTAAAATATATTTGTATGATGCTTAGAGTATATCAATATATACATTTATATAATTTTTAAAAAAAAAAAAACTGAGGGTGGGCTGTGACCACCCTTGCCCCTGTGCGGCTCCGTCTGTGTACCTACATACTCTTTCTTATCATATTAGTCGCTTAATTTTTTTTATTAGCACCCTTTTAGCATCAACTATTACTAATAGAGTAGTACTAAGATAATGGAGTCACAAAAACAACACTCAAATAGAGTCACAGACCTTAGGGGCCATGAAAAACAAATTACAATTAGATACAAAGTCTAGAAGTGACTCAATAGACACTGCCACCCTGATAAACTTAACAAACCCAATGATCAAGTTAATAATGTCCATCTGAAATTGAAATTAAAAACTGTGAAGCAAACAAACAGCAAAGCAGGACTAAATGTGCTCGGACTGTGCACAAGGAAGATTAATTTGAGGCCTACAGATCTATCCATCTCCAGGCAGTTACTGAGAAAATAAAACCATGAGGTCCGTCATTCATTAAGAAAACATATACATCAGCATCCAACCACTGCCAATTTTACCATTTCAATGCAATGTAACAACCTGAAGCAAACTTGCAAAGCATGATACCAAAAATCACATTCATACAGCGGAAAATAATCTCACCCACAGTACCTAAACCATTATATTCCATGTGGCTTAGGTTTAGTGGGGGAGAGAAAAAGTAAATGCCAACAAAAGATTTTAAGAAGGAAAAAATTAGAGGGAGAAATTCTTTTGAGAAGGAAACAATTCGAGGGAAAATTAGAGAATTTCTTTAATTTCACATTTTTCACCATTTCTGAGCCTTGAAAAAAAGCGGTAACAAAATGGATCCAAGTCTTTAGCCCAAACAAATAAGTCCACACAAAAGCTTCACAACAGAGAGAACATCAAAATCCATCCTTTCCAGCTTAGCACACATAGTTAATGTCTTAATGATCACTTTTAAAAATAAAACTAGAGTCCAAAAATCCCGTAATTACAACCATTAACAGTTTCATTTTAGCTGATCTCAGTACTTAAAAAGACTACCTAGATCAACACAACCCTCTCGGCACATAGAGCATGGCCCAGCAATAAAACAGAGGCCTCATACAACTGCCCGGAAAATGTCAAAAAGTAATCATAACCTATTAGATTAGACGCAAATAGGCATAATAAAAAAACAAACAAGCCAGACATCACAAAAGCTTAGTCTCGCTAAATAAATCATCTAGAATCAATAATGACAACAAATTAGCGGGGTAATGGGGTACTCTGTTATGTGCTTAATTTAGTACAGGTAGTTATCTAGTGAGAGGGTTAGTCATGTGATGTTAGTGGGTAGTTTTCTAAGTGGTTCTCTAGGTAGTGATGTAATAGGGTGTCTTGGTTATCTATATAGTTATTTTCATTATGTTTTTAAAGCCCCATTCCTAATGAAATTGGTATGTTGGATATTGCAGTGTTACTTAAGGTGTAAAGGGAACCGGTCACCTGAGGCCTAGGCGAGAGGCGAAGCGAGTGCTTCATCGAAGTGAAGCAAACAGCTTAAAAACAAGCAAATATGTTAGTTTAATTATTTCTGAATATTTAAGTTCTAACTTCACAAGTATTAAATATTCAAATGCAACAAAAACCATAAACAATAAAATTCAAACAAACACATCACAAAAAGTGCATAACACAGCAGAAGCAGAACAAAGCAGAAGCAAACGAGCATAACTGCATAACACAGCAGAACAAAACAGAAGCAAATGAGCATAACTGCATAACACTGCAGATGCAGAACACAGCAGAAGCAAAAGAGCATAACCGCATAAGTGCATAACACAGCAGAACAAATCAGAAAACCAGTAGAAGCAGAACATAGCAAAAGCAAATGAGCATAATTATATAACACAGCAGAAGCACAAAACCATCACAGTACCAAAAAAAACAGAAACAGGATTCCATAAAATTAGAAGAAGAAGAAGTAGAAGAGGAGAAGAAAATCAGAAGGAGAAGAGGGGAAGAAGTAGAAGAGGAAGAGGTTCCAGCAGAAGCAGCATCACAGCAACAGATTTCCAAAAATCAGAAGAAGAAGAAGGGAAGAAGTATAAGAGAAGAAGAAGGGGAGAAGTATCAAAAAATCAGAAACAGATTTCCAGAAAGTCAAAAGAAGAGAAGAGGACATACCTTTGGCAGCTGACTGTGAGCTTCCCCGTGTGATGCAGGGCCAGGAGCAGTCTACCGCAGTGAAGCGCTCCCTTCTTCACTTTCTTCAATTCTTTGATTCTTCGCTGCTTCTCGCTTTCCCTTGCTTCTCCTACAGTTGCTTTGCCTGCCTCTTCTAGGCGACATGGGGTCACTTCGCCTCACTTCTCGGTTAGGCGCAATTGTCAAAACACTGGGATATTGTATTGAACTTCCTTATGGAAGTTTTGGAGATTAGCTTATCCTCGAATTGAACCAATAGAGGTTTCCAACACCCCTTGAAGCAGATTTTCTTTACCCTATTCTAATTTTCTTTTGTTTTTTAAATCTCCTGAAAACGTGCACGTGACAATTAGTATCAGAGCCGGCAATCCTATTAATAACTACCTCATTGGAGATTTTGAAGTTGATGCGCGAGGTTTTTAAAAAATGGTTCAAGAGATTCATTGAATAAAATCAACACATGCAAGAGAACTTCAACAAAGTTCAAAAAATCCTACAAAAGACATATTTAGATAACAACCAGTATGATTTAGCAACTAGCCGTGTACAGGAGGGCAAAATATGGAAGAGTATCGAGCTACAATTTGGTGTCAAGTCGACACGCAAAATTATTGGCAGCATAACAACCAAGGAGATTTGCAACCCAAAGTTTAGGAAAATATCATTACAATTCAACCATAACCTATTTTCCAAGAGCAATGGTATTTCAAATTCAACAAATGGGAAGCCAACGTCTGAGTAATCCTTGGCGGCCAATGACATGGTTAGAAAGGGTTCTATCTGTTCTTCATTGTTCTCATCCTCTCCAATAACTTCATTTTCATTGCACTCTTGGTGTATTTCTTCCACGAAAATATGGGATCCCTGTGAATTTGTAAACGGTATCTTTATGTCATAGGATCTTGAGGTCAATGTCATATTCAAAGGGGGATGGAATGTTATGTGCCTAATTTAGTATAGGTAGTTATCTAATGAGTGGGGGGTTAGTAATGCAATGTTAGTGGGTAATTTTCTACGTGGTTATCTAGGTCGTGGGATAATGGGGTGTCTTGGTTATCTATTTAGTTATTTTCATTATTTTAAGAATGAGGTATGTTGGATATTAATATCATATTAAACTTTTATTATAGAAATTTTGGAGATTAGATTCTTCTCAAATTATTTTCAACCCCTCGAAGTTGGTTTTCTATCCACCATTCTAATTTTCTTTTGTTTTTTTCAAAACTCCCGAAAAATGTGCACGTAACATACTCATCCATAAAGCACCAAGCCCAATTATTGCATCTTACTTGTCAAACCCTAGCCTCATTACATAAACAAATCATCTCCAACCAACAGCCAAGAACAATAGCAAAACACCGACAGAATCTCTAAAACAATCATCCACATCGTTAATCGTTTAGGATCCGAACAGACACACGCACGCATAGCAGCCAAGAAAGCTCACCAGAATGAGGTCGAAGAGAGTGTGCTGATCAACCTTGACGAACTCAGCGTCCCAGGCCTTGAGCTCGTCATTGGCGGCGCGATCAACGGTCTTCGGAGTCTCGACGTGCTTCTTGCAGTACTCTATGACCTTGGCCAAGATCTTGGTCGTCACGTTGGGGAGTGGAATGTCGTTATCGGCACAATTGTCCTCGATCATGTGCTTGAGCGTCTGCGACTCCAGAGCCACCGCCTGGTCCACCTCGAAGGGGTCTTGATCGGAGCTCCTAATGGTTATCTTCTTCGCCGACGACATCTTTTTTTCCACTGCAAAAGCGCTCTCTGGAGAGAGAAACTATCAGAATAGGGCTTCGAAAGTTCGAAGCAAATAGGATCAGAGTGCGGGTGTAAGTGTGATGTGAAGTGTAAATTGGCGCCAACATACACGTGAAGATAACAATTGCGGGATAAATGACATTTTGCACCTGAAAATTTTATATATGTTTTAGAGTTAATTGCGTTGGAAATCTCTATGAAATTTATTTTATTTTAGTTTTTAATATTTTAATTGTATTATTTTTGTCACTGAAATATTAAATATATTTTTATATAATTCCCTCAAGCAAATAGTATTTAAATTATTAACTATTTTTATTATAAACTTATCAAGTGATATTTCAATATGTACAAAAAAAATAATTTAAATAACTCTTAATTAAATTTTTACTCAAATTTTGATTGAATAACTACATAAATTACACAATTTTTATCGTGAATTATTCAAAATTTGGTCAAAATTTACTCTTTTTTTTTTGGTTAAAAACTATCCAAATTTTGTTTTAAGAGCTATCAAAATTATTTTTTATCTATATTTTTTATGTATTATATAATAAATTTTTAATAAAAAATGTTAGCGACGTGAATACTGTCTTCTTAAAGCTGTGTTATTAAAATCGGACCGGATTGATCGATAGAACCGTGACTCGGGATCAAGATCGGTCCGATTGTCTAGGAAGACCAGAGAAAGAATCGAACCGCCTTGAATCGAACGGTTTGCACAAATCAGGTGGTTGGAATATCATTTTTTATGAAAAAAATCTCTAATTAAGACATTTTGCTCTAAATCAATCGCAAAGTGCTGCCTGCAACAGACCACTTTCAACTTCGTAGTCGAAGTTCACAGTCCGGCAACAAACAACATCTAAAGGAGCGACCACTCAGCGTGATCTCCCTTATTCAGGCAACGAGCAAGAGTAGCTTCGTTCCAGCCTTCAACAACTTTATCCTTCAATCTTTTGATCTGATTAATTAGGGTTAATCATTTGCATGGGTTTTGGGGACTGTGTGTGCAAAGAGTAAATATTGAATACAACGGTGATATCATGTTACAATTGATGACATGGTATCACCAACCAATTATAAAACTCTAAATAGGAAAAGTGAACCCCACTTGGAATTATATGGCAAGAGAGTGAAAAATTATTTGCTTACATGGCAAGTTAGTTATTGATTTTTGTGGGGTCTATGTGCTTATTTGTTATAGTATTATTAGTTGGTGATACCACATCACTTTGTCATGTGATATCACCGTTGTAATGAATATTTTTTCGTGTGCAAGGGTTTGAGAAAAGGATGTATGTATTGGGTTAGAAAGAGACAGATGTATTGGTTTGAGAGAGAAAAATGTGTGGCGTGGCGGTGGAGGATCTGGAGTTTGGACAAATGAATGAGAGAGAAAAGGCAAAAGGACAAAAAAAAGTAATTCTGCACTGACCAAATTTTAAAACTAAATTTAGAGTCCAAATGACATGGCAGCATGTTATTTGGAGTCTTCATTAGGGCCCAAATGACATGGCACTAAAAAAAGAAGCCCAAATCAACTGTCATGTCATTTGGGCTCCAAATTTGATCCCAAAATTTGGTCACCATAGCATTATTGAAAAAAAAAAGTCTTAGGGTTCGTTTGGTTAAATAGAAAGAAATAATAGCAAGTGAAAGTGAAAGAAAGTGAAGTGAAATAAATAAATATATATATATATATATATATATTTTCTAGTGTATGTTTGGTTTGGATGAAAATGTTATTGGAAAGTTGTAAGAAAGTTTTTATAATTACCCGAATTGTCCACATCCATTTTAAATTCAAATAGGTCTATATATATTCTCAATACCATTTTTTTGTTTGAGTTTTAAATTACTAGTGAATGTTGATCTTGTGTTAGGATTAATGACGAATATCAGAATACATAAGAGATGCTTTTTTTTTTAGAAAAAAAAAATTATGTATTTATAGTAAAAATTAATCACAACAAAATGTCAACATTCACTAGTAATTTAAAACCAAAAAAAAAAAACAAAACCAAACCAACCCCTCCCCATTCACCCCTCCAACAGAAACTCAAAACCAAAAACACAAAATCATTGTTAGTGACTTATCAGTGGCTCAGTTTTTACGTGAAGCCACAAATCCACCATTTCATACACTCTGCAAGTAACTCCACTCGGTCAAACCCTCCACGCACATGTTGTAGTGATGTGTTTAACTTCTTGTCTTCGGCGAGTTGGGAGTCCAAACTCTTGGTCCATCCAGCTTGTCGTCATCGGATGGGTCATCGAGAATACCAAATGGGCATCTCCTACCTTAGGTGTTTTTATGTGTTACAACTTTGCTAAGCTTAATTTTGCTGTACATCTCAGCAACCTCTTGTTCCTATGGTATAAAGGATGAAGAGAAGAAAAGACGTAATTGTGGCCGAAATCGTAAAATGAGAGTCAACTGCGATCCTTTCACGAGAAAAAATTATTTTTCCGATAATTTTGCAAGAAATCAAACGTGGGATTTTCAAGATAATCTTGTGGGCCCCACACCTCACTTTCCTGCAGTTTCCATCAATTTTTTTCTAAACAAACAAGAAAAAAATCTGTTTTTTTTCTCTTTTAGGTATTTTCCACCATAATCTTGCTAATCAAACGAAGTCTTATGCTTTGGGCATGATTAATGCTTGTACAAATAAAAGATTAATGATATTTGGTTATACCAAAAATATCTCTCAAGGACTAAAATGTAGCGAGTGATAAACCTTAAGGATTAATGGTGTAATTTATTCTATATTTTATAATATGATCGGTCTAACCAGTTGACATAACAGTTGAACAGTGAATTATTGACTCAGTTCTCTTATCGATTTAATGACCAATTCTGATAACATTGGCTTGAAGGACCATATAGAAACATATTCAATATTTCAAAGACCAAAATGAGACAAATTTCATACTTTGAGGACCTCTAGTACAATTAATTCTATTTTTTATTTTTATCCCAATATTGTACCTTAATCAAACAAAGAGATAACAATATGTTTCATTTTGAGAAAAATACACTACTAAATTTCTATTCAAAATACTTAAAATTAAGTATTATGTAATTAAAAATGTATAAGAATAGAATAATATAGCATAAAAATTATCAAAAAAGGCAACGAATAATTATTTTTAAACTAAATTGTTGTTTTTTTATCAGATTAAAATTATAATCTCTTAAGAAATAAATTAAAAATTAAAAAAATGAAGTATAAATTATCATTCACCCAAAAATGCGGAGATTTGTATACATGGAAATTATATAAAAAAAAACCTAATTTTTTTATAGCTGAGGGAAGATATGAAACGTGTAATACTTTTAATTTTTAAACAAGTTCACTTTTTACCCCACGTAAAAAAAATATAAAAAATAAAAGTTACCTTTTTTGACTGACCTTAATTCATTAACACGATTTCTTAATCTAGTCTATTTTTGTAAATTAATAGGATGATCCAATATTGCAGATGTTTTATTATAAATCAAATAATAAATATAAAATAAATTAATAAAAGATATCAGTAGTGGAATGCAAATAATTTTAATTAATAAACAATAAAAAGGATTTGAAATTTTATTTGCCCAAAAAAATTATGTGTCAAATCAAAGAACAATAGCATAACATTTTCAACGTTTTTTTATACAAGGGTGTAATGGTCATTTTAAAATATTTTATCTTCACATGTGAATAAGACTCACAAACCAAATAGTTTCTATCCAAATATAGGATAGAATTTGAATCCGAACTTTATAATCTTCCAATTAAGACCACTTTGCATTGAGTTGGATTGAGTTTGAATTCAAATCAAATCAAATTCAATCCAATCCTTGCATGATGATCCAAATACTCAGATAGTAACAAAAATAAATTATAAATTTAGACGTTTTAAATTCAAATTTTAACAATTCTTTAAAATCAATAAAAGTTTATTCTTCGTGAATACTCTAACCCTTATATAGATGATCTGCCTTTAACCGAATCGAAGAATAAATTAATCAAGATGCACATAAACAAATCTGAACACCTTTAACCCCAAAAAAAAAATTCAAATTAAGTGGTATTTTTTTTTTTTTTGGGCATCGAATTAGGTGCCACTTCATCATCTACCTCATGCCGTAGATGATGATTGTTGATTTTGAACGCTAAACAATCGTTCACCTCACAAGTTAAAATTCCGTGAAAGAGAGACTAGTTAATATGTCATTGTCCATAAATTAATTTTAAAAATGGTTATTCATAATCAGTCGGTTACACTTTATGACGATGGTGACGTAATGTAACTGTTACCTCGAATTGGCATATTCCATGATTCTCTCTGTTAAAATTGCATAAGGATACATGAATATACTCTCAAGGGAACCTATCATCAGGTTAACATTGGAGAAGAAAATTTCAAAAATGAAATAATTAAGTGAAGCAACATGGTACCCTTGAAATTACTATGCTATTGAGAAGAATTTGTCTATGATACAAATGCAGAAACTGGAAGATACAACAATCTAATTTACATAATGGTGAACTCAAGGCACAAAAGAAATCGGAATACCGGTATCGATCGGCAATGGCAGTAAGCCATTACCTCTATGTAAAAGTCTTTACATTTCCAAAGGGCAGAACGACCTTTTTGTATCCATATCACTTAGTGTTCCATATATTGAATGGCCGGAGGGCTCGTTTTTGTCTTGTCAGGACCTGCAAGTTGGAACTGTCACAGATCACATGTATGTATATAGCTCCTTGAAAATTGATTAGGACACTAAAATGAAACATGAAAATACCAACTTAACAAGATGAATCCACACCAGGTTTTACAGTTCAAGAGAAAATGAAAGGAAAAAATAAAAACAAAACCAAACTAAATCCAGAACGTTTTGCAATATGATCGGGTCAGATTTCCCAGGAACACGCTAAGTTTGCATAACAAAATTTGCACCGTAAAGTTTTAATATAAGCTCTGTGCTTAGGACATACCATGAGCCCCACGAATCTCCACTTCTCGCAATTCTTGGACAAGGGCACAGCAACAACACATCAAGTGTGAGAGAAAATCATCAAACAAGCCTCCCTGAAAAGAAAGAGATAAAAGAAGGCAGGATATCCCTACAAATTAGTACACAACAATAAAACGTGATGTGACTATAAAAAAGTGGGGAAACTGAAATCCAAGACTTGACCAATAGTAGCACTCAGCATTCTGTTTGCTTGGATTGTAATTTCACCACCAAATCGCTCACAAATAGAAAGATTGCACATACAACGTCTAAATAATTAAATCTGAATTAACAAAAAATGATAAAGATTATTTTCAACATTTAAATAAACATGTTCAATTTTTAAGAAAGATGAAAATATTCAAATATCAGATAGTTTCAGAAAGCTTCCAATCATGACAAGTCAAGTTAAAGGAACATTTACAGAGCAGTAAGCATAGAGTATAGAGATCTTTTTTTCACATATGAGCACAGGACATCAAGGAAAAGAAACGGATAGCTTTTTTCTTTTTCTTTTTCTTTTTTTGTGATGGGGGTGGGGTGGACGTATCATCCCGTCTCCTGCACAGATCCATCCTACTTAAATCCATTATACTGCAGCAGGGACATAAAGGAGTTACCGTGATGTTTAGCATCTTCCGAAGCTTCCTACGAATGCAACAAGTATAACAGCAGCAAGATAGTACCAAAGAATAAGCCATCAATTCGTTACAGGCTTCCGCTGAAGCTGATCAACAAAGACCAAACTATTCCTTGTAAGCTTCCAAACAATACTTAAATCATAACTAGAACAGAAAACGTTGCTGAAGCTGAAAGATTCAAGAAAAACAATCTTCCAAGGCCGCATCTATTACCTGAACCCCTCAAGACAGAAGGATTGTATTTATATCCTCCTAAGCAAAGATTTTGGTTCTGTTCATCAACAAGTAATAGAACATATTGTAGCTCATGGCTACTATCTGGTCAAGAATGATATAGCACAAACTCACAACTGGCCAGGCTCACAAAATACTAGCATAAAGCACAACTACATTTCAAGGTACACTAGTTACAGGACATGGCTCTAGAATTTTCACTCTTGTTAGTAGCACAATATAATACAAATTGTATCGTGTGTATTACAATTCTCAAAATTTAAGACCGCTTGGGCCTATTTCCTAGAATGATAGAATCAGCTGGTTGTCCATGCCTCGTTTAAGTCAATTTAAGACCGCTTAGGCCATTTTCAGACTGAGATATCATTTGGTCTGAATTGTTTGAAGTTCTTTTGGAAATCATGCTTTTGCTTTGTTTGACTTTGACATATTGAACGACATTTTACTCATTTCACTAAAGAAAACACAAGTTTCCTTTTGGTCTTGCTGCTCCCACCTTTATCTTTACCAAGGTAAATTGGTTTTGAACAGCAAATCCAATAAAAACAAAAATGAAAAAAAGAAAGAAGGGAAACTCTACTCTCTTTTAAAAAGCGAAACATTTTTTTCCAGCAAGACCTCTAAAACTCCTACCATGGCCAAATAAATTGCTGTTGCAGTGACCAAAACATAGTTATTAGATTTCCTAGCATAGAGCAGTTAACCAGCCACTTCTCCAACAAATAAGCTAAATATTCATTTTCCATATTACAACACCATGCAGCTTGACATGAAAATATTGTGAATAAACAAACAACTCATCATTGCTCCTTGCCTTCATTCTGCTAATGTTTCTCTAACCTATAAAACCACCACATGCCATCTTAATGGAAATGGAAAACATGCCATACGCATTCAGTACACTCGAGATATAATGAAATCTCATGCAACGTTACTTACAAGTCACAGAAAAGATGCACCCCTCAACCGGCATACGCATGTCAGTGTTTAAATTACAAAGAAAGTTTACATCTATAGATGGTACAGCCACACTAGCAGTAAATGAGAAGGTCAAACTATACAATTGGTAGATACTAGGTACAGACAATGATACATGTATACACAAATCTCAAGAACTGCTCTTATGTCTGCTTTAACATTGTTCTGAACATTAAAAAAAAAAGAAAAAAAACCACCAAAAATAGCAAGCATCTACATATCTGATCAGTAGAGTTCTAATTCAGAGGCTTGGAGCCACTTACACATGTGCCTGTTGGTCACCACGGTAGCAATCTTTGAAACTGTACCACACGGAAAGAAGCAAGTCTTTATACCTGCAAAGTACAAGATAAGCTTCTCAGAATGCGTTCTAGTACATTAATAACAGCATTATGGCATGGTGAACTGCTCAATAACTTTTAAAGAGTACACCATGAACAGAAAAGAATGGAGAAAATATACAGAAAGGAAAGTTCCACCAGAAAAATGGAAGATAATAGCAAATAGAAGTCATCTATAGTTGATGATTAGCTTCTTGAAAGGGCACAAGAGTGAGAAAACACCTCCTAAAGAAAGTTTCTTCAGGCTTAAGGACTTCTAGTCTGCAACGGCTAAAAGGCCAAAAAGAAAATTACCCAAACAAAACCGAAGAATTCAACCAAAGACAAAATGACTTATAGCCTCTCGGCTCTCGTTAAACCCATACACTCTCCAGCCTTGCATAACCCAAAGTTACATGCACTCCACCAGCAGGGTGGGAGCAGTTGTCTCCATTGAAATTTCGAAAACATTTTAAATTTTCTAATAACTTGCCCCAATTCATTTTTTTAATGACCTAAAAAATTAAACTCAAGGTTCTATCCTATAGATTTAATCTCACAATTCTTTCTTTAGTCTCTAGTTATCACTATTCCTTCTGCAATGACTCACTTAAGTTACCAAATCATTCCTTCTCCGAATTCGATTTCGAAGACATAGATTAATATTTTTGACTAATTATCCAAGTTCAAATATACTACATATTCAAAGATTTTAGATTTGGGTATAAAAAAATTGATCTGATTATGATTTTTTTTTTATTTGATCTGATTATGATTCAATTCACTTCGAGTTAATTTGATATGCATCCACAAATGTGTATATATAAACATTTGATGAAACTAAGCAATGAAATTGAATTAAAATTACAATGCAATAAACATATATATTAGATTAGATTTTTGATAAAATTCACAATATTTAATGGATTATAAAAACAAAATCAGTTAAATAATTAGATTAGATTTAAAATAGAGTTTTCAAGATAAATTGTCATTCGGATGAGTCAAAATCTTATTATTGACAAATCCACTCACAAAGTGATATGTCAAAATAACATTCTCTATGAAAATTGTCTTTATTCTAGTACTTTATACAAAAAATAATTATATTAATTTTTTTTAGTCAAATCCTATCTTTTTCACGCATATTTATATATGAAATATTTGAAAATAAAAAAAATAATATGAAGAATTATTTTATAAAAGGTGTTAGATTAGGAATATTATTTTATGGAGAATGAAGAGAAAACAATCATGTTCACTAAATGCAACGAATTTTGATAATTATTGTGCAGTCTTTCTCTTTAACTTGATAGTTGCCCCCACTGGAAAGAGACTCTAGCTCCGCCCTGCCCACCGGTAAATGTATAGATCTTAGGTCACACAGCAATTTGAATCTCGAAAATGGCTTTAATTTGAATATAGAAAATAGTTCATTCAACACAGGAAGATGTGTATTCAAGATTCGAAATTTTGACAAAAATCACCTAAAGGATGAACAGTCATTGATGCTTTATATTCCACCTATACAACAGAATCTCCTTGAAAGATGCAGTGATCTGTTGAATGTCAGTCAACTAAATTATCTGAGCTAAGATCTCTACTAACTGTTTTGGTTATAAAGCAACATATAATTTACTAAAACGGATTAAGACTTCAAATCAATGCTTTATGCACAAAGTAAAATAACAGAACATATGCAGAGATTCTTCAGAGGCTACATGAAAGATGCTCAAATAGATCCTTTATATTCTATTGATTGGAAAAAACAAGAAAAAGAAAGAGAAAGTAGATGAAAAAGCTCCATGGTACTATCAATACTCCATATCCAATTGCTCCAATGGATGCACATATGCTCGGAACCTAAAATGCTTTGTGGAGTTGAACATATAGTCCAATTGAGAGTAGAGGTACCCAGGACAAAGACAGATCAGAGGGCAATTTGAACTTAAAGGGACGGTTCAGCAAGCCAACTTTGAAACAAGGTAGTCAGGTAATGTGTAACAGTGAGACTGAAATGACTGGTTCTAATATTTACTCACTCATTCTCTTTTTAAAATCATAATTCCACTTCCAAAACCAGGGTGGTTTGTACTCCACTTCTACGTTCCAAATACTTCTACCATATAACTAAGAACATTCAATTGTAGAAGTACACAAGACCGTAATGACCCCAGATGTAGGATGTGCTCTGATTAAAACCCAAAGCTCATTGCATTCAAACCAAAACAATTATGCAAAAATAATTTCAATAATCTCCCAAAATAGTGATTTAATACCATGCAACTGAACATCAAGTGATATGATTGAACATACATAAAAGAGGTTCTGAACAACACCCAAGTAAATCCGAATGCCATTCTTCATGTCGATGAGAACCTTTAGTAGACAGCAAATCATGTCTGGATGAAACTGAGGAAGTATTTCTGCAAAGAGCCAAAAGGTATCAAAGACACCTCAAGTTCACCGCATATGCAAAGACACTGTTACTATAAATGTAAGGAAGAAATTGCAGAGTTTGAGGTCGTTTCATCATAGGTATATCAGGAAAGCAAGAACTTGCAAACTAACAAAATTCTAAGTAATCCTGATCTGATAAGCAGTGTCTAGCTTGACATTGGCACATGCTTCTGCTTCTTTAACCAGATCACTTGCAATGTAGAAGCCAAGGCATATATGTGAGAAGGTTGGTTGTACATCTGGAACACTTTAATATACATTGACAAACATTATAACATGAAATCTTCCAACTTGTGCAGATCTCAAAAAACTGACTGTGAATTTATGCAGGTTGGCAACAAATACAAACAAAAGTGCTTGAGAAAACAATTACTGAGATCTAACTTCTGATGCAGAGAAGACCAACCTTGAACTCGTGCAAGACTTGCTCTTCGTAGTATAATAGCTTTCTTCGTGATGTTTTTGACCACCATTGAAATCGTAATTAGACTCCACGTCCTTGGAATATCTTATGGGTGAACTCTTCTCTGATAGAGTAGTTGCTGCAACAACTTCAGTGACATCAATCAGATGCTGAATTACTTCACATTGGCTTACATCCAAATTAGCTTGCGAATGTTGTAGTTCTAACTGAAGCTTTTCATTCTCTTTTTGAATTGCCTCATTAAAAGGCAAGTTTGGATAGGAACAAGAAAGAGTTTTCTTCAAAACTGCAGTGTAATTTTTTGAGGGTTCTGGTTTCAGAATAACATCTTGCACCCTTCTGTCCTCATCATCCAAAGTGTATTCACATTGGTCCCTGTCGATAATTTCCAATCTTTCCTGCAAGTTTGGGGGCAAGGAAAGATCAATCAACTATAAAAGAATTCCTGAATAAGTCTAGTGCATAGACTGTGTACATAATTTCAACTGAAGTGTAAACATGTTGTCCTTGTCTTGTTGCACCCAAGTCCTAGCAGTTATCACTGTATCATTGTAATCTCTCTCTTTCTCTCTCTCAACGTTTAAAAAAATCTACGACTGCATCAATGAAATTTACAGCTTTCATTCACATAGGTTTTTGCTAGGGTTAACATCAGCCCCACGCACGTGGCTACTTATCAACTTCATGAGTCTTATGACTATGACAGCTTTCTGGCAATGCTGCAATCAGGTACAAAAAAAGGTGGAATTAGCAGCAATTTGGTCGACTCTTAGGTCTTAAGTATTACACAATATGTGTCCAGTCTTGAAAGAAGTTACCAATTCAAATTATCACTAAATAATTAAAAACCAAGCACACACTTCATGGTACATGAACTTTGTCTGTTAGCGCGATTAAAACTTTCTATCCCAGTTTCACTTCTGCTGCATCTGAAGAAGTTTGGTTTGTGTCAATACTCAAGCTTTAGCAATTAGCCCGCAAGCAATGCCAATTGATTAAAAAAATACTTTGTAGCAAAATTAGTAGGACATCCAAGTCTGATACAAAACCAGTAGTAATCGAAGATCCACTAGTAGCAAAACAAAAGGGGAGAGCAGTCATACAAGATTCATAATAGAGGTCCTTCGTACTTTTACACAATCAATTTGTTTGCATGCATCAATCATGCAAAAATTTATTTTGAATCAAAATATTAATGTATAACTTCAATACATGACATCATTTGCAAATGCAGGAAACAAAACAAAAATAATTAAAGAAATGAATAACCCAACAAGCCAACAAAACCTATATATCAAACCTCGAGCAAATAATTGAAAGCGAAAAACACAAGAACATAAAAATCAATTTACCCTGACACGAGCATTATCCACAAGAGTGATGAGAGGGATGATCTTTAAGTATTGGTCAATCTCATTCTGGGCCCTCCTGAATTGGTACACAATGTTCCACCCCATGGCTAGCAAATACAAATAGCTCCGATCTTGGCAACTGTTGACCAAAATGTAAGACCTCCTCAAGGCATCCTCAAGCTGCTCCAGTGGCTCTCGGGTTTCTGGATACTTCTTAAGCTCCGAAATCTTGAGCTGCTCTAACAAATTCCCAATCAATTTCAGATGCTTTGCAAACTGCCTACAGTTCCTCTTGTGCATTCGAGCAGTATTGGCCGCTTTAACAATCATCCCAATTAGCGCCACAGCATCGAGCCCCGTGAGTTGTGCCACAGTCGCAATCTGCCCAATGGCTGCCCAAGTCGCCATCTTCACTTCTTACGTTACCCTCAATCCTGCCTAGTCTCAGCTCAATAACATACACATTTTCTCGGATCAATTGAATGGTCACCAAATCCACAACTTTTCTCACGAAAAAATTGAAAGATAGCAAAATGTCTTCACATGCACTTGAACCAGAAGGCAGAGAACAACTTGTCACTCACACTACATTAGAATTTAAGCGCGGTCAAAAGCTGCTTTTTACAGATCTGCAAGAAATTGAGATGAATTGGAGATCTTCAACAGTAGAAAAAATTGAGAAAACACTGGAATTGAAATTCAGCTGCCATGCAATTCAACAAACGAGTCAACAAGCTGTCAAGGATTATCCATCACGCTTCTCACTTTCTTTTTAAACAAAAGAGAGAAAATAAAGGTGATCAATAAAAAGGAAAAACGGTTTGACTAATCTCTTTATCGAGAAGAAAAACTATAAAAAAATAAATAAATTTAAAATGACAAAAAATAAATAAAAACCGCTGAGTTCAGCATCATACCAGAAAGTTGCTGAAACCGCCACCGCCGCCGCAACGCTCGTCGCCGGGATCTTTACGGCCATTCGCATACTGCTTCAAGTGAAACCTGTAATCGCACTGGAAAGCTTCATAGAAATATGCCACCGATATATACATTAGCATATACTTGAAATCATACAAGCATGTTATGCATTTATACAAGACAAAGTAGAAATGTTCACGAGTATTTTTACCTTCTCCGAGATTAACTACCCTTTTTTAGGGCTTCGCAAGAAACTCGCTTTATCACCTTCTACAATGTAGATTTCTGTTAGCTAAATTACGAAGAAAACGTCAAATTGAGAAGAAACGGACATAGATTTCTGTGATTAACAGGTGTAGATTTGCACGAAACATCTTCTTTTTCTTCTGGATAGATTTTGGAACGATTTGGCTACTACATTGAAAACCTCTCTCTCTCGTGTGGTTTGTCTGTGCTCTGTGTGTGCAGTGAGCTCTCTCTCTCTCTCTCCCTCCCCTCCCTCTTGTCTTTGGCTGTAAGTACACTGCACACACTATGCACCGCAGACGTCAAATACCTAAAAGAGACTCGGTGTTTGACCATTATTACGAATGTGCCAGCGAGTTTCACGGGGTGAGACTGGTTCCGGAAAAATGCAGACGGGGTTGACTCTGGAATTTAGTAATCACAAAAATAAAAATGAATTGACAGCTGGTTAATGTTCTGGCTGTCCCCTCTTTGAAAAAACTTATAAATATAAAATAGAAAAAAATTTAATAAATTTATTTGACGTTCCAAATAGATTTTAGACCAGCAATGACAAATAGAGTGAATACAAAGAAACCTTGCATCTAATCGATTTGGTTATTAAAGACCCGTGGATTTTAACTTATCTCAATTTAGATTTAAAATTTTGATCAGTTTAACGGTGAATTTTATTTTTATAGTTCATATTTAAATTTATTAATAATTTATCTGATTTAAATAATTTCATTTAATTAATTGCTTAATTTCTTTAATATTTACATAAAAATATATAAATCTTTTAGATCGAATTATAATCGGATTGGAAAGTCCGAATTCATAAAACATTAGACAACAATTTCTAATTCACGTTCAAATTATCGATAAATAAACTATCAAATTATATCCGATTAATCAAATTGAGATTAAAATTCAATCTATTATTTTGATACAACACCAAAAAAAAGACACTAACTAACCTGCCTAAAAAAGAGAATTGAACTCTTGACCTAAAAAATACAAAGTTTTCACAAAAAAATAAAGTGTACTATTGAACTAAAGATCTATTGGTTCTTAGGATTAGGAATCTAATGAGCTGTCAGATTTGGATTACAGCCAAAGTTTTTCTTAGTCTTTTGATTAATTTTAAATCACCAACACACAATAACAGACAAACCCACTTTATTATTTTAATAATTTTTGCAATGGGATTACAGATTAATTAGTAACAAAAGGAAAGGTGAAGTGTACACTTTATCCAGATAAGACCACTGTAACTCACTCTCTATTACTTTTGTTTTAACTATTTTAGTTAATCAAACACAAAAAATCATCTCCAATTCACTCTTTATTTCTTATTTCACCTAAATGGCTCTCCAAATGTGGAGAAAATATTCACTACAATGATGATACTACGTGGCAAAGTGATGTAGTATTACCAATTAATAATATTAAAACAAATAAGTATATAGACCTCACAAAAATAAATAATTAACATGCTAAGTATGCAAATAACTTATCATAGTCCTGTCATGTAAGCCCAAGTGGGGTTCACTTTTTTCATTTGGGGTTTTATTATTGGTTGGTGATACCGTGTCATCAACGGTGATATGGTATCACCGTTGCATTCAATATTTACTCCCAAATGTGGAGAGTCATTTACTCCCTCTACCTCTTTTTTTCTCTATCTCTCTCTACATGTATGTTGTACTCTTTTTAAATAATTAAAAGTTAGTAAAAGTTGGATGTAGCAGTTAACTAAAATAGAAAGTGTGGTTATAGTGAATTTATAAAAGTAGCTAACTAAATTCACCTAAATGGCTCTCCAGATGTGGAGAGTCATTTAGCCTTTCAAAATTTTCTCTTTACCTATTTTTCTCTCTATCTCTCTCTACATATATGTTGTACTCCTTTTAAATTATTGGAAGTTAGTGAACGTTGGGTGTAGTAGTTAACTAAAATAAAAAATGTGGTTGAAATGAATTTATAAAAGTGGCTAGTTAAAATAGAGAATATAATATTTAAATATATTTTAACTAATTATTTTAGAGAGGTGGGTTGAAGATGCTCTCATCCCGTTAATAATTTTTTTTATGGGTTAAGGTGATTCCCTCACTCATTAATAATAAATCACCTGACAATATTGTAGCCTCTCCAATGAAACGCTATCATGTGTCATATATAACCATCTCTCAACTCCCCCAAGAATCAATCCTTATTTTTTAAAAAAATTATTTTTTATCAACTGCAACTCATGTATAATTATGTTATCTAATTTCTCAAATGATAAAATGAAAAGAAAAAATATAAATTAAATAATATAAAAAGAAACATAAATTATAATCCCGTATATCAGCATGGGATAGATAATGATGGTATAAATTAATTTATAGGTGTGGTCACGTGCACATTATGTGACTATACTTTGAGAAATATTAGTTGAAAATTTGAAGGATTAAGGTGATAAAATTAAAATAAGAAAGATTAAACTAATACAAATTTTCGGGTTTGAGAGATCAAAGTGACTCTCTATATGGGTGATCACGCGAGGCACACGTGACTATTAAATTAGTTGTTTTTATTATCATTTTGAAACAAAATTTTCAATTGAACTAAAATGTCACAATTAAACCTATAATGGAACAAAATGATAGAGATAAAAGAACAAAATCAAATTCATCCACCAAAAAATTGCATTAAGAAATAGAAATAAAAAAGGTTGAGGGAAAAGAAAATAGATAATTTAATAGTTGGCGTTGAGGTGGAGGTTGAGGTTGAGGTTCCAACTTCCAACTGTCAAATTCTAGAAGGCAGAAGGGGTTTTAGGTCATTTTAACAACATACATATTACATTCCAAGTCCAACCGGCAGTGGGTCCACACTACAGTCGTTGACACAAAAGAGGCACATGAGCTCTAGAAAACGTGTCACTGTCTTGGTTCTCTACTCTCTACTGTCTCCCACCCGAGCCTACGATCGCATGGTGGCGCTTCCACTGTAAATGTTATGGGACCACTGGTTGTAGCTTTTCGACTTCACATTGGTGTTACATTTTCTTCATTGTTAGGTGTGAGTGCGACTTACTCCTCCCTTACATTAGCCGTCTTTGAAGTTCGCTTTAAACTGTTAAAAAAAAAAAAAATTCGCTTCAAATTTAATTTATTTTTTTTTAATTTCAGATAAAAAAAAATTGATCCGTTTAAATTGGAGTTTATTGAACGATTTTTTTATCAACTTTTTTTGAGAAAAATAACTTTTATTAGCCAAGGAAAAATTTAAAAATAAAGTTTATCAAAGAGTTTCTAAAGAAAAATAGATTTTTTTAAAACACTTCAAATGGTTTGAAGAACTTTTTAAAATTTGGTTCTTTTATTTCACTTTTCAAATTTTTTTTGCAGAAAAAAAAAAATCAACATCAAACAAGCCCCATTGTAGCACTGACCTAAAAAAATTTGCCTATTATTCATTGTTATTTTCACTATCGTATTCAAACCATTTGTTTCTTGTAATTTGTGAGATTAGTTTTTTTTTTATGTCAAAAGAATTATTTCAAGATTTTTGAATTTGCGGGCATCAGACTGAATTCTGAACTAATTTTTTGTATTAATTAAGCCTTTTAACTATATAATTTAACTCAATGTCGCTCTTATGTATAAATTAACTATTAACTTTAATAGATTGTCTTACATGCATATCACATGTATAATCTTATATATCCTAATCTTTAACTCAAATGATGTGCATGTGAGACATTCTGTTAAAGCTAACGACGAATTTTGACAAAAAAATCACATTAAGTCAGATCAGTTTGAGTGAATGTTGTCAAGGAAAGCCTAAAATAAGAGGCTACTTTTCAAACAGTGAGATAATAGTTTGCCAACATCCAAGATCTTCTGGTGAAAACTCTTTGGTAATCTTTTTTGTCAGTCAATTTGAGAATGAAGTAATCGTGGCCTAAGTCAATGAAATTAATCTCCACATTTGATAGATGAATAAGATGGATGCGCTCCAAACTCACTCAAGAGTGGGACAATAGTGATTTATCGGCAAACTCGTTTTAATCTTGGACACAGTACATTGGAATGCTAAAACACCACCACCAACGATATCATGCATCCGTCTGCAATATGGTAAGACACCACCCTGTTGTGCCAGCAAACCACCCTAGCGTGAAAACCATTTTTTCATTGTAATTCATGAGATAAATTTTCTTTTTATATTAAAAGAATTATTTCAAGCGTAAGATTTTTGAATTTATGACTACAACGTAAATTTTAAATAAGTATAAATAATAATTCGTGAATATCATCAACTATAACTCAAATTTACAGTCTCAACTTATTACATTAATTTTTTTTGTCATTTTTCAGAGGCAGAGGGAATATGCTATATCTATATCATGCTACCTTCTATCTATATCATAATCATGTCAACCCCAACTTGTGGGGGACCAGACACTTGATGAGGGTGCCATGGGATAAGGGCAAGTAGAGCTAAAGTATACAACCTTGGAAGCACATGGGAAGCACCACCCTATTGCTATTTTCCATCAAATTTAATGTCCAAGTTTATCTTCCTAATTAATATAATATTTGATCAATTCACAGCTGTTATTTTTGGCCAATTTTACTATTATCGAGTAATATTGCTAATTGGTTGATCAAATCAATTGTCCAAGTTTAATTAATAATGAATCTCAACGAGCTAAACCCGAGTAGCTCGGGTAGATTTTCAGCCCTAAATTAGGTCCTAGAATATCAAAATGCTTGAGGATCAATGGAGGATATATGCAAAAGTAAGGGACTGAAAAGCAAACGAAAGAACTATTAGGTGCAGATGTGACCATTTAAAGAGACCAAACAACGGATAATTGGTTACAAGTTGTGACTCACGTTCGGCCCATTCGAGTGGGTAAGCTTGCAAATTTTAGGTTTAGGTTTAGCTTTCACAAGACATGGAATGACCCTTTCCACATGGTAATCCATTATAAGCCACTAGACAAG
>CM042190.1:26138484-26156676 GCA_023539305.1 Ilex asprella
ACTTTATTATATATATATATATATATATATTACTCATACAATGAATAATTGTTAACTGATTTGTCATGTCAGAAACGAATTATATAATGCTTCATATTATTGAATTTATTATTCATGTTTAATAGCCGTATCATTTTTAGGTTTATATCTTGTTAAGTCTCTTGTAAAAAATTGTCACTCTTTGTATATTTCACTCGAGTTCTCACTACTACTATAGATTAATCATCGCACAACTAAATATAAATAATGGGGAATTTGTACATAAACACCTCATGGGAAATCAATTATTTTTGGCTACTTCATGGTACATCAAGTTGAGCAATTTCTATTATTGCATATTGACCTCTTCAAACCCATTAGTAATTTTAATTGAAAAAAATGTCATGCAATCATTCTATTCCTCAATCAAAATGTTAATTTTGAACACATGGGTTGTAATAGTAATAATGCTATTTGTGCATTTGAATCACATGTATATTCACTCATTTACTTTCTTTTTCTCTTTTTGGTTCATGGATTGTGTGCGCTAACTTACAAGCACATCAAATAATTTTCTTCTCGATCCAGTCAAAGACATCTATCCACACCGAAAATAGAGTATTTTGAGCTGTTCTAAAAAAAATTGTCAAAGTTCAAACTCAAGACATTTAAAGTTAAAGTTCATTTTTTTTATCACTTAAGCTACTCATTCGTGTTGACTCATTCACTTTCATCAATTACAAGTGTTGACTTATTTGTTTTGAATTTCAGTTACATTTATAGGGGGAATTCTACAGTATCGAATGAGGTATCTCACCACCGATTATAATCATTTAATGTTAAGTTACAATTTTTTTAAAATGTAAGTTATTACTTTTTTGATATATAAGTTATAATTTTTAAAGGTCAATTTACAATTTAAAAATGAATAGTTATAACTGCTCAAAAAAAGTCCACAATTGATCATGTGTGTCTGTGATTCCCCGTTTATAGATGCAAACGTAATGTATGCATACATGTATATGGGTCAAAATAATTTCTCTGACCAACCACGCGAAATTTTTCCATGACAATCATGGATAGTGCTAAAATGAGAGACTTAATTGTCGAACAACTTATAACCGAAAGACTTGATTGTTTATTTTGAAGAGTGCAAATTAATAAATAAATAAATATATAGTAGAAAGAATCAAGATTCAAGTAAGGGCCTTAATTGAGACGGGATATTCGGACTCAACTTAGATATGACTTAGTTCGAGCTCGATTTATATTTTAAACAATTTGAACTTGATTAATTTTGTAAATTTGTTTAGAAAAAAAACCTTAACGGTTCGGTTTGAGCTTGCAAATCTTGACTCGTTTATATGTAAAATAATCGAATGACTCGGGTTTAACTCATTTTCTAAATGACTTCAGCTTAAATAATTTTAAAAATTTTTAAAAATCGAACTTAACAAAATAGAGTTATAATCCACAAAACTCGATTCAATTAACGTCGTATATTGAAGGACATATTGGACAGACGACACACAAAAAGTTAGGCCGACAATTTAGGAGATGTTATGGGTATATATATAGTTAGAGTCCAAGATACTATTTTTATTTCCTCTATCCTGTGGAATTTGCTGTCTTACAAAACTTAATGGAATATCTTTTTAAGGTTTCAATGATTAATGTTAGGTGGTTGTCTCTCAAACCAAAAGAAAAAAAAGAGGCATGTTCATCGGTTCATGTTTAGGTGTGATAATATGTCGCTTTCCACTTTATCCACCTCAATGTAGTATTATTATATTTCCACCCACACATAACTCTTTTTTAATATTTATTTTGTTTTTTGTGGAGAAGTTTTGTATTTTGTGACTGAGAAATATTCTAATTACGTGTTTTTTGAATTCCTATTTATTATGTTTGGATTGTATGCTATCGCTTGTGTTATTTTATGATACTTTGGTTGTTTTTATTTTGTAAAAAAAAATAATCAATATGTAAGTTGATAAGTTCAATTTCTTATGCTTAAAGTTTAGCCAACCGTTTAGAATGTTTGTAAAGTAATGTTTTTTTGGGTAAATGTAATGTAAGTAATGTTAAGTGCAGCAAAAGATTACAATGTTTCAAGTTATGTTTCCTAGGACAACGAACCATAACATATTAAAAAAAGCGTCTGGGTTGTAAGAATGTGAAGATTCAAAAATAGATTGGTTCAGTTTTCATGGTCAAGTGCATGTCATTCCCAGTATGCTCGATTCAGATTGATTTTGTCTTTTTCTGTTTTATTTAATTACATATAAGAGGGGGAAAAAAAAAAGAAAATAGACTATGTATAGAGTTGTAGGGTGGAAAAAGAGTTTCAATAATGAAGACTTATTGTGTGTGCAATGTGAGAAGAAGGGGTCGTGGTCAAACACTAGTCCTTTTGGACTTTTTGGCTAGAGTCACGGAGCTAAAGACAGATTCTTTAATCGTTTATTATTTTGTTTCTAATACGGATGAAGAAACATGGCCTATTTGAGATTGACAGTTGTCAGATTAAGATTAAAAGTCAACAACAACAAAGTGATTTCACGTATTTTGGTTCATGATGGTTTTTTTATTGATTTTGATGATAGGATTTCTCTATGAATAGAAAAAGGGTACTTTAGATCGGAAGTAACCACTAATGACAAAGAAAAAAATTAGAGGAATGACAAAGGAAAGAATAATAAATACATTAAAAATTACAATTCAATCGAGATGGAGTTATAATTTAAATGAGTCAAGATACAATTCAAATTGAGTCAATTAAGAACGATCATAAAAGTTAGAATCAACCCTAATATGTCAAAACCGATTATTATTGATGAACCAAAATCAACTAGGTCAGACCCAATAAATCAAGAAAGTCTAAGTCAGCCAATAGATGGCTCATGCCCACTTTGTAGGTTCGACCCAGTACAGGATCCAAGAAGTCCAAAGAGATAGGAGCGCATGGGAAAAACTATCGGAATACGTACTCATGAAAACTCAATCCTACCTTAATTGTACTTACCAAATAAGAGGTTCCAAGGGCACCCCTCTTTGGTTACAATTGTACCCTTGGAACCATCTGCTATGGCGACTTTCGTCGTCAGACAACAACTCTTACAAACCATGCAGCAACTAGTAAACCAAAACTAGCAAATCATTTAGCTGATGTTCACCTAGGAAGGCATCGCCCCTTACCCCGTAGGAGGATCCCTACTCCCTCCAACAGGGAGAGGAGGAGCAGCCCATCCCATATGGGCGCCAGGCACCCCCTAACCATGGGGCCCCATGTCAGAACGCACCAGGGCCATGCCAGGGAACCCCTCGCTAAATAGTCCCTCCTTAGTGCATAGGGAGCACACGTGTCCTCCCTCCACACGTACCTGTAGAGGAGGATAAAGAAGAGAGCCAATATTGCGATTATCGAAGCCAGTACCACCCCCCAACGGAAGACGTCCCCAACCAATGTGACGAGAAGATTAGAGAGGTGCAAAACTAACTCGGTGATATCCTCAAAATCATCAAGGCACAGACGCTCGATACGATGGACTACCTAATAAGACGTACTAATATACCTTTTGTTGCTGATGTAGTCAACTATCTCTTACCCTCGAAATTCAAGATGTCTACCATCGGGATCTTTGACGGCACCAAAGACTCCCTCGACCATCTTGACACATACAAATCTCTCATGCAACTCCATAACGTGCTTGAGAAGATTATGTGTAGAGTCTTCCCTACCACCTTGCCAATTGTTCCCTACCACATTCCGCTTGCCAATTGTTCGCAAAGATCAAACCCTCATTCATCCACTCATTCACGAAACTAAGTAGATCCTTCGTCTCCCATTTCATTGGGGAACGCCAACATTAGAAGTCTGTGACTCACCGGCTCATCATCAAGCAGGACAGATATGAAAGCCTTAGAAAGTATCTCGCTCATTTCAACGAGGAGGCTCTCCAAATTATGGAGCCATATGATAAGGTAGACCTGGCCGCCTTTATCGCTGGTATTCGCTCCTCCAGTTTTATGTTCTCTATCCTTAAGAAATTGCCCTCCAGTATGTCCGAGATACTGTCTAGGACATAAAAATACATGAATGTTGAGGATGTCACCAAAGTCCATCAGGGTGAATCATCCCGAGGAAGGAAAAAAAGGAAGGATACCCACTAGGGATGTCAATGGACCGAAGCGGGGACGGGGAGTGTAGTCTCCATCCCCGTACCCGCTTAAAAAAATTTCGTCCATCCCCGGTCCACTCCCGTTAGCGGGTATAATTTTCATCCCCGTCCCCGTCCGCGGGTAAATTTTTAATCCCCGTCCCTGTCCCCGTTTTCCCCATACCCGCCTAAGCTCAAACTAATTAAATTCAATATTTTAAATAATACAACAACATTCTAAATAATCTAACACAACATAATATAACATAATATATTTGAATAAAACACAAACAACAAATGTCCAAAATACTACTTCAAAATATTATATATTTGAGCAAAACAAAAACAAATGTCCAAATCAACATAATGGTGGTAAAATCATATTAATCAACTCAATATATATTTATATTTATTTATTTTTTTTGCGTGTAATGGGGACGGGGCGGGGGTAAGGGTAAGTCCATCTCTGCCTCCATTCCCGCACTGGTTTATACGGGTATCCCCGTATACGTCAACCGTCTAATACGTATAATCCATCCCCGGTCCAAACGGGACGGGTTTGGACGAATACCCGTATTTTTCCGGTCCATTGACATCTCTGATACCCGCGAAGACAAGCGGGAGGCGGAGAACAAGTGACAGAGAACCGAGAGAGTCTCTGTCAAAGACCGTCTTGGTCCAGTACCTTAGACAGAATGGGAACCCTTCACGCCACTCAACGTCTCTGTAGAGCATATTCTATTCCAGATATAGGATGACGCCATGCTCCGCTGGCCCGTAAAAATGAAGTTTGCCCCAAGCCACAGAAATTCCAACAGGTATTGTCGCTTTCACCGCGATCATAACCACGACATTGATGACTGATTTGATCTTAAAAGGCAGATCGAGAAACTCATAAACGTGGTCAGTTGAGGCAGTACGTTGTTGGCAGAGGGTAAGTCTCGCCACCTAGCCGAGACCAAGACGATAGAGAATGTCAGCAACCTCTCAGAGAAATTTAGACAATCTCTTAAGGGCTAGGAGAAGGAGGCGACTTCAACTACTCCACCAGGGAAACATTGGCCCACCTATGGGACACTGAACACCTAAAGATTTTATCTTCATTTTATTGTTTCAGTTGATTTATTTTGTTATTTTTTATTTTATGAAATAAAACTTTGCGAATATTATTATGTCCATAACTGTCTTGCTTTCATTTTAAACAGTTTATGATCTAACAACAAGGTAGACAAAATAAAAAAAGGCACCCAGCACCAGGCACCCTCTTTATCTCCATTTCTATGTAGTGAGTCTCTGTCCTAGTAGCTCTCTCAAGTGATACTCGAAGGTCAACATTTAGATGGGCAGCCCTCTCGTGAGCTATCCTCAACTATTCTATGGCATCCTCTCGTGTCTGCTGCTCGAACTCCAACTGCTTCGTGACATCTTCTCGTCCCTGTCGCACAAGCCCTAACTATTCCGTGGCATCTTCTTGTGCCTACAGCTCAAGCCCTAACTATTCTTCAGCAGCCTCACGTGCCCTAACTACTTTTCAGTACAAGGTGCCAAGCCTTAAGCACGCGCACCAGACGCCTAGTAGAAGAAGCCCAACAATAGACGCCCAGCACCAGGTGTCCAGTTTCAAGCACCCTCCTTATCTCCATCTCAATGGAGTGAGTCTTTGCCCTAGTAATTCTCTCAAGTGATACTCGAAGGTCAACCTCTAGATGGGCAGTCCTCTCGTGTGCTAGCTTCAACTGCTCTGCGGCATCTTCTCGTGCCAGTTAAGCAAGCCCTAATTATTCCACGACATGCTCTCATGTCTGTTGTTTGAGCCCTAACTGCTCTTCAGCAGCCTCGCGTGCCCACCTCTTTGCGTCTGTCCATTAATTGCCTCCTTGATCTTCAGATATTTGTAAACAAGTAGGGCAAAACAGCAACCACCTACAAGCATTCGAAGGTGAATATATAAAGAAAACTAGGTACAAAGCCTAAGAGGAGTGTGGGATATTCCAAAGTAAATTCCTTCACAGCAGCGTCAACAATGACCTCTGAGCCTCGGGAGGTAACCTCTTGAACCTTCGTGCGGGTTACAAGCCCCGAAAGTCTCTCCCTAGCCAGGCTCACGTCCTGCAACATAGATATTGGGGCACTACCCGGGACAGCTAAGGGGACCCTTCGTCCTAGTAGGAGACCACGCTGGAGCCTTAGTGCCCGCAGTAGTGCTGTGACCATCTCTAAGGGTGAGGAGACGTCAATCAGAGAAGAACGAGGTGCACCTCCAAGCTTCGCCTCTCTAGGACTAGCCTGACCAGTGGGCCTCTCCTCAGAGGAACTGGGGGCACTAGACTTCACCCTCTTAGAATAAGGAAGGGAAGACATCACCTAAAAAATATAGAAAGTCTTCATTATCGCCTTATCAACAAGACGTCTGTAATCAGAAACAAGGTCAAAGCCATCACCCTTGAATGCCTAAGGAACCGCCCTTTCCAAGCACCTCCTATGGCGCTGCATAGGTCTTAGGCGCCACCCTCTCCTCATTAGGAGCCTTCAATGGTGTCGGCCTAGACGATGGATCTCGCTCTCTCTATCTTGGGGGCCTCCAACATTGTTAACCAAGCCTTGAGTCTTGCCTTATCCACTTTAGGCGTCTCCCACCACCGTCGGTTTCACTAATTTGTGCTTAAAACTCAAATTTAGAGAGAAAAAAAATTTTTTGGAAAAATTTATTGACCAAATTGTTTGTATGTCGTAGATCTCAAAAAATACAAAAAAAAAAAAAAATCACTTGAAAGGGACAATCGAGCACAAAATTATGGTGGTTCAAAGTTTTACTGGCATTTTATGATTTTTCTGATACTTCTGCTCCAAGGTGTTGCCTCCTGCTCCAAGCCAGCGTCGCCCAGGCCAACCAACTCCCAAGCAGGCGTCGCCCAGCTCGTTTAGCAATCCTTCTCGCCCAAAGATGCCACATGTCTGTCCTCCTGGCCATAGGCACTACCCACTTCATTGCTAGAGTCGCCTAAGACCTCTTTGCCCATGCCTGATGTCATGCCAAGAACTCCAAAGAGCCTCTCACCATCTGCAGAGACCTCACCAAAATTGTCAAGAGGAGAAGTGCCCAAGTCACCAGTGCCTAAGCCCCTGACGCCGCCCATGAGGTACCCTCTTGTCTCTCTTTTTGCTCCATCTCGCTCTCTTTTCCTCATATAGGTGTCGTCTGCCAAGCTTGTACCGATGCCACCTCTCTTAAGCTCTCCGTCATTTCGTCACCCACATTCTTTGAGCTCCTAATTTCCATGAACTTATGATTTGAGAAAAAGAGGCTAAGTGAGATAGATGGGTTGATGAACAATAACTTCTGGAGGAAGCCTATAAATAAAAGAATATGACTTCTTGAGGAAGGCTATAAATAAAAGAAGATGGCTTATTGAAGAAACCTTGAGGGATAGCTTCTTGAAGAAGTTTTGAGGGATGACTTCTAAAGGAAGCCTCAAGAGAAATGGGGGGAGAGATGAGGAGGAGAGATTGAAGACCTCTATTCACAAGCGAAGACTGAGCAAGAGGAATGTCGAAAAATGTAAAAAATATTCGATGTCAGTAGACTCAACAAAGAGTCCCAAAAAATGAAAAGGCGTCGTGAAGAGCAAGAAAACTCCTGATCACTCAAGAGGAGAGGAAACTCATGCCCTCAAACCTTCTCTCACAAACAGTCGAAGGCTTGGGGCATGAGGCAAATGATGAGCCCAAAATCAATTGGGTCAAACCCAATGAATCAAGATGGCACAAGTCAGTTAAGAGACGGTCCAGACCCACTTTGCAAATCTGACCCAGTCCGACCTAGTGTAAGATCCAAGAAAATCGAAAAGATAGGAGCACGTGGGAGAAACTATCGGGAATCACACTCATGAAAACTCAATCATACCTTAATTGTATTTACCAAATAGGAGGTGCCCTCTCCCTCACGTCACCACCTCACCATATTTATATAATGTAAGTCCTCTCCACATAGAGGGCATCACCTTTAGACCTTTACTTCTTATCCTCTCTACACCTCCATAGTTTATCTCTCCCAAAAGCAATATAATTCTTCTGGAGTGTACTATTTCGATGACTTTTATTCATTAATAAAGAGCTTCAATCATCGTTGCCGTTCTCGAAAGTGGAGTAGGTCACTCAGACCAAATCACTATAAATCTGTGTATTTATTCTTATTTATCGTTTTGTCATTTGATTGTCTATTTACTACTCATTAATTGCATTCTTTACATATACTCGATCATTGATCTTGTATGAAAACCATTTTATGCATCATAAATTATTTCTTAAAATTCGATTGAATTATAATTTGACCCGATTAAATCAAAAAAATTCAATATCTTTTATGCCATCCCAAATCCGAGACACTGCGTTGACACGAGGGGTGCGATTCCACAGTATCACTGGTGATGACTTTTTGGTTTTGGTGAAAAGTATAATCTTCAAAAATACCCAACAAAAGGTACACTCTCCCAAAAGGACCTGTTTTTATAATACCTGCTGCTCATACTCTTTACGCAGGAGGTATGCCATCCATGTGCTATGCGAGACATAATGTGAACGGAAACATCCTCAATGCCTCTGCACTACCTTCCAAGAAGATCCGGGTGTGGGTAGCATGAGTAAGATTATAACGGTGAGCTGCCGCTGAACTTAACGGAATAATTGATACAAACTTAAATATTTTATAACAAAAAAAAATTATATATATTTTTAAAAAATTAAGTTATAAATAAACAGAGTCAAATTCCTAAGATAATATTACTCTAGCTTGATTGGTGTATTGCTAAATTTATTTGAAAGTAAAAGAGACAAGAAGGTTTGAATCGAAGCTTCCCTAATAAAACGTCGATGACTTGGTTGCCTCTACACAAACCCATTAGTAATTGAATCGTAACTCAATTGTGTTTGAGGTGTTTGGACGTATTTTTATTAATATTTCAAAAGAGCAATGTTATTGGGACCTAATTCACTGACCTAATTCGCTGTGACAATTGGATTGATTGTGGGCTCCATAAAACATTGGAACTTGGTGCTAATTCAATGGTTTCAATTAAGCCACATCATTAGGTCAACAAATTATGTCAGTTTTTTAGGTCCAAATAGTATTACTCATTTTAAAATGTATGGTTGTCTCAAGATTTTTCAGTATTTTTTGACCAAAAATTCAGAATGTTTTGAAAATAACTTCTATTTTTTTTATTCGTTTTCATTATGTTTCTCAAATGTTCTCAAAATTTTTCTAAATTATTTTCTTAGTGACCGAAATAATACATCAAAAAAGAAATTTGGGTCTTTAATTAAAAAACTATAGAACATTTAAGGTCTCGTTTGGTAACGTCTTCGTTTTTTGTTTTTGTTTTTATTAAAACTCGTTTGGTAACTGATTTTTTTTTTTTGCCACCATTTTGTAAACTAGAAACGATTTTCAAAAATAAAAAAAACAGACGTTTTTCGTTTTTAAAAAAGGAAAAACAAAAATGTTACTAAACGGGGCTTAAATTAGCAAGTCAAATTGCACATTTATAAAATCACAACAACAATTAAAATTATTTCAATCTCCGTCAAAATTTTGTCAAATAGTACAAAATTTATTCCAACCAAAAACCTTGACAAAAAAAAAAATATATTTTATTTTTTACACTGCTCTCAATGTCAAACAATTCAAATAACACACTCTGAATATCAGATAATCCTACATTCTCTCTCCCTTACCTCATTCTTATTTTTTCTTTATTTTAAATAGCACAATCGATGCTTAGATTTTTTATACTACAAAGTATTTTTATGCACAGATTATTGTCGGCGGTTATATGTGTGGGCAATTAGTTGCCTAGTTCCAGTCAAATAAATATACACAGGGGCCCAGTACATGGGAAAACCCTATCTTCCACCAGAGCATTTATCGCCGCCAGTTCCGTCTGTTTTATTTAATTGATGAGCAGTGTTATATTGACCAAATTTTAAGATTAAATTTAGAGCTTAAATGACACGACAGCTGAATTAGACTTCTTTATTTAGTGTCATGTCATTTGACTTCTAATAAAAACTTCAAATAATACGACATCATGTCATTTGAATTATAAATTTGATTAGTCATTACCGATATTTTTCACTCGAATAATGCTATTTGAATATAATTTATTGACCTAATTTATTATGATTTTTAAATTAACTATGGAGTCTATCAAACATTAAAACTTGATGTTGATCTAATGATTATACTAAAACCACATTATTATGTCAGATTTTTAGGTTCAAATAATATTACTCTTTTCACAATTGCACTCATTTTTTAAGTTTTTTCTATCAAAAATAAATCGAGGCAATTTTAGGAGGAGAGTTTTGAAAAAAGATGAGTGATATTATTGCCTTTTTAAAACATAATATACTTACTCCATTAGCTCTTAAATTTTAGTTAAAAATTATACGGAAATTATGTGCAAATTTCTAAATTATAACTAGATAAATTATTAGTTAGTTAAAACAATATAAAAACAATCTGTTGGGACTAGGTCACGAGGGATTTATCCCTCATAAATATCTTAATTTTGACATCAATAACCTATTTTTTGACTGAATTGGAGAGAAAATTAATTAAAATGCACATAAATTAAACTGAACTCGCTCAACCGTTGAACTAAAAAAATAAAATCATATAAAGGTGAAGCAGTTTACCCTTCCATTGAGTTGTATCGACTATAGAAGATTGAAACATGGAGGCGGGTATGCAATATGAGTGGGCTGGGTTGGGCCTGCTGAAAGGTTAAGATGGGCTAAACACAAGTTTTGAACACTAGATTTGGGCTTTCACTGACTTCGAATTCAAGTCGAACCCTTTAATCCGAGTGTTACACATACTTAAATTTTTGTAAACTCAATGCTCAGTTCATATTACACAACTCAATTGAAAACCAGTCTTGACTTTTTTTTTGGTTCACCGGTTAGTCAGTTTACGTGTATTTCGATTAATCTTTTTCCTGGTCCGATCAAATGCAAATCATTTTTACTGGGTATAAGACATTCATAAAAGATAAATTCCTCATAATTTGGGTCAAAGAGTTACTAAGATTCAATATCAAAACGTCTGAATTTACAGTTCGGACCCATTATCACTCTTGACTTTTATGATACACAATACATGTTTAAAATTCGGGTTGAATTACATTTGAATTTGACTTTGGTTCTTGGGTTATACAACTCAATTTAGAATATAGTTCGAGTTTGAATTTAGATCTCGAATAACTCAATAATACAGCTCGAGTACTATTTAAAAAATTAAATCAGATTGAAATTTTTTTATCAAAATAATTTTTAGTACGAAAAAAAGTCACGTGTAAAGGTCGAGATAACATTAGAAGTTACGCTGCTCAAAAGTTATTGAATTTCACAAAAAAATGGGTCTTCACTTGAGTGGCATTTAATAAACGTGTGAGAAGGCCCCGGCTCCTATGTGATACAAATTGAAAGACATCATGAGAATGCAGTGTGATGCTGAAATGATTGTCTTCTCACCCTTGCATTTGTTGTTCATCTGTTCGAATCCAATGACCTGAATAATTTGTCGAAAAAAAGTTTATTCATATAACTATATAAGTCCATTATTATTATTATTATTTTTTTGTTGATATTACGGTCAGGTATATGTATCAGTTTATCCGTATTTTGACAACTCTCTTTTTGATATTGTTACAAATAAGTCATCTACGTCAAGACTAGAGAATTCAAGAGAAATTTATATAATAAAATATAAGTGTGCTTAAATTTTATCTCCGTCATATTTTCTCTCTCAAAATTATCATTTATTTGTCAGACTTAAAAATCAAATCGTATCACTTATTTCTATCACATATTTAATCATTTATATATTTCCTCCCTAAAAACATCACATCATTCATTTCTATCAAATATTTAATCATTTAATATTTAATTAATTTATAGTTAATATATTTTTAAAAAAATTAATATAGTGAGATTGATTTTTTGGACACTCGAATTTTGTATTTTATAGTACATTCAGTCACGAGTTATGACTAATAAACATATATTAGACAAACCTTGAAGGGAGTTATCTAAACACAAGCAGTTGTCTAGTATATGACAGATTAGAGGCTTATATGTATACGAAAGGATTAATCGAGTATTTTAAGAAGAGCAAATATCGCTTAATTAGCAAAAAATGATAAGAAAAGATTTAGATCTATTGGATTTATTTTTTCTCAATATGCTCCAAATCTACTAGATCATCGATAATAAAACCCTAAGAGGGACTCACTTTAGTACAATTATCAACAAATGGTTGTTGATCATCTATGATTGGCATTTTTAAAAAAAATAAAAATAAAAATAAAAAGTGTATTGAACGCAATTTTTTTTTATTACAACGTGTGTAGGCTTGTGCAGTTGTGCCAATTACTCCCGGAGTTCAATGATTGGCTACTGTAGCTTGGTATTGAACATTTTTCAACTCTAAAAGAATAAAAGAAAAATACAATCCTTCATGTTCGTATTCAAATCATTTTGAATTTTGTATTTAATTAGTTTTTTTCTCGATTATTTAATTTTCATGAAATAAAACCCATTATTATAAATGGGTTTTTCTTTATTAGATCATGAATATAATCTATCATTGAAAGCAATTAAACCGAGTCCTAATTTGATAGTTGGACAAAATTAGGGGCATTAATGTCTAAAGACGATAATTAGGCCTCAAACTAAGCAGATAAGTCACTGACACAAGAGTTTGTTACCATTTTTTTTTTAAAAAAGGCAATCAAGTCTTATCAAAACAAATTTGTTTTTTCCCTCTCAGACCTTATTCGAAATAGAATTTTTTTTTTATTTTTTTAGTTTTATAATTAATTGATAGACAAGAAATCACACCAAAAGTTATTACTCAATTTCAATTAAAAAAAATGCGACACGAAGGGCTTGGTCTTTTCATATAATACTCGTTTCATAAATGGGTCAACTTGACCCAACACAATATTATTAATAAATGGATCGAATATATGTGAAGTTAATAAAAAAATATATAACACAACTCATTTATATATCAATTATATATAATTTATATACAATACAAACTTGATATGATATGATTTATTATATAATAAATAATAAACGAATCAGATATAGATCGATATTTTTTGACACGAACCTGTTAAGATCTGATAAGAATCCATATCACCCGAGATGATTGATAGACTTAATTTCGATATGATTTATATATATATTTTTTTACCATAAACTTATCCTAAAAATAAACAAGGCCGATAAAACTATAAAAGTCTTACCAAAAATAATTTTGTTTTTCCCTCTCAAACCTTATTTTCAAAAAAAAAAAAAACGAAATCCAATCAAGAATCTACCTGCCGCCATCTGCGCCGTAGGATAAGGGCCCCAGCTGACTAAACTGCATAGGATTCTCACTGCCCCACGAACTCTTCATGGTCCCTTTCACCCTATCAAAACTCGCCACGTCACCCTCCAGCTCGTATCCCCACTTCATATATATAATAACCTCTACGGTTTTGTGTATTTTATTCACAGCAGTAACAGTTGCTGGAAAATTTGGCGGGCACTCACAAGAATTTCAAAAAGAGAACAAACCCTAGGCGGGCGGACCCATTCTCTCTCTCTCTCTCTCTCTCCAATTTTCTGTACTGCTAGTCAATTCATAGGATTTTCTCTGTGGTTTCTTTGAATATCTGGAGGTTCGTATTTTTCTGTTTTTGCGGTTCATTTCGTGTTTGATTTTTTTAATTTCTGGCATGTTTCGAATTAGCTTGGATTGTGCTGGTCTGGTTCGTATGTGTACATATGTGTGTGGTTTTGTGGGAGTATCTTGTGGTTTTGCGATTTGTACTTCTCTGTTTCGCCAAATTGGTGTTGTTTTAGGGTTGAAATTTTCATTTGCCTCACTGTTTCTTTCTAGTGAGCTTTATGTGCTTTCTTTTTGGTTTATACATTGTTTTTTAACATTGTATTGGAGTTTTTAGGGGGTTTTTTGAATGATTTTATGTTGTAACAGGGAGGGAGATCGATTGGCAGGATGGTTGAACATGGTTGTGATTATGTAAGCTTTGATAGTGTCTTCTATGCAGTTATTGATATGCTAATTGACTTCTGTATCACTATCTGTCTATTCTTCGGTTAAAATGTTTGGTTTTCGTTTTCTTTTTAAAGGGGTTTTTTTACTTCTGTGCGTGTTTCAGGTTCAGCGAATCCTGATTGTAAAGGTATTTTTTTAGCCCTGCTGGGAATAATGTTTGAGGAAAGTGTAAAGATTTTATAAAACAAGAGCACAAGGAAATAAGATTGATTGCAAAACGGGGAGAAAGGAAGAAAATAGTATGGGGAAAGTATTTCCAAAAGATAGGGAATCCAAGACTGCTAAACAGAAAAGGAGGTTACGGAGTTCGAGCAGCAAGTATCTGAGGCCAGGTGCCCTAGCTCAGCTTCGCTACAATAAGGTGTCAGCTGCTAAATCCTGTACAGATCTTGGAAAGAAAAGGGTGGCCATGTTGGAATCTCAGAAGACAAACAATGAGGAAGTTGTAACTCAGACTATGGGCATTGATAAAAGCCCCACAGTTTTATCGCCTGTAAAGTTTGGATTTGGTCCTGTGGTCGGACCCTTAGATATGCTGAGGCAGAATAATCTGCAGAGAACGCCAAAGACGCCTTGTCATGCAGATTGCAATTCTGAGTCGAGGCTTGAATCTCTCCCAATGGATTTACTGGTACTTCATATATTTTTCCATGTTTTGATTGCTTGATCTAATATAAATTCTGAAATATTTTGTGATTCCTTGTCCTTGTAGAGATCAAAAGTTTCTGATGGTTCAACGATTTGAAATTCAGCTTCTTAACATCTAGTCGGTTATGATTTAGTTAGGACTTCTTGTGGTTATATTCCTAGTTGTATTTTTGTTGTGGTTCAAACTATCAATATCTATCATGCTACTGTCAGCAATGGCTTATTTTTTTGGAAATGACTGAGAACTAATGATGTGTCTTTTGTTGGTAATTTGCAATTTAAAGTTTTGATTCGGTTCCTGTCAGCAGATCTTGGTGTCTTCTTGGCCATATTTCCAACTTTTTGTATTTTAATGGTCAGAATTTCCTTTTGTTTGGGATGTTATTGAGTAATATTGTCAGTTGATAATTTGAATTACCATTAGCTGATAAAGTTGTCAAATTGTTGGACTAATAACAATGACGGTTTAGGTTTGGATCCAAATGGCAATCACTTTGTGCAAATTATAGCAAAGGTTAGATATGTGCCTAGTCTATGTCTCTTAGTATGCTTGATTAATGGTGGCCAAACTGGGTATTGAGCTTTTAACTTGACTTGCATTTCATTGATTTCAATATGGTCATCAAACCGCACTTCATACGTGACATGGTGTTTCTGTGTAAATAGTTTTTGTGGAGGAAAATCTTTAAATTGACTATAGTTACCAAACGAAGTTCACTTCTGTGAATTGGACAAGCTGAATAGGCATATGTTTTGTTTTTCTAATTGCAGGAAGCTCAACTATTTAGCATGCACTGGACTTTATTTACTTCACTTTTTTTGAAAAATGAGCCTAGAAGAAAGAATCCTATCTGATTGTCAAAATCATGTTTCAACAATGCAACTTGTTAGTTATGTGCAGTGTGCTTTGTTTTGGCAAAATGATTTTTTTGTTAAGGATATATAATTTAATGGGCTGCTGATCATAATTGAGAGGTTGGTCTGATACTGTCAAAGCTTCTTATGGCAGTGTAAATGAAATATCTCCAGCCATGGGGAAACTTTAAAAATGTGGTGATTTGTATTCTGCTGTCTTTTTGGAGATTTCTCTTTTTATCCTTTGATGATAACAGTCCTTATTCTCCGAAGTTCATGCATGTTTTGGAGTTTGGTGACTTACTTTCATCAGGCTTAGTATATATGGCAAAGAGGCAGGTGAATTGGAAATATTGGAGTTTAAACCAGTGGTATCGAGTATGGGTTTGGATTGCTTGATGTCTATTCAGCAAAGTGTAGAGCATTTTCTATAGATTCCAGAACATTCCACACACTTCTGCTTGTAGACTAGAGACATCAATGTGCTACTTTTAGAGGCTTGTGCATGTTTTAGGAAAGCTGCTTGGTAGTGTGTAAATTTGGGTGCCTAGTTTCCAACTGGTGTGTCCTACAAATATTGATACTTATGGTAATTGTTAAAAGGCAACAATTCTTGTGTTAGTTTCTACCATCTGATTCAGATAACAGTTAGCAACACAGAGATTGGAGAGTTTTTTTTTTTTTCCATATTTTGGTCCAAAGAAATTGGAGGGTTCAGAAAAGGTGTTTTGGACAATCAAAAAGTCATCTTGCTATATTATCTTGTGACTGAAAACTTGACTGATCTTGATTTTTTTTTTGTATTAAATTGGCTTCTTTTGCTGTTAACTTACTTAGACATGTTACCTTGTGTTTATATAGATATTGCTATTATTGTTGCTAATCACTGTTGATTGATATTGTCCAATTTCTAATCATGTTGGTTCCCTTAAATTTACAGCTGGAGTTCATTTCTCAAGAGTCTTTGTCTCTATCTAACTCTTTCATCTGTCTGACTGTGCGAGTGTTTGTATGTTTTTTTTTAAAATTGGCTTCTCTTTCGATTGTTGAGAAGCCCAAAGAGTTGCTATGAGTGTGTAGACATGAGATACCATTTATTTCCAACACTCAACTTTTATTGTGTGCTATCAAGTTTACTGACAACCAAAGGCAATCAGTAGTCAAAACTTTATGCTGGATTAGAAGTTTTTTCTCATGTTTTCCCCACCCTAGCAATCGACATTTTTTGTAGATTTATTGTCATCAAATTTTTGGTTCTGACTAACTCACAAAAATGAACTGTGTATCTTTATTTTTAGGTTTATTGATTATGTTCATTTTTTGTCATTCGAGGTCAAAATACTCTGCCACCTCCACCATGATCAACTTAGAGCAGTTTTCCATGTATCTCAGAGGATTCGAAAAGCTGTGAGTTTCTCTCTTTCTCACTCTCGCACCATCTTGCCTATGTTTGTACATGTGTGGATTTTTTAGAAATGAAAAAATAAATACTACTGCTTTTGGAATTTGATCAGGTTGTACTAGCTAGGCAGTTCTACTTCAATTACACTACTCCAGATCGGTCTCGACAAGAGATGTTGAGGACAATAACTCCACTCCCCACAGAGCACTGGCCTTTTGTAAGGTGGGTAAATCAACTCATGAATTTCAGTCAGGATCCTTATTAGCCCTCTCTTCAACTCCTTATATGTTCCTTGACCTTCACTGGCAGCAAGGGAGATGGAAAAGGTCTCTGGGAACAAAGCCCACACACCCCCAAAGCACCGAGGCATGGTCCTCGCCCGCCTTCTCGTGTCAAGTATGCGGACATGCGGCAGATAGCAGCAGTTCTCTTTCAGGAGTCAACATTTCCTCCCAGGTGCATGGTGCCATCGGTTTTACCGAAACCCCTATGCAAATCGTTGGCTTCAAATCGGGTTCTCTTTTACGAGGATGAGTTATGCCAGGCTGTTGCTCAGAATAAACTTCTTTGATTTATATGGTGATTGTTTTCTTATCCAGTCGTGTTCCTATATGTATATATAGTATGTTCTCTATCCTTCCTAGTGGTGGGTTTTTTTGGTTGAAAGGGTACAATTTTGTAGGGTTTGCATAGGCAAAACTTGGGGTCATGGACTTTTAGAGTTGCATTATTAGTTTAGGGATTTCTATGACTTGTGGTAATAATATATTCAAACTGGCTATTTGTATAGTTACAAAGATTTTAAGAATTAGTGGTTGCCCCCCCCCCCTCCCTCCTTTTCTCAACTTCTCACTGTGTTCCAGCCTAGGTTTAGATTTTGTATTTCTGGCAGTTGAAACTTTAAAAAATGGTTCTTTGCACGGTGAAAGTATTCTTCAATTCCATAATGCCAAATGTCGCCTCCCATTCGGGGAACTAAAGACTTTCTACGAGCTTCAGATATGGCTGAGTAGTTG
>CM042190.1:26156776-26167106 GCA_023539305.1 Ilex asprella
TCCCAACAATTCCAGAGATAATATTGGCAGACAACTAATTGTTGGCCTTGTACATTTTCTCCAGTGGAGTTTCACACTCTAATTTTTAACATCCAAGCCAGAAAAACATCATATAAAGGAATGTAGACTGTTGACGAGATACATGATCATATTACATGTACAGGCTCTTTAATACTCCAACAAATCAGGCTGCAAAGATATGTGGTCTTTTTTTTTTTTTGGTAAGTAAGATATGTATAGTCATTGTGAAGAAGTATAGTGACTTTTTTACGTTGATCAGTGTTCAAGAAGTAAAGAACAGTTCACCATCTGGAATAGGAAGATGTGGCAGGGCAGAATCAATGAGCACTAACGAGGAATGGATGCTGGCAAACACTGCACTGTATGGTTTCAGAACCAGAGGCTGGAACCTGGACCTGCAACCAATTTCAATAGTATGAACGGTCTTAAAATGTATGTTCAAAACTTTTGGCTTTTCACCCACAAACTACATAACTGGGCAGAGGCACACTATTCACAAAAAATAACAATCGTCAGCAATTGTAGACTGGCTAGGGATGGAAAACCTGCAAATGGACTGTGCAAGTTGGACATTCAACCTCCCTCATCTGCGTTCCAGGTCTATCAGACTTCATACCTGTAAGAGGCGTATTATTTCAGATGAGGAAAGGAAAAAAATCTGTGTCAAATACATGTAGCACAAATTCATAAAAATAATTTCCACCAAGTAGAAAATTGATGTAGTAGAAAGAAGCATCTCTGATCAGAATAACATGTTCTAGGGATTAACTCCTAGTTTTGTTGGATGAACCCCATGACCTTTTGCCTGACACCATAGATTTGACCCACTAAAAAATCTGTTTAAGAATTGCTGACTACCTGTTGATGTCTTGAAATTTTTGTCCATCACTTCCTGTTACAAATCATTGACCACATGGCAAATCAGTGGGCATTAAAAGCAGTAAGATAGATTAAAAACAGAGACCTCCACACACATTGTCCAAAGCAAAAAGAATAGATATGGTACTCAATTTAACAAAGGATACCCCGAATGGTTTGACCCATCAGGTGTACAGTAACAGAAATTGCTTATTTCCATTAAGTGGGAGAATGGAAATATTCATCCTCATTTCATACATTCAGCTCTAAAAAAAATTAGGGAAGACTTTATCTTTAACAACCATAGTATATTCTCAAGAATAGGTTCACAACAAACTAATATAATTAGCTATTTTTGTATCGCATAATAAAGCAATGGTGACTTTATGAACCAATAGAAATTTATAGGTGCACATTAAAAGTAATAAATGCCTCTCCAAACTTCCAATAATCAACTTTTACTAGCAACAATTTACATCGGCTATTATATCCTAAACCTAAACATTAAAGGGCAATGAAGTAACAAGAAAAGCTTATTAGTGGTAGACAGAGGTGTTTAGCTTTTGACACCAACATTTTCGCAGTCCAATAACTTAACATTGAGAGTGCAGCACACCTGGAATTACATGCATGTTAAGAAAAAAATGTATTTGGAGATGGAACTACTACTAAAAATGCAACATGAAACTCAAAAGCATGGTAAAAGCACGGAATCACCTGAAGTCTTTTTGCAAGATCCTCGTGAGTCTGCAGTCCAGCAATTTTGCCAGCTGTTTCCTTTGCATTAGTCAGCCTCTGGGTAACTTCTGCCTGCACAAAATTGAATCAGATCATGTAGCATAGTGTCTATAAAAGGCCTCACAGAACAAAAAAACTTCTTCGAGATCTTAAAAAGTTTCATGAATCATGCCAGAAACCCAACCTGACAAAATACACCGAAGATGTACAAGCATATAAATGACTGATTTGAACAGTTGTTTGGAAGTTTGCTATGGAAAGATGCATGACTTACGAGGCAACCCATGCATGAGAGGGAAGAGTTGGATTGGATAGAATCAGCAAGTTCCAAGATCTTCAACCATCAACACACATTGAACATTGACACTTGGTTTCGATAAGATGGCAATTTTCAGCATTAGATTACGACCAAATTTCATGCTATACAATGTTTTAGATGGACTATTTTTATAAATCAACTTAAATTATGTGTTAAACCGATTACATGAAACCAAAATCTTCCACACAGCTTGTGTTCAATGACTTTGCACACTCTGACACAGGCTTGCTACTATACTATACTCAAAATCACATATTATTTGTCATTGAGATCTATCTGGGCCGATGTTTTTAGTAAAGAATGAAACAGATAAACAAACAATACTTCTTCCCATTATGGGGGTAGTCTTATGTATAGAATACACATCAACAAAAAAAATTCAGTAACATATGCACGTACCATGCATTGATCACATACACGGACAGGTTGAGCATGCTCATCTGCAGTGAGAGCAATTCTACCTTGGGTGCACTTGTCACAGAAAATATCCCCACAGTTCCTACAATGATGCTGAAAAAATGGAAAGAAAAATGAAAAGAATGAGGATCACGATCCAAAGAGGAGACGATTTTACTTCAATATCAAGTCAAGGTAGTAATAGCACATAAAATCACAAGAATAAAACTAAACCTTTCGCCAAAATGCTCCAAAATCTATCCCACAGGCATTGCACTTGGTAACTGCTTCATCTGGAACCTACATGAGAAAAACAGAGCCAATAAATCAAGGCTTAGCAAGCCACCTTGTTTATTCACAAAAAAATGACAATTCTAATCACCAATCCACAGCATCTGAACAATAACATTAATACATGGAAATCAACACAATGACGTAACAAAATCTAACCCAGTGATCTTTCTCCTCATCTCCAGGCTTCATCAAGATCATCCAATCAGCAAATCCTTTCTTCTTTTCAGAGGGTGGCTCCGAGACCTTAAGAGAATCAGAAGGTTTACCGCTTCCACCTATCTCCTTGAACTGCTTCCAAGAAATGATTGTAAGGTAAATTTATACAAGAATGTCGGTGCAAAGAATAACCATCCGCCACATTTACAAACATAAACCAACAAGACCACATCATTACCCTTGCCTGATAAACATAGAAGTCAAAAACAACATGCATGTAACTTATCAGTTCAATAGCAATCCAGAGCCAGTCCATTTATCAGGGGTCTCAATATTATGTACTGCATATCTCGCAGCCCTACTGAAATTGGTTAACTGTAACTTTTCCCTTGTCCACAAATGTACAAAGTAGAGAAATAAACATAATATATAAAAAACTGGAAATATTATAAATGCATCGAAAGAATGAATTGTATAACTTTTGGAAAACACACACACCCCAAGAGGACCATAGAATCCAACATAAGATGTGTCAAAAGAATGAATTTTACAACTAAGGAATCTATCCATTTATGATACTCATTTAGAGATGCCGGCATGGAGGAGGAAAAAATGGGTAGGTATCCTGAATAACAGGACCATCAAACTCTACACCAAAATCTGTGCAAATAAATGGACACCAACAAGACCTATCATATCTTAGTTTCTGCCACTATATGCATGCTTAATTTCAAAACCCTGTAATTTAAAAATAAAAAACAGGTGTTAACCATCCCTCGCACTGAAAGCTAAAACTGTGGCCACAACGTTGCAGGGCATCAAAAGTAACCATAACCAATGATAAGTTCAAGTGAGCCTCAAAAAAAGATATAGGATAACCGACAAAAAACCCTTGTACCCATGATTTTCCGCAGCTACAAATGATGCTAATACAGCTGTCTGACCTGTGAACCATCATGATAGCTCCTCAGTTTGCAAATAACATCATCCAATACATGTCCAAGCCATGATACCTTTTACCACCCTAACTTCTCAGGCATAAATTAAAATATAACTCACTCGACTAAGAGGCATAAGTAAGAACTTAACAATCCGGTAATCGGCATAAATGATATTAACTACCCCTTGTGACTCTTAGTCGATGTATATCAACCCTTATGCATGAGGACAACATCTTAATTTGTTCTTACAACAAGTCTAAAAAAGGGCAGTTCATTGCACTAGGCTCCAGCCACAAGGTGGCTATAGACTGTTTCTACGAATTGAACCTTTTGAAGCTCACACAATGGAGCAACTTTACCGTTATACCACCCTCTATTCTTACAACAAGTATGCTAGAATGATTAAGTCTTGGTGCATGGCCTAATACCACATGCTTTAATTTTTTTTCTTCCTGTGGGTAAAGAGGGTGCATGCATCCACCTGCATGGTTTGGCAAAGCAATGATTCTCCGTACAGAAAAGTTGCAAATGCTTGCCCCAAACACTAAATTAAGAAGTGAGTTCCATTGATGCCACATTTACTTCATTGTCACCAAGAGCAGCAATCTTCTATTCCCCCATTTGTTCCTTGGTCACAAAGTTCATGAACTTTTTCTCATGCGTTTAATTTGTAAAAATTGCCATGCCTTAAGAACAAGCATTTCTGTCAATTTTCCAGTCAATATTGAGAAAAAAAATATATATTGACACTTCTCATCATTTCACCAACAGAATAAAAAACAACAAATTTCAAAGGAAAGGACTGCATCATCAACAACATGGCTCATATACCGTAGCATTACTCCAAAAAAATAGCATATGGAAAGCAGAATAAGACTACAGTTTGGCGCATATTGATCAAAATAAAGCATCAACAGGAAATATAACAACCACCTGAATACTTGCAGCTGTCACTGCGTCCAGAATGTTGTTTGTGGTATAGCTATTTGATTTTAGCCTGATACGTCTTGGTTCAAAATCCATCGAGCTTTTCGCCCAAAATGCAAATATATATGAGTCCAATACCTAAAAGTTAATTGAACAATCCCGAAAACAATTTTAATGGTAAGTCTTTTGCAGATGACACAATACATAGTAACTTTCACTCGATACAATTCAACGGACTTACCTCCCATCTTGTCACAATCTCCAATGTGTATATTTTCAGTGTCCGACTAGTTGCCAGATCAAGTACGCGAATCCCATCCAGACCAACCTGGAATTTAATCACAACCAACATTATAATTTCAGATGTAGATGCTTGAATACTGAATTTACCACAACCAAAAACATATATAGTTTACATCACAGTTCTAAAATTTTCTACCCCCTAAAGCAATCAAACGTCTAGATACCAGTGGGTAGTCGCAGATACACAAATAGCATAAATAATTATACAGAGATAATAGAGGAGTGGAATCATTCTGATCAATACGCCCATATGAGTGGTCAGCATAATTTAAACTCAAGAATAAAACAAAGACAATTGAAGTTAAGACAACTGGGAAAACCCGAAGGATGAGCAGCTTATCCCACAAACCTGGCAAAGCACATCCAAGTCGCTCTGACCTACGCTTTCTGATAAGAGCTTGACACGGAATTTCTGCACACCACTCTTCACATCCTCTTGCTCCTCGGTCTTCGGAATTGCTTTAACAATCTTACCGAAACTTCCTGATCCATTTTGTTCATTCCCATTAGAAGAATTTATCGGCCTCCCATAATCATCGAAGATCGCCCCAGACGATGACTCAGACTGAAAGCCTCGAGCACCATAAGGCTCCACCTTACCTCCACTGTACTTATAAACACCACCACCACCGCCACCAACAACATCATCACCAAACCCTCTATCATCATACATGCCCTGATATCCAAATCCACCATAATTCGTAGTATTACTTATGGATAAATTATCGACACTGGGAACATTCGAAGCACTGTACGAGGCAGGCGAATATGAAGCCGACGAAAACGATGAATTGGTAACTGAATTATAATTACGGTTCGAATTCTCATAGTTCAAATCCGATTGATTCTGATCGTACTGGTAATATGGTGGTTCTTGTGGAATGAGATGAGGGAAAGAGTAAGGTTGCTGTTGATTAGAGGTATAAGATGATTGAAGATTAGGGTTTGGATGGTAAGTGGGGACATGATCGGGATTCTGGGGATACGGAGGGTATGTGGAGGAAAAATTGGAGTAATCGGAGGAAGAGTAATTGGAGGAAATTGGGGGAGCGGAGGCGTATGTGGTAGCTAAGGGATTATTGGGCTGTGGATCAGTTGAGGTCGTAGAGGAAGGATTAGGGTTTTGGAAATGGGATTGGTAGGTTTGGTAATACGAAGAGCTCATGTCGCTTTGCTGCATCTTCGAAATTCTTCGATTGGTTTACGGAGAGAGAGACGTATGTGGGTTCAGCGTTTTGAGGGCAAAAGAGACGAGGAGAATTTAGGGCTTGAATACTGGATTTGGTGTTGGGAATAGAAGGCTGTGGCGTGGGAGAGAAGTTTCAAGGGAAGAGAGAGAGAGAGAGAGAGAGAGAGAGAGGAGAGTCAAATAACAGACCCCCGCCAAATTCAATTGGTTCGGAGACTCGGGTCCGGACCTATGTATATGAACGGGTTTGGCTCCTAACACAGTGTGCAGAGGAACGGCACCGTTTTGGCCAAAAATACACAGTCCAGCAAACAAACCCGCAACGACGTTTGCCCACCATGTCTTAAGTGACGTGCATAGTCCCTCCATCAACGTTGCTCACCATGTCTTCCTTAAGCAAAATGGACAGTCCCTCCACAACGTAAATCACTCCCGCCCAAACCACAAAAAACTAGTCTTCAAAAAAATTGTAATTACCAACTGAAATCTCAAATTTCAATTGCTCTCTATTTTTGTGTCTCTGTAGTAACTGATTGGCACTTCGACTTCGTCTCTTGCGATTTCACACTCTTAGATATTATTGATGTTGTTTCAGATTTTTTTTTCTAAATTTCAGATTTCTTGATTTTCAAAGTTTAGATTTTTTTAAAAAAAAATTTCCTATGAATCTTGATATAGTTTTGTGACTATCATTGGTAAAATCTTGATAAGAACTTGTAGCCGATTCTTGATGTTAGGGGTTTTATGATTTTGACTGATTTAGGGGAAAACTTTCATACCGATGAAAGTATCGTGGTCAAATAATCATCAAGTTTGACAAGGAAGACGATAGCCAATAACTTTTGTTGCAACGAGAGAGATGAATCAGTAAATAGTTCTCGTTTGGCCAAAGAAGAAAACGATCGTGGTTAGGCCAAATTGCGAGTTTTAACTGTTATAGGGTGAGCACGATGTCGTTGTGGGGTCAAAGGTTTTCAAGTTGGACGACGTCGTTGCAGATTTGTTTGCTGGATAATGTATTTAGGCACTGTCTACTCTTAATAGCACTGCTATTAGACTGCCAAAATCAAAGGAGCCCAGCCACAAACTATGTTCTATACCACAGAGCGATTGATCCCGTGAAAAACAAATTGAATTTTCTGATTGAATCTGAGTCTTCAAAATTATGGTAGCTCAGTGAGGTGAAACCTTTTTTTCAGCGTTCAGAATACACAGTAGAACCTTACCCTTGACTCTGACATAAGTGCATTAGGGTCTCCTATAAATAACTACATGGTGTTGATGGACAGTATTCCATAAGGGTACAACTTAGGTAGACCAACTCGAACCCAACCCGAAAAAAGCAGGGCTTGGGTTGGGTCTAGGTTAAAAAATTCCAACTCTAATCGAATTCGGGTAATACCCGGGTTAAGATCTTAGGTTACCAGATTCAACCCGAACCTAATCCGAAATATATATAGTTATATATAAAAAGAAAGAGTCAGCCAACTAGGGTTGCTTTTCCATTTGCGTTGCCTCCTATCTCTCATCTCGCATCTCTCATCCATTAAACCAAGGCGTTCTATTAAGAGCATACTACAAATGGGTGTCAAAGTGAAAGCTCTCATCTCTCGTATGTCTCTTATCTCTCCAGACTACTGCCATTGTGAATAATAAGCGAGGACTCCATATCCTTTATTCTTATTTGTTCATCTATGTTGTCCAATGAAGGCTCTACATAGAATGCCTAAGGTTAGGGTTTGGATTTTATAATTATAGACTTATTCATTAAATGTTAGGGTTTGAACATTTTGGAGCATTATTTTATTAGAGGTTTGCAAGAAAGCATGGATCTTTTATTCCTAATATTTTTCGGCAATATATCAAATTTATAGTTTAAGTTTTAACTATTATTTTTCCAAAGTACATAAAATCTCTCTGTAGGCTTGTTCTCTCTTTTTTTTTTGTAAGAGGTTTGGAACCTTTTCCATTGAAGTAGGGAAATCGCACTATGCTACAGTTGGAATCTTACTATCTATACTAACTGACGTTGGAAGAAGGTATGTTTTGTGGATCAAGCCGGAGAGGGAACCATTCCTTCGCGCTTGCCTAGTTTTGATCTTGCTTGTTTTTTTTCTACTTTCTTTGCATTATTGTCTCGCTTTGCTCGAATGATTTATGACTTTTATCTCATTCCTACAATCTTTCTAAAGCACTATAAGATCTCCTAAAAAAAGCGAAATTTGACTTTGAGAAAGAAGCTGCAAGGGTGCCAAAGCCTCCTTTTTTCTCGCTTGTTCACTGATTCCACTTCCACAAATCGGCACTAGCATTAGCTCCGTAACCAGAACTAGAACATGTGCACACCCTTTATTCGCCCTTAACCAATATAATAATAGAAGGTAAGACAAAACAGCTTAAGCCCTTCCGGTCACTCTAGAAGCCCTCGATGAACCGCGTAACATATTATATATACAACTTATAAATACAAATTTTGAAATATGACTAATCTGATGAAGAATCTTAATTCTTGCACCTTACGTGGCATCTCCCAATCTACCACAACTAGCATGCACCTTTTATTGATCTAACTAACTCATGTTGTCACCAATCCAGTGCCCAAAGAACTAGACCTTATGCAAAACACCTTTTTCACATAGAACTCTTTATGTGGTATGATTACTTTGCCTTAGGAGTTATGGTGGTAGCTTTTCTCCAAGAGTTCGGAGCAAGAAAGTCCCCTCAAGGATGAAATATTTCAAATCATGAACGGAGTGACTTTGATGATGATTAAGACTTCCAATCTGAACAACACTGATGGTTCTCATAGTTGTTCAGTCTTAGGGGATGTAGGGAGTGCAACACCTGACTACTGAACTTCTAAAGTTGATGAATTTTTGGAAGATAGAGTCTAGTCTTATCATGCCCTAGTTAACCAGATGAAGTTATGATCTGGCAAGAAATGATCTCACTTTTCGAATTAAGGTTAAAATCTTGTACAAAAGTTGTCTCAGTCTATGAATATATCATCTCAAAATCCTGAAAGTCCTGCCCATGATCATGATCTTTCGCAAAATCAAAACCCTGGGGGGCACTCGTATAAACTTAGGTGATGGGGGCACCCTCTCGAGCCAAAACATAGTTACTTAACGAGGGAGACCACGAATGTTTGTTGGTCAAATAGTAACAGCTAATGGACTCAACGATGTGAGGATAAATCATTTCAAGGGCACCTATTTATTGGGTTTGTTTGGCTTTCTCTTAGCTTCCCTTCACTTGTCCCATATACTTAGAGCAAGAAGAATCGGGTTTGGGTGAACAATGAATTCACTCTCGCTTACTTACTTTAGTGGTAGTTCGAGATCCCTTCTAGTACCCTTACTACTACTGCTTAAGTAAGCTTTCTCTCTCGAGCCTGCTAAAGAACTACAGGCGTAGACTTTTCTTAGAGCTGAGAAACTACAAGGTGTGCGTTTTGAAGCTTTTTTTCAGCTGAACAAGAAAAAAAGAAAGATATGATATAAAAACAAACCTTGGCCCGCCCAACATGCCTAAGTTGCACCCTAATATCTTATGGGTACATATCATAACATCTATCTAATATTACAACTAGTGCCCAAATACTATGTCATTTGTTTTAAAATGCCTCATAAATTTTCAACTTTCTTAATTTAATCTTTGGATTTCTGAAATTATTTGAATCAGTACCTTTCGACTATTTCAGACATTAAAACAAAAAGTTTTTCATTATGTGAGAATCAGTACCTTTCTTTCGACTATTTCAGACATTAAAACAATAAGGTTTTCATTATGTAAGAATAATGTACTATTTTTTTTCGATAAGTGAATAATGTACTGTTGTAAGGAGCGAAAAATAGGTATAAAATCTTAATCATCAAACAATCTTTCATTTTTTACATTGAGCTTGGTAGTTGACCGCTATACTAGCTTAACTTTAAAATCAATTTTCTGACATTTAGAAACTTTGTTTCTTTGTTTCTTGTAAATTCATCTTTTCTGGAATAAATTTTACTTTCCTTTAAAAAAAATAAAAAATAAAAAAATACTAGCTTAGCTAGATTTATTTCTGAGAGGTATAACGGATGCGGTCAGAAATCTTATGATTCTACCAGTGAGGGCCTATCGAAGTGGTCTCTAGGTACTTTTTTGTATCCCCATCCTTTTTTTTACTAGCAAAAAAAAAAAAAA
>CM042190.1:26172106-26189251 GCA_023539305.1 Ilex asprella
AAGTGAACACTTCATATAAGTAGGTACCCATGAGCCATGGGTACTCACTCATATGAAGTGTTCACTTATATGCAGGTGGGGGAGACGACTCTCAGTCAATGTGGGACAAAGCCCACATACGACTGAGGGGTAAAGGCGCAGGTCAGTCGAAATCCTTCGTAAAGAATGAGACCCCGAGCAAGTAATATCCCTTACAATTGGTATGTATAAAATGTACACAAATGTATATAATATATATTACATATTATGCAAATATGTGCATGAGCCTAACGAGATGGACAAGCCGTTAATTGAGTTCGATTCATTTGTTACGTGAGATTTTATCTCAATGGATATTGAACTATTTATGTACAACTTGATTTATTTACTCCCTTTAGAAAAAAAGGGACAAGGTGTAATTTTAAAGGTAAATTACTCTCATTTTTTTTTTTTAAATCTTAAACAAATAAAATAAATATTTAATTTTTTAGCAACAAAATACCTTTTATTTCATGGGAAAGACTGCCGTACCAATTTTGAATCCTATCAAAATTTATAATTTTTTAAGGTTAAATATAAAATTTTAAGGTATAAATTATAACTGAAAAAGACATGATCAATTCAAAAATATTAATATTAATCATAAAAGTTATATTTTTTAAATGTCAAATTACAATTGATTATAAAATATTAGGGGTAAGTTGTGTCTGAAGATACAGTACAATATAAATAGTTTTGAGATAGATGTTGATAACCGTTTGATGAATCTATTTGAGATCGTCAGATTAATTTATTGAAACTTACCTTATTTTATATTATAGATTCATGATCGATCACAATCACAATATTTTAAATTATTTCAATCAATTCTACCTTCATATTTAAAAGGTATAGTTGGACTTTAAAAATTATTAGTTTATCCATTTTTTTTATGCGATAGAATTTCTAGACTTGACAATCGTGTCAGGTAAAGCAGGTTTGTGTCGGGTCTTAATGAGTTTGTGTTATGAATGAATCATGTATTTCTTTTGATTGACTTCACACATATATGATTTATTTATTAATCGTGTCGTGTTGGTTTAATTTATTTATTAATCGTGGCGTGTCAATTCAATTTATTTATGAAATGAATGGCATAAAGAAAACTCAAATTCTCTAATTTTGTGTAATGTTGACAAGTTGACACCCCTAAGAATTACCCTGATTTCATTACCATGATAAGGAAAAGACTGGGCCTTTCACATTTTGAATCTTGAAAAATATTTTGATTCTTATTTTGTAGCTTAAAAAATTATTTTTTATATTATATTATATTTTAAAAGTCATAAATTAATTTTAATGTGAATTTCAAATTTCATTAAAATTTGATGTACATTCCGCCTAAGAATATGAATGAAGACACTTTATTTTTGGCCAAGAACACGCCTTGGAGGGGTGGGAGCACCTGGCTTCAGCAAGAACAAGACTGACAGGCAGCTGAGGGAGAGAGAGAAGAAAAAGCCGCAAGTCAAACGCAACCCCCTCGATCACAACTCACCAACTAAAAGAGATAAAAGTGCGTTTCCAGTGAACTGAAAGAGGCAGAGAGAGAGAATGATGATTCAAGACGGAGTCGAAGACGAAGAGAAATGGCTCGCCGCCGGGATCACTGGCCTTCAACAGAACGCATTTTACATGCATCGCGCTCTGGTAATCACACATCTTGTATAAGTTATGTGTGTTTTTTCGTCTGATACGAACCCTAATTTTGCACTTTTGACGGATCAAAATTGCTTCAGGACTCGAACAATCTGAAAGATGCTCTCAAATACTCCGCTCAGATGCTCTCGGAGCTTCGCACTTCAAGGCTTTCCCCTCACAAATATTACGAACTGTGTACTCATTCTTTACTGATCTGATCTCTTTTGTTATTTCATCAACGGATTCGATCTTATTTTTTATTTTTCGAATCTCAATACTGGAGTATTTGATTGGTTAGATATGCGAGCATTTGATGAATTGAGGAAGTTGGAGATGTTTTTCAAGGAGGAGACCAAGCGTGGTTGCTCGATCGTCGAGCTCTATGAGCTCGTGCAGCATGCCGGCAACATATTGCCCAGACTGTGAGTGGGATATTATATTCAAGCCATTCCTTATGCTTTTGATTTGCTTTTACGAATCTCATCTTCAACTGAATTGGCTGAATATATTGTTTATGCTGCGTGTTTTATATGTAATTATGCTATAAAAGATAGATTAAGTGGATGAAGATGCCAGTGAAAATGTTTAGGTATGTGTGATCTTACAAATAATGGAAATTGAAAAAAAGAGGCTTAAAAGATTCTTCAAATATAAAACAGTACCATTTCACTTCTAGCGCATTTTTAGCCTTCTCAGACACACTATCTTCTCCAAGTTTTATTTTACTTGTACAGCTCTGCGATAATTAAATTTGGATGGTTTTGGTTGTCGCTCACTGTGCAGAGTGTCATGGACCTTGTCCATGACTTAGTGAAGTATACCATCTTTGCTTCTCAATAGTAAATGCTTTTGGAGGTTCATCTCTACCATAAAGAGCGAGCCTTCTTCAAATGTCAATTTTTACATTCTGTTTATACATATTGAGCTTCAAAATATATGCACTCTAGATCTTATATGGTTGCATTTCCATAATCATTCTGTCTAGTGCCAGGTTCTGGGATTATGTTTAAGGTTTGCTTGACTCTCGATTACCATCTATAATTAGTGTAACGTGGAAGAAGTGGAAGATGCACCAAGTCAATTTACCTAAATAATTTACCTGGGGTTTTTGTGTTTTCGTTTCTAAAATTGTACTTTGGAAGTGGCCAAAATAAAATTAAATAAATAAACAAGACCCAATTTGTTCTGTTAATGGGGCTTTATTGAATATAGAACCAACGTTTGAAAATATATGCACCAAGTAGTTAGCCTCAGGTTCAACGCCACAACCTCAAGGTTTTTTTTCGAACAAACATAACCTCAAGGTTATTGGACCAAATTCTGACCACTGAACCTGTGTCCTCCTGTTTTCGAGTGGCCAAAATACTTTGGTGTATTAATTGTCTTTTGGGTTTTGGCTAAGCTTGCCATTATTTTTCTTTTGGTTTGTTTTAGATAATGTGTATCTTGGCCACAGGCTGAATGTTCCACTTGATAGACACCAGCTTCTGCAAATTCCAGATTCTAGTCAAAGTAATGGTCTTAATATCTGTTCTTCCTTTTCTATCTGTCAGGTATCTTCTCTGTACAGTGGGATCCGTGTACATCAAATCTAAGGAGGCTCCTGCCAAGGATGTTCTCAAAGATCTAGTTGAAATGTGCCGTGGTATACAGCATCCTGTGCGTGGGCTCTTCCTTAGGAGTTATCTTTCTCAAGTCAGCAGGGATAAATTACCTGATATTGGTTCCGAGTATGAAGGGTAAGGAAATCAATTTTTCATTTTACGATGTTATAAATTAAGGTGGAAGAATGGAGCTAAATAATAATCAAGGGTTTCTGAGGCCTTCTGGGATATGCTTTCTAGACTATGTTGAGGCCATGTGGCAGTATAGATTTTATTATTCTGCTACTAGATGGTGGCAAATAAGATTTTTACCAAAATGGCTGAGGTTTTCTATCTGTGGTGCTCTGAACTCTGATAGGAAAATAGATGTTTGTTTGTTAAAATGTAAATTATTATGATGGGTTCTGTCAGTGGAGAAAATGTCACTTATAGTGGATTAATCTAATACCTGGAAAGAGAAAATAAGAAGACATTTTGTTGATGACGATTCGTTATCATGACGTTGGTTAAACTGCCTCCACTCCACCCTAGCATATCTGTATAATAAAACAGCTCATATTTTGAATTTTATCTCAATCATATTTTCTCCCTCAAATTTATCACCAATCACTCATATTTTTCCCCTAAAAATATCGCATCACTCATTTCTATTACATATTTAATCATTTTTATATTTTCTTCCTAAAAAATCACATCACTCATTCATATCATATGTTTAATCATTTAATATTTGATTAATTTGTAGTTCTTATAATTTTTATTTTAAACATTATTCATATACGATAGTATATACATGTTGAAAAATTTTAATATAGTGAGATCAATTTTTTAGACGCTCGAATTTTATATTTTATCATGTCTTCAGGCACGGGGTATGACAAGTTTATACAATAAAATACCTAACAATTTAATTTTTTATTTCTTATATATATTTTTTCCAAAAAATATATCACTTATTTTTATCACATGTTCGATTATTTAATATTTCATATTTTTTATTTAAGATATTATCGTATACACATGTTGAGAAAATTTTGTTGAATTACATATTTTAAGAAAATTTTATCGGTATTTTTAAGAAAATAATGGATAAAGGAAAATTTTAAATGATATAATCAAAGAAATGAAGGAAAAAATTGTTATTTAATACAGTGACATCGATTTTTTAGATGCTCAAATTTTATGTTTGAAGGCACGGGTTATGAATAGTATATATATATATATATATATATATATATATATATGTGTATATAGGGCGGCTGTTTTTTTAGTTGTCATCATAACTGCTTATTATTGCTTTGGTGGGAAAAGAAAGTATGTTGTGTATTTTATATAGTTAAGCTCTAATGGTTATTCAATTGGAGTGGACCTGATCTGTGGATGGCTTGCTTGACTCCTGCAGTGATGCTGACACGGTCATGGATGCTGTTGAGTTTGTACTTCAGAACTTCACAGAAATGAACAAACTTTGGGTTCGGATGCAGCATCAGGTAGGTTGAAATTCTGTGGCCTCTGTAACCAGCCCTCATGCTTATTCATGCATGGTGCCACAATGCTTGCATGTCATGAAGGTAAAAACAAATCATGAGGGCATGATTTGTGGTCATGCAGGTGTCGTACTGCTTGTGAATCATTTATACTCTTTTCTTGAGTTGAGGCTTGCAATCTGGCTTTCTGGTCTGCAGGGAGCTGCTCGGGAAAAGGAGAGACGCGAAAAAGAAAGGAGTGAGCTTCGTGATCTTGTAAGTATCAGTGACCTGAATTTGTTTAATATCACTTCAAATTATCAATGAGTATGCTTGTGTACAATTATAAAATGCCACTCCTATCTCCCTCTTGTTTGTCCTTAGGTTGGGAAGAACCTGCATGTTCTCAGTCAAATCGAGGGTATTGACCTCGATATGTACAGAGATCTTGTGCTTCCCAGAGTCTTGGAGCAGGTGATTTGTTTATTTCTCTCAAATTTATGTTTTCTCATTTAGAAGTTTATGATCTACAATCCTGACAATTTGTGATGGGATCTGCATCTTAATCTTTTTGGCAGGTTGTCAATTGTAAAGATGACATTGCCCAATACTATTTGATGGATTGCATAATTCAAGTCTTTCCTGATGAGTACCATTTGCAGACTCTTGAGATATTATTGGGTGCTTGCCCCCAGCTCCAGGTGGATTGCACTTTTCCTTCCACACGACCTGTAATTTTTTATATTTTTTGAGATGAAAAAAATCTTGAACAAGGAGAATTTGAAGGTGGAGGAGGTGAATCAGACCTACCGGCAATAGTAAATGGTACGAACTTGACAAAAATCGACCTTAAAAATGTGAGGAAGGCTTGTAATCCCCTTGTGTATACTGTGGTGGCAGACACTAGCCTGAGAATATACCTTTGATATGGTGAACTAGGATTCCAGCTGAGAGAAGTACCAAATTCTTGTTAAGACTGATTCAATAACTTTTAAGCCTTGTTTTTCTCTTATTTGAAAATGTGTGCCTAGATTGGATTTGTGATTGCCACTAGTGTTGAAGGGTCATAATACGTCACTGTACAAATAGCTACTGGCAATCATTCCATCTTTTGAAACTGTGATATGTACAAATTGTGTTGGAATAACAAATCTCTTGACCTGTAAAGTTATGTTGGAAGAACCGAAGAACCTAGAGGCACAATTCATAAAATTTTGAAGGACAATTGTGTGGTGACAACACAATTGATGCTAGATTTTTTTCATGAAATTGAGCTATCTCATTCTGTCTATCTTGTCCCTTTGTGTGTCTCAGCCGGGTGTTGACATCAAGACAGTGCTTTCTCGATTAATGGAAAGGCTCTCAAATTATGCTGTTTCAAGTGCTGAAGTGAGTAACTTGTTCTATTTTCCTTGATCAAATTTCATGTATGGTTGCTGATGAATTTGTTCTGCAGGTCTTACCTGAATTCTTCCAAGTAGAAGCTTTTACAAAGCTGAACAATTCAATAGGAAAGGTAAAGTATTTATAGTTGCCTTGAAGAATCCATAGGTGGAATTTTGGCAATTGAAACTTTGTTGATAATGCAAATACTTTTTCGCACTTTCTTCATTTGGTTTTGTTGTTCTACTCTTTTGCATTCGAAGGCAACTGATTTAATTTCTGCAATTCAAAACCTTTTAGACACAACGGAAAGTTTCAAGGGAGGATCATAAGTTGCCAGCTTTTCAGTTAAACCAACGAGCAATAAATGGAAAAATTTATCGTCCTTGTTTAGCTATGATGTTGCATGTCTCATGAAACCTATACTTCTGTTCACATGACCTCTGCGCTCCGTTAACTCTTATCTTTTTGTTTTGAAATGACATCCTTGTGATTGTTCTCATGTTGCATTTTTTGGGCCTGTTTATTCTTGCTTTTGGAAAACTCAGATGTTTCCTTGAAACAGTGCTGTATCACTCCTTTTCTATATATGTCTTGAGTTAGAATCTGACCTAGTTGTTATTAGGGTTTTGTTAAGAGATAGGGAAGGAGGAAGAAGAGAAAAGAAAAAGAAATAGGATAAAAAAGAGAGTTGCCTCATCTCTCCTCTCCACGTATATTTATACTATCAGAATGAAATGGAAATTACAATAATGCCCTTCTCTATAATATCTCTCATAATCTAACATCTTGTTTCATTCAAAAAGGGATAATAGGACATGTAGATCTCCCTTGAGGCATTTCTAAATGTGATACTGTTGATGCAGGTGATAGAAGCACAGGTTGATATGAGCGTTGATGGAGCTGTCACTTTATATTCATCTCTTCTGAAGTTTACTCTTCATGTGCATCCTGATCGCCTTGATTTTGTGGATCAGATATTGGTAGGTTGCCTTTTTATTTCATTCACTTGTGTGTGGTAAGTTTTATGTTGGCCTTAAACAGCTCTACAGTTTTAACTCTCGTAGAGGTAAATTTGAGGGTCCCAAGCTGATTGCCTAGTCTTTGTTTTTTGTATCCAGTAAAGAGAAACATGCACAATGAATGTTATTACTTGTGAGTAAGGATAGTTAAGTGTGGTGCATGTCCTGGAAAGTCTTTAAATGGAATTAGATTAACTCAGAACAATTTAGCAGAAAATTGGAAGATTAGAAGAGTGATTAATTTCTCAGGAAAAAAGATAAAATTTTCATTGGTTTTTTCCTGCTAAGCTCTCTATTCATGGTTTTTGTGTGAGCCAGACCTTCTGAAGATACGACAAGGAAGACTTGGTATATGATTTATGGACCTCATGACTGTAGTGCACTATTTTCTAGGCTTGAATTCTGAAGTATTAGGCAGCTGGTTGCTCTCGAAGTGTAAACTTCAGATATTTTCTGAAACCATGATTTGAAATGGTGTAAAATTTGGAAAATGTTTTCTGGTTGCTATAATAACTCATGTATTATATACTCTTCTGGGTAAAGTCTGTCCATGCCATTTGAGTTTCTTCTAGGTCGTATATTATGTTTGCCTCGTGTAACTCTTAAACTTGGCAAATGTGATATTCCTTCCTTAGAGCACCTCATTTCTTGTTTGGATTGTTTAGATGGCATCAGTTTGATCAAATTCTATTTTCTTGGCTCCTTCAGGGTGCGTGTGTTGTGAAACTGTCTGGCAAAGGAAAGCTTAAAGACAGCAAAGCAACAAAAGAGATTGTTGCCCTTCTAAGTGCTCCGTTGGACAAATATAATGACATAGAGATTGCACTAAAGCTTTCTAACTATCCCCGTGTGATGGATTACCTAGATGATGGAACAAATAAAGTGATGGCCAATGTAATAGTTCAAAGTATCATGAAAAACAAGACTTGTATTTCTACAGCAGACAAGGTAATTTTCTATTCACTTTTTATTACTTTCTTTGAAATATGCTTCTTATTTATGTGAATTTCTGGTCCATATAGGTTGAGGCATTATTTGAATTAATAAAGGGGCTTATTCGAGATTTAGGCGAGCATCTTCAAGACGAGGTAATCTGGTTATTATTGTGTTGTTCTGACTGGTCCCTATTCTCTTAATACTATGGGTCTTACATTATTTTTTTTCTCAATTTAATTTTGAAACAAGAGTAGGACCTGATGGTGTTTGTTAGTTGAATGTAATAATGCCTTGCAATTTTATCTCTTATGGGTCTTACATTAATTTTTTTTCTCAATTTAGTTTTGAAACAAGAGTAGGACCTGATGGTGTTTGTTAGTTGAATATAATCATGCCTTGCAATTTTATCTCTTATTTTTAGCTTGATGAGGATGATTTCAAGGAGGAGCAAAATTCTGTTGCACGTCTTATTCAGATGTTGTATACAGATGATCCAGAAGAGATGTTGAAGGTAGTCTAGCTTTAACATTTGAATATTTTTGTGTATGTTTTCCATTTTTTTTTTAAATGTACTATTAGCTTCTGTTGTTTATAAATTAAATAGTTTGGTGCCTTAGCAGGGGTCATTGAAAATGGAAGCCATTGAGGACCTTTGATGAATGACTTTTGTGATTAGGAAACAGTTTCTTCTTTTCTCTTGTCTCTTGTCTCTTGTCTTCTTTTTCCTTCTCCTGCTTACTAAGATTAGTGGCAATACAAAACAAAATCTAGTTTCTGTTTGCTCTAAAAGCCACAATTATTGTAGTTGTGTTGTGTATCTTTGTCATATTTGCAAATACCGTCAGTCAGCTAAGAGGGTCATTTTTCCCTTGTGCCACGAGAGGGAATAATTACGCTCAACAGCTAAACTCAATACCAATACCACCCAACATACAACCAGACAACAGCCCGGGCAACACAGGCCATGGAATCAACTCAGAACCAAACACATAAATGCCAAGGATCTAACTGAGCATGTGCAGGAAGTGGGGTATCCTTGATTATGCCCAGCAACCTTTTAGGTGTAGAATAGAAAAGGCATGGACACGCCACTGCAATTCCCATTACTATCCCTGATATTTTGAATATCTTCCATTATGCCAGAAAAAAAGAAGGAATATTGATTCTGTGACATTAGACATTTCCCGTCTATAACTCTTTTGCATTACATTAGTGATGATTAATGACCAGAATTTCTTGTTGGCAATTTTTAGTAGTTTGATTTTTTTTTTAAACTTCCCGTTGTATTTTTTTTAATTGCAATAATTGAAGTTAAGCTGAGCTTCCATTGCCTTTAACAAGTTAATGCCTCCTCTTCCCTCAGTAAAGGTAAGCTGAATTTGGGGTTTCATACTTTAATTGCATCACACTTTCACAGCGACCTTGTAGTATAAAATAGTGGTAACCGCTAGCTTTTTAACTTTCTACAAAGTTTCTTACTGCAGTCTGAAATTCGCATCTTCTTTCTGTTTTTAGACATTGTTGCACTTCATTTAGGATTTTGTTTGCACTATCTATTTTGAACAATCTATGCATGTGTATGTTTGTTGCTTTGTTTTTATTTTATTTTATTTTATTTCATTTCATTTCATTTTCCGAGTACAGGGGAAAATGCATTTTAGTGTCCCTTCTTGTCAATTTAGTTTGTTATATCAGTGATGAATGTCACCACCTTTTTCTCCTGCTTTCTTATTTTTCTGATGTTGACCATCATTTATTTGTTTTTCAGATCGTATGTACTATGAGGAAGCATATTTTGACTGGAGGACCGATGCGGCTTCCATTTACTGTCCCTCCCCTTGTTTTCAACTCTCTTAAGGTTTGACTTTGCCTTTCAGCTTGTATGATTAATTAATGTGTCACTGAAAAGACCTATCAAGTTTGGAGATGTAAAAAGCATTTCCTGAACTTATATCTGTATCGGGATGCATAATGGGAACTAAATTTCAGGAATGGGAACTAAATTTCAGGAATCCAAGATTCTAATCTCCTTGTCTTGCTTTTTTTTACCTTTTTGAAAAAATGAAAATTAAGGAAGGGGGTGGTCAATTGGGTGCCGTGCCTGAGTATGTTACCCAGAAATACAGTCACAGTGTAGATATGTAAACTTTCAATGAAACAAGCAAGATCATGATATTGTTAGGCTTGTGTTGCACAAAAAGAAGCTAACAATATAATCATGAAGGCAAATAATGCCGGAATATCTTTAAATTTGGTGTGTGTGCTCATGTGCATGTGACCTGCATGATCGGCTCCGTATACAGTATTTATAAGTTACATTCTAGAATACTTCTAAGCAAAATTTAGCTTAAATTTTGTTTTTGCTCTCAATGATTATTGACTACGAATTTACTAATTGAAGCAATTATACGCCATCTTGATTTCTCCAACCTTTCAATTCTATAAAATGATCTTGGCGACTTTTGTCTACAAAAGCCACTAAATACGTTCTGAATGCTCTACTTGATTTGACCTTTGATATTATAAAATGAAATGAAATCGTCAGAAAATAAGTTGATTTTGATTTGACTAAGAATCTGGAATTTCAGCCCTATGTTATGCCATGTGCATTTATGTGGTGAGCTTCAAATTTTGAAAATTTTCTCATTCCAGGGGTCTGGTAGAATAAGCCAGAAAAATTAGGCCTATACTCTGAAATTGATCATATCCTAGGGAAAAGAAACTAGAGAGATTGATTATTTCAAATCTAAACAAAATTATGGGTCTGCAAGAGTATTTATATACAGCCCCCAGATCGTCAATGTTCTTCTTCATATCTTCACTTGTATGCTTGTCAAATTTGATTGAAGAGGAGAATTTTACCTTCCGAAAATATAATGGGATATTTTCTTCTGCAAAGCATGGAAAGTTTAAAATGGATTCTTCCCCCTTTGGCCTAATCATGATTCTCTCAAGCCTAGCCCAAGGAATTTTATAGGGTTATGCCTCATTTTGTCCTAGTGCTGATGTTGTATCGACTGTCATGTGCAGTTAGTTAGGCAACTGCAAGGCCAGGAAGAAAATGTTGCTCAAGAAGAGGCATCAGCTACACCAAAGAAAGTTTTTCAGTTATTGAATCAGGTATCTTTAGCATGATCATTACTGCCATAGTTTGTTTGTACCTCTTTGAGGTCGAGTTTGGGCACAGTGGTAACGCTGCTCCATTGTGGATTTGAGTCTTTTTTGGTTTTGGGGGGGGGGGGGGATAGTCTCTCCGAATGTGAGGGTAAGTCTGCGTTCATTTGGCTCTCCCAAGATCCTGCAACGGTGGGAGTCTTTAGTACTAGGTCATGCTTTTATTTTGTTTGTAGCTCTGGTTTCTAACCCCTCCCCCCTCTTTTCCTTCTCCTCTCCTTTCTCTTATATTTCCTTTTAGCTGTGTTGGTCCTGCAGTCATTGCTAGTTTCTTTTGTGCATGCAATGTTACTCTGGAAGACCTATCATTTTGCTATCTTCTCCCGCAGTTGTTATTCTGTTGGCTTTTTGTTTCAGACAATTGAAGCCCTGTCAGTTGTTCCAGTACCTGAACTGGCGTTACAGTTGTACTTGCAGTGTGCTGAGGTACATGAAAATGTGTGGCTGTTGATCGTTTGGTAGGCCAACGGAAAATTTGTCTTGCTGACCTGCACTTGCCTTTCTTCATTAATGCAGACTGCCAATGACTGTGATCTAGAACCTGTAGCTTATGAATTTTTCACGCAAGCATATATACTCTATGAGGAAGAGATTTCGGTAATGAGTGGTGACTGATATTTGCATGTAACTGTGTTTATTATATCTATTTCCTTGGACCTAATTAGGTTAATAGAGCTTTTCACATGTTTGCAGTGGCATTAAAGTTATCTTCATTTCTTTCTTTCTTGCTTACGTTTTAGTGTTATGATAGGATTCCAAAGCACAAGTGACTGCAATACACCTAATAATAGGGACTCTTCAGAGGATGCATGTCTTTGGTGTTGAGAACAGGGATACACTAACACACAAGGCCACTGGGGTAATATTTGTATCATACCATCTTTTCATGAAGTCACTGTCAGCTTATGCTAGGACCCTGATATAATTTTTTTTCCCTGGTTGCGGTAGTACTCTGCAAAGCTTTTGAAGAAGCCTGACCAGTGCAGAGCTGTTTATGCTTGTTCGCATCTCTTCTGGTTTGACGATCAGGATGGTATCAAGGATGGAGAGAGGTATGTTGCAATACATTTGTGTCTGTAAAAGGCCATAAAATGTTTGCATTCATTCTGATGGTTGTGTATCATCTCCTGCATGTTGGAGTGGATTGTATAGCCAGGGAAGAATATGTTCATGTGAACAATACCCAAATGCTAATCAGTGCAAGTTCCTTTTGATTAATCTTAGTCATTCTCTTTACTTGTAGAAAATCCTGAGTCTGGGACAAATGTTTGGAATTTTTCTACTGCTCGGTTTTTGATATATTTGGTCTTATTTAATTTTTCAGGGTCTTGCTTTGCTTAAAGCGTGCCTTAAGAATTGCAAATGCTGCTCAACAAATGGCCAATGCAGCACGAGGCAGCAGTGGATCGGTCATACTTTTTATAGAAATATTGAACAAGTAAATAGTTTCACTCTTCCATAATTGTTCCCATTTTATATTCACTTTATATTTTTGTTTTCAATTTGTCAAAAATGGAAAGAGCTTATCTTATTGTAATCTCAGGTATCTTTATTTCTTCGAGAAAGGGAACTCGCAGATCACTGTTGCATCAATCCAGAGCCTGATTGAATTAATCACAACTGAGATGCAAAGTGACACTTTAACACATGATCCAGCTGCAGATGCTTTCTTTGCCAGTACACTGCGGTACATCCAATTCCAAAAGGACAAAGGTGGTGCAGTGGGTGAGAAATATGAGCCCATTAAGGTGTAATTTATTGTATATCTGGTTCTCATCGACATAGTTCAGATATTACCACAGTGGAAAAGTTTTGTAGTTTCAAGGTATTGTAAAAAGTTCTGCTTTTGAACATCTTGGGCATCATCAAGGAAATGGCTGCTGTGTCCCTGGTGGAAGAAGGCGTCTTGCATGCCCTTTTCATTGCAGTATCGATGTTGGGTAAGCGTTTTTACATCTGAGAAAAATTATGTATCCTTGCACTAACATTGTCACATTGAGTACAGCTATGAAAAGTTACTGATCATTAAAATAGAGCACATTTTTTCTAATTAACAGTCACATTCTTTTTGGCATGTATTTCTGTCTTTAGACTGGTGTCAAATTTGCACTTGCACTTGGCATAAGTGTTGATTAAGAGAATTGAGATTTGAGCAATAGTTACTCAGATAATTTTTCAACACGATGTTACAGGATTTGGAATAGCAATAGATTTAGCTTTAAGTTTGTGTTATTGCGGTTACCATAGCTTGAACGAGATTTATACGTAAACAAAAAATGTTGTAGTGATTATCAAAAACCAGCAAGGTAACCTGAATCAGCATTCTTTGAAGAATGTCTTAAAGGAAATATGGTTTTGGATGTTGGACATATACGAAATAAGAGGGACGTGGTGGTAGGTGAATAACTCTATGTCGTGGATTGAATTCTACTGGATAAGATATGATGAATGAGGATCAGATCATGTACTGAAAGTTTATCTGAAGAAGTGCATAAAGAGTTTAAATCCTATGAAGAGAGACTTCTTGATGATGAAACATGATTCATAAAAAAATGGTGAAAAAGGCAGCCTTGCTAGAACATTTGCCATCGGTAGATAGTGAAAAAAGAAAAAGATAGCTATCCAGCAACCTTGCTAGAAAGATGTGCATATAAGATCATATTAAATGTGGAGGGATGCCTACAAACTTTCATTTTATTTTGTTTTACTACCTGATTTACCTTTTTAGAGGAGTTGAGAACTAAGAAATGGCGTGTTCCGTAGTCGTCAATGCTGTAATTATGTTTTTAGAAATCTGTTGATTGCAGCTGTAATGTTGATTTGTACAGGAAAAGAGATTTTCTGGACAGTAGTTTCTGGATGATCTATTCCAAGTTCGCTACTAAAAGAAGGCCTATATGCACCAATTTGTTACTAGATTCCAATCTTGAACTCCCGTTTGTAAATGTCCATAGGAAAGAAGTACTACTTTTATAAAGTGGAATGAAAGTCGATAACATATTTGCAAATAGAAATCCCATTTTTTTTTTTTTTTAGGTTACCTAAAATATGAAATGAAGACGTTGCCAAATAAGCAGGATCTAGTAGCTCAAAGCCATAGGACTCGGTTAGTTAAGACAAGGATGTTGAGGTTGATGCCTTTATGATCGAGAAAAGTTGGAGTGAGTGGAAATCCTGTATCGGTATCCGGTGACATCTGGTAGAGGATTTCAAGTAAAAGATGCAAGCAGTGAGCAATACTACGAAAGTATGAATCTTATAAGCTTATCGGACAAATAAGCAGTTGCAGCCTTAAAGGGCTTGTTTGTGGAGTATGTAACAACTTGACCGGACATCATTGGTGTATGAAAGTTTGATTAAATAGGTCGTGAACCTTTTAATATGCTAATATGCCGTTATGTTATCATTTTATTTTGTCATTTTTTCATATTTTCCAGTCCATAGTTGGAAAATCCGACAATCATATAAGCACCCCCAACTGTCCCTCCCAGGGTTGGATCGCTGACATTGCAGGTGATTTAGAGTTTTATTTTTTGTTCAAAAAATTAGGGTTCATTTGGGTATATATGTTTTTGTGTAAATTGGATTGGAGGTATCAAAAGTATGAGTAATACTAATTGGATATAAAATATTGATCTAATTTGCTGATATAATGATGTGGTTGCAGTAGAACCATTAAATCAACACCAATTTTCAATGCTTGATGGCTCTTACGGTCAATTCAAATGTCATAATGAATTAGGTCAGTAAATTAGGTCACAATAAAAATATAGAATTTGTCTCATTTTAGTCCTTAATATTTTAGTTGCATTATTTTGATCTCTGAAATATTGAGTATATTTTTATATGGTCCCTCAAACAGACAACATTCTAATTACTAACGATTTTTTATTATAAATTTTACACATGATAATTAAATATGGACAAAAAAATAATTTTGGTAGCTCTTGACCTAAAATATGTAATATGGATAGTTCTTGACCAAAATTTGGATAATTTATAATCAAAATTATGTAATTTAAATAACTATTTGACCAAAATTTGGTCAAGAGTATGTAAATTATTTTTTTGCCCATATTTAAGAATTGCATGACAAATTTATAATAAAAAAATTATTAGAAATTTGGACATTGTTTGTTTGAGGGATTATATAGAAATATATTCAATATTTTAGGGACTAAAATGATGTAATTAAAATATTGGAGACTAAAATGAGACAAACCACATACTTTAGGGACCTCCAGTACAATTAACCCAAAATATTTCTTTTCTTTTCCACGTTGCTAAAAAATATTAGCCTTTTATTTAAATCAAACTCTTAAATTTAGGAGCGTCAAGGTTACAAGTTATAGACAATTTTTTTATTTATTTTTAGCAAATTGTTACAAAGTTCAGATAGGGAATAGCAGTTTCTGCTCTTTATTTGGCTGTTGGAAGGTTCTGGCTTGTCAGATGCAAGAAGAGATGACACAAATTATTGCATGAGCCTGCCGGGGCCTGGCTTTGTTTCAACCTTTAGCACATGGCATATTTCTGGGTCCAGCTACGGGCCATTGATTCGTACTTGGCTCGATCCATTTTGTAGATATGAGCGATTTCTGGCACCAGTGGGTCATCCGGATTAGGATCCGTGAGCATTGAACATATTGATAACAAGACCTGCACTATGCAAATTAAGCATTTTAGAAAGACAGAATTTGATCACCTTTAACCAAATCAAGAAAAGAGGATGAGGAATGGGGTGGAAGTCATTTAAACGAATCGTGTCGGATTTTGATATTGTGGGCTGAATTTCACCTTGGATATGGTGAGTGCAGGGCTCCATTGATCCTTGAGAATATCCAAGCAGATGTTCCCATTGTTGTTTATGTTTGGATGGAACACTTTGGTCCTGAAAGCAACCTGTGCCAGCATCAACCATATACAAATCACTGCCCTTTGGAGTTAAAGTATTTATAGTTTCAAGTAAGTTAAGGGACATTGACTCCAAGCTCCAACTCGATCTTGTGGTAGAGTATCCTCCTAGGGGGCACTTGGCCACGAGTTATTATAAGTGGGAGCCTTGTACATTACATACAATCTTTTACTGCCTGTAAGGAAAACGCGGAACCGTCCTATTACAGACAATCTATTACTCAGTTGCTTCTTACCTTGGGAGGCTTGAAGGGGTAATCAGGGGGAAACTGGATGGTGACTTGGAAAACACCACCGGAGTAGGGGCTGTCGTTGGGGCCGATAATGGTTGCTTGCCAGTGGAACATATCCTGAGCCACCGGGCCTGGAAGAGGCAGTTATGATCAGTGAGGGAAAAATGACATTCTTTACAATCAAGTATTCAACGATTTTTTAATTTAATTTTGTTATAATTTTTTTATTATTAAGAGTTTGGAACAAGTGCTTATCCGTCAATGCGATAGGTTGTTTGCTTTGAGTTTGGGAATCAAGATCTTCAATGGTAGAATATGATTCAAGTAGCCGACCCAGAGAAAACGTGGGGACAAGGTTTTGTTGAGTTGAGTTGAGTTGAGTTGTAAGATTATTTATCGTTATATCGGAAGCAAGTACACGGATTACCTCTAATTTCAAGAAAAAAGATGATTGAACAAGTTTTCAACTCACAGTGTTCATTTACCTGCGCTGCATGAAGTTGGAGGGTCTCTCTGCAAGTCCCTGAGCTCCTTGAGAATTCTCCTGGATGCCATTACAGCACTCTCCAAAATTACTGAGAGAATAATGTGTGACCCCTGGCCCTGAATAATGCAATGCAAGGCTATATATATAATGACAGAGAAAATATATATATATATATATATAGAGAGAGAGAGAGAGAGTGATTTTTTAGAAGTGGAAATGGGCATACAAAGGATTCTATGGGTACAAAAGCAAAGAGTCAAAACCCAT
>CM042190.1:26189261-26205600 GCA_023539305.1 Ilex asprella
GCATACAAAGGATTCTATGGGTACAAAAGCAAAGAGTCAAAACCCATGATTTTGAACCATTCCTTTTCTTTATGTATAAAAGACAATATTCCCTGGACAGAAAAAGAAAGAAACAACTTACGAAAAATTCAGTCACACCCCTTTTTAATTTATTATATCTTCAAAAACACCCTCTCTATTATCAAAAATCTCAATGACACCCTTTATAGTTTATATTTAAACATCATTAACACTCACTACCAATAAACTACCATTTCAAACAAAAAAAATTAATCTAAAATACCAAAAAAGGCTCGTACATAAACTTCAAGTATTTTTTTTACATAAAATTTTATTAAAATTCGAGCTGATTAAAATTTATTTTTCTACAAATTAAAATTTGAACCAATTAAAATTCGATTAAAGCTGAATAAATTTTATTTCTTTTAAGATATTAAAATTTGAACCTCTTAAAATTTATTTTTTACATATTAAAATTTTATTCGATTTGAACTCTACCTGAGTTATTAACGCCGATTAAAATTCACTTTCTATTAGGTTAAATTTTATATTTTTTTACTTATTAAAATAAAATTATTGTCAATTAAAATTTATATTTTTTATGGCTGATTAAAATTCAACATGAATTGATTAAAATTTGATTTGAATTAATTAAAAATAATTTTTAATTAGCTCAAATAGAATTTTAATTAGCCCAAATTTAATGCATAAAAAATATAATTTTTAATTGGCTCAAATTTTAATTCACTTGAATTTTAATACTTAAAAAAATTAAAAAAAATAGAAGAGGTCTTGTTGAAGATATACATACTTAGAGGGGGTGTGGTTAAAATTTTCCCAATATTCTTTAAATCCAGCTACCCCACGCCAACCCTCACCCTCATCCTTCTTTAATGGTTCATATCACTGCAAAAAAAAATTATTTAGACACCATCGATTTATAATCGTATATTTATGTTGTGTTCAATTAGGTCCGGAATAATTCATATATGAAACAGACATGATGTGTTCAGCTATTTATTATTCATTTTTTTTGTTCAATGGTACAAATTTTTGATCTAATTTATACGCATATCGTTTAATCTCTTATTCGGTATGATTAAAAGCAGACTATCCACGTTAGGATTAGAGAATTCATAAGGGGTAAATTCCTTATGATTTTATTCGAAGAAATTGTCAAAATTCAAACTCTGACCGTCTGAATTTACAATTCGTCTCTATTACATATTACCGTTAAAATTAGCACTTGAATTTTCATTCCAATTCGCCCCTTTTCGTGCCAATTTTTGTCAATTTCATTGTTATTATCTAGAATAGCGAACTCTTTTGCATCCCCACCCAAAAAAGAGAAAAAAAGCAGTACCTTCCACATCAGTTGCAATCAATCGCAAAACTGAACATTATAGAGGTCAACTTCTTTGCTTTAAAGCCCCGCCAATGGAACTGAAAAGATTATTCCTTTCCAGTGCCTTGAAAAGCAGAAATTAAATATTGAAAAATAAATAAATAAAGTTCACAACAAATGGCTGGCGTGTGAATTAAGCTAAGTTGAAGATCTTCATTAGAAAATGTTGAAAGATAAGATTATTCGTACGTTGGTTAATAATTCTTATATTTATTCGAACGTGTGACTAACTTGCTTGAGTATTCTAAACCCAACCACCTAAAAACTTTTTAACAAGACCCTAAATTTAATAGTTCGCATGAGACTCACATGCAGAAACTAATAAGATTGGTCCGCTCTTCATGGACAAATTTGGGTTTTTCGATGAAATCAGTTTAGCTTTACTATCTCAAGATTCTTTTTTTTTTTAGTTCAAATGTCTTGGTTTACTTACGTACACCTTGACTTATTCTTTCTTCGATCCCATAAAAACAGATCATTCACGCCGAGATTAAAGTATTTATGATAGATCTCATCACTTAACCAAAAAGAAATTATGAAAATTCAAACTAATGATGTATATATTTACAACTCATCTCTGTTATTACTTGAGTTACCCTAATGATTCACAAAATTCTATTTTATCCGGTATTAAGTTTTGTATGAAGGAGGACACGACTAATTGTGCAATTGGATTCAAACTTATGAGAGGGGATGGATAGAGAGTCATCTCCTTCTACATAGATACTTTTCCTCCATCTGGATGAAGCAAAGGATGAGAAAAAGGATAACTATGTAAAATCACGATGCAAAGGAACCTAATTAAAATAAAATACAAAACAAACCTAGGATAACAATCATCGGGAAATAATTATATTGATCGGACAATCCTGCTTATTCTGAGGTTTGTAATATACAATATGGTGAAGGATTTCTACCACTAAGATACAGGGAAGTCCAAGAGAAAAGCCAAGTACAATACACAACACCAAGATACTGATACAAAAACCTGAGAGCTAGGAACATAGTCAGCCCAGCTCAGGATCAGGACTTGCAAAAAGCTTGTAGTGTTTCGTCCAGGACCTTTCTGTCATAGTCACCGGTAAAAACGCAATTGCCTAGCGGACCTTTCAAAAGGATGAGCCTTAGCAACCCGTCCGCCACCTTCTTATCAACCTACATAATCCCAAAAGGGAAAAAAATCATTAATACAAAAGAAACAATTAGAGATTTAGGATATGATCTTTGCAGTTTAGTCTCTCCTACCGCCATGACAGACTTGAACATCTCCACAGTCATCATTTCAGGAGGAGTAGTGGGTAGCTTTGCCTCTTGTAAGATCTTAAGAACTCGGTTCACAATGGAATCATCAATCCAACCGAGGCGGTATGACATGTCAACTGCCATAACCTGGAAATTAAAAACTCACCCCCTTCAGCATTATCACATTGCAGATTAAGATTACAAATCTCTCTCTCTCTTAACAGAACCAATAAGAGGAAAAAATGAGGAAGAGAAAGGGATGTGGGCATCTTAAAGAGAGTTCATCCTATACCATGCCAGCTGCTACAGCTTCTCCATGAAGCCACTGCCCATAACCATAACTGGTTTCTATTGCCTGTAAAATATGTTATATGATAAGAAAAACTGCTGCCGAAAAAGCTTTTTCCCAGAAAAAAAAAAAATTGATACTGTGTAAAACCCCAATATAGCATACTCAGAATCAGAAAATTGATTTAATAAGAACAGAATGTCTACAAATTATATCTTGCAAAGAACAGGACATCAAAAGACTTTAGTAGCTGCCTATCATATTTAGAATTCCTTAAGACAAGATGTTACTTGGACTTAGGGGTGCAACTTGGGCGGGTTGGACAGTCAACCCTAGGTATATAATCTTCAACCCTAACCCTAACCCTAACCCTACTTCGGATTGATAAACTCAACACAAGCACTGCCCGAGTTTAATTCGGACAGGCTCTGGTTAAATCCGGGTTAATAATTTCGAGCTGATTTCAGGTTACTTTACGAGTTGATTTCGGGTTAATGTTCTAAACTTGATACATACATTACATAATATTCAAATAATTTAACAACCAACAACTTCAATCAAGTTTTTAACATAAAAATCATAATATTAAAAACTCAATGCAACCACAACCATACAGAATACAATCAAATAGATCAATTTATCAATTTATGCGAGTTTAAATCAAAATGATCAATTTATACAGTCAAAGATTTTCCAGTGTAGCAAGCACGTAAGACTTACAACCAGATAGTGACTTATTATTTACCAATAACAATCAATCTCTTAAACATGAATATTTTCAATTCAACCCTAGTATAAATTATAGAATTGTATTTATATAATAGTAATTCGAGTTCGGGTTCGGGTTCGAGAGATCAACCCGAGCCCAACCCAAATTGAATTTGGGTTGGGATTTTTTGACCCAAGTCTAACCCAAGTATTAAAAATCCTAGCCCAAACTCTACTTTTTTTTTGTTGGACTTGGGTTGAAATTGGGTTGTCCAACTCAAGTTGCACCCCTACTTGGACTTTACCACTAGGAAGGACATAACAGACAAATGAAAAACAAAGCAGAGCAAGTTCAGGTATGGAAAGCAAACTTAAGCACCATTATTATGACAATCTGATGTAAAATTAAAATCAAGTTCGAGAACCGAACATAAATGCAGAAGATTGTGAAAGGGGCTTCATAGAGAGAGATCCATGACACCCTTATCTATTTCACAGACAAAGTAATCTTGCTCTGACAAAGCATGTGTCTTGTTTCTCCATGGCAAAGCATGTGTCTTGATTCTTGTGGTGTTCAAGTTTCTATAGCAGGTCAGTTAAAAATCAAATTCCAAAAACAGCACTGTCATCCGATAATATTATCATTATTATTATTATGATTGTGAAGAGACGTATTATCCCACATTGAAAAATTTAGACCCAAAGTTGGTTGATAAATTTGACTGGCCACTCCACTTATTGCCAATTAATTTTGGGTTGAATATTCTAACAATGATAGTGATCCTGTGTATTTCAATATTGACTTTCTGTCAAGTACATTGTACATAGTATTGTGCAAATTCCATTTACGACCAGTTGCTCTACAGAAAATAATTTAATCTATCCCATACCATAGAGATATTTCTTCTGGATGCACTCTTTTCTAGTTACTCAGCAATGCGAAAACTATAAAGTTTCTAGATAGTCAAAAACACAACAAACCACAACCATAACTTCTCACAGAAGAAACACCAAATGTAGAGTCAGGAAGCCAGAACTCACATGGCCAAACGTATGACCCAAGTTCAATGTCGCCCTAACACCGCTTTCTTTCTCATCTAAGGACACGACCTCAGCCTTGTTTTCACATGAACGCTTGATAGCATAAGCCAGTGCACTAGGGTCCCTGAAAAGGAGCAACCCATTATATAAATAAGCCAAATTCCACCAAAAAACATAGTAACGACAAGAATGAACAAGTGCAGGAACTACATGAAAGCAAGCTGGTTTTATTCATCAGTTGTGTGTGCTTATTAAGTGGAAAGCAATAATGTTTGAACACACCCCTAAAGGCCTAACAAAAAAAATAAAAGCATGCACCTTTTCGCACAAGTAATCCTTTTGTCACAAGGTATGACATCCCACAATATCTGAATCATCTTCTATAACTTATGGGATAAAATGTTTGAAGTGTAAATACTTAAGTTACACCATCTTCAATAGTTTAAACTTTTGAAATAAATGATTGTCTCCCTGTCATTCTGGTTATTAAAAGATTTCCACGTGGTAGGCCCAAAATCTAGTGTGCACATGCTAAAGTATAAATACTTAAGTTATACTCTCTCCTATAACTTAAACTTTTGGAGTAAATGATTTTTTAACAGGCCTAATTCAAAGATTTTGACTTATTTCTCACCAACACTGTTGTGACATCACATTGTCTAACCTTTCATGAGGAAAATATCCAACAACAGGTAAATTTTTCCTAGGATTACAAATTGAGTTATTTAGAGTACTAACCAATCCTAAAACATCCTATTTAATTAATCATGTTAGACAATGTGACACTAACCCGACTGTGTATGGTGTTCAAGACATCATGCATGACCCGTGAATATGGTTGTAAGTCGAACGAGTCCGAGCTTGAAAAGGTTGTTTCTTAATCGAACTCAAAAAATTATTCAACTTCAGCTTGTTTAGGAAACAATCCGAGCCTGAACAAGCCGAGCCCGAGTATTTGCACATAAACAAGTCAAGTCTGTTGAGTTTGTGTTGAGTTTGAGCTGAGCTTGTAGGGTTTGTATTCTAAACGAGCCTAAAAACTTGTTCAAGTTTAGGCTCGTTAAGAAAACGAACCAAACCTGAACGACCCGAACCCAAGCCGAACTCAAGCCAAGCTAGAGTAACTCAGTTTGATTAACAGCCCTACCCGTGAACCAAAAATTGAGGAGTAGAATCCTTTTCTCTCTTAATCCAATCCATCACCCATAGGCTTTTGTAAAACAAAAGATCACTACGTCCAGATGCTAGCAAATCAAATCAAACAATCCTCCATTCAACAAGTGTTCACACAATATGAGATCAAGAAATTAAAAAAAAAAAAATTGTGTTTGACAATAACCCATCCCGTTTATTATTCTTAAAGGTAGTTCATGTCATTTTTGAACAAGTGTCAAGTTATAATTAATCCTAACCCACTAATTATTGTTGTTTCATGTTGCGCCAAAAATTGTGGCCCAACCCTAATTTTCCCAGGAGTACAACAAAAATCTCCTTCTAAATTATGCATAAAATATCACCAACAGGAAAAGGGGTGAAGAGGGTACCTATATAAAAAACAGAATCATGCAAGCAATGCATGATAAGCCCATACTTTGGTGTAATATTCTCGTGTGAATATTAACTATCCTTGCAACTGAATTATTTGGTATAAGAATAAGATGGCGATAAAGAGGGAGATATATTCACACCTTGCAAGCAATGCTGACATATTCTTCTCTTGCCACTTGAAAAAATCAGCATCTCTAATAAGCCCATACTTTATAACCTCAGCAAGCCCTGATGCTAATTCTCTTTCCGGTAACGTGTTCAATGTGTTAGTATCTATGAGCACACACTGTGGTTGATAAAATGCACCAATCAAATTTTTCCCAAGCCGGTGATTTATTCCAGTTTTGCCCCCAACGGAAGAATCCACCTGGAAGAGGAAAATAACAAACAATAATTAGTAGGGAGGAAAATGAAATATGAAGCTCAAGCCCATAATTTAGCTGACAGCAGTTGCAACAGACCTGTGCCATAACAGTTGTAGGAATCTGAATGAAATTAACTCCACGAAGGAAGGAAGCAGCAGCAAATCCACACATGTCACCAATGACACCGCCACCAAGGGCAACAAATGTACAACGTCGATCCAAACGTGACTCAATTGCTTTATCAAATACTTTCATTAGAGTATCCTATCAAAGCACAAACATAGCGATGCATTTATTTTAACTGCCATACCTTGAAGCACTCTAAATAGAAATGCCAAACAATTCTCAAGACACTTACCATGTTCTTGAATTGTTCACCATCTGGCAAAATTACACTGTCAACAGTAACATTTGGATTCCCATCGGATAAAGCACTAACAACTTTATCCAAATATAGCGGTGCAATTGTGGTATTAGTGACAACAAGGACTCTTTTGCCATGAACATGCCTACAGAAGAGCAATCAATAAATACAAATTATATGCCTACAGAATTTAATCAATAAATATAAAACTGAAAATATAGATGGTTGGAGAAAAGTCTATTTTACACAAAAATTCAAATTCCACTATAGCTGATTTCCAAGCAAATTAACCCACGAAACCCGAAAACTATGAAATAGCTAAATGGTGAAAATTTTCATGTAAGTAAAATAAATCAAGAATTGCAGCCTTTACTCATTCATAGACAATTATTTTGTGGGATACACTAGAGAAGGAAGTGAGTGGTAGAGAGACAATCCAGAAATGGAAGAAATCCAAGAGACTGTAGAAGCCTTAAAGGCTCACAGATAAGAGAGAGAGGGAACAAAAAATAGAAGAAAACTCTAAAATCCATTAGGGGCTCTTCAATCAACAAGTAGAGAGAAGAGAGATATGCAGCCAAAGGTTCTATCAATGACTCAAAGATCTAGCATTTTTCCCGCCTCCTCACATCTTGCCCTTTTAAGGCTTATTTATAGCCTCTGAAAAAGCCCAAAGAACACATTAAACTTAAAAAGCAATCTCCTAACTAGGTATAATGATAGCAGTGGGATAGTTCAAATTCTTACAATCTTATAAATAATAGAGAGCCAGATAAAAAGTACAAATGCTCACATGTAATCATTGTCCGGTTCGAAAGAAAAAAAACAATTGTACAACAAGAATTCAGGTTGAACGATGACGAACAAGGCAAATAAACATTTGAAGGACCAAGGATGCTAGAGGACATATCCCAATGTGTAAATATGACTGAAGAAAGCTTCTTAATTTTTTTATAGTCATAGTTTTTAGTATCCTATGATACACGATACGATACATTGTGATTTATGAAGAAAATGATACATATCGCTTAAGTGTATCAATTTACATCGTATCATGCAATTCGCGATTTAATAATACACCAGACGATATGTATAAGTCGTCCGATACGAGACGAATCAAATCAAAAAAAATTCCTTTGAATTTTAACCCAAAAAAAACGCATTTTCACTTGGAAGTAATTTTTTCAAACACTACAGAGTCGTTTCACCATCTACAGTTTTTAAGAAATAAAAATCTTCTTTTTTATTCGTTCCATCACTGGAGCAAATAGCTTGATTAAATGCCCTCCTTTGACTACTTTAGATGTTAGAACTAGAACTCTCAAAATTTTGATATTGGTGAATTATATTAGAAATTTCAATACTTAGATTGTTAATTTTTTTTTGTTTTGATCCTTATAGTCTCTTTAAATTGTTTTATTTGAGAAATTTGTGGTACAAACATTTTGTCATAGGTATATTTATTTTTTAATATCTTTTATAAAATTTCACATATTTTACGATACGCGATACACTATTTTTGAAAAAGATACGCCTTCCGATACACGTTTTGACAATCTTGTTTATAACTGCTTGAATAATCCAGTCTAGGGGATTAGATCATTAGAACGAGAATGACCTGTCCATCCCCGACAAAATCCACCCTCCTCTCCCCTCCCCTCTTCAGCTTCTGAATATTTGGCCACCAACATTAACAGAAAGTCAGACCATGCTCCAATAATGCAAGGGGATCAATCTTGGGTTAAACATACAAAACTAGAGTAGGGCTGATAAATGCCAAGCAGCAGCGTGTTTAATTTCCGGAGTCAAAACTATTTAAGACATTGTCCAGGAGAAAGGTAGAAATCAAAAAACCTTTGAGATCTATTTTCTGCCACAAAGTTAACAGATATAAGAAGCTCATCTTTGGGTATGCCAATTAATTGTCAAAGACTTCTTCTTCGTGTATTATTTGTTTGTTCTATTAAATTATGTTGTTTTTTAAACTAACTAACCAAGTATCAGAATACGGAAAACTTCAATTTCTTTCCTTTTTTCTAGTGATTCTCACCATGTAAGACATGATTAGGCTTCATATTTTCTCCTGCCCTCCTACTTCGGTCCACTTCAACTAAATAGAGGCAACAAATTGAGCATACCACTACATAATAACAAGCTTCAATTGCATAGACTAGTCCGCGACCTGACTCACTATAGCAAACCAAATGATATTCAACAATGCATTAAACATTACACTCGTACAAAGAAAATTCAATAACTGTTGGGTATTTCATGTGTGGAAATCTCATAACAAATAGAAAAATAAGTTAAACTGTCATCATGTACAGTAGATGGGCTCACCACCTCTAGTCTTAACGAAGCAATGATAACACTAAAGCCAGATACATATATACACATACACACACAAAAATATGAGCCAAAACTAAATCTGGGTGTGTGCACATGGAAAAATAAGAAAATTTCAAAAAGAGTGAAATCAATGTGATCAACAAATTAAAAAAAGAAGAAGAAGAAGAAGAAAGAAAGAAAGAAATCAAATACTTCTGAAGAAGCTCGTGTTGATCGAGAAGTCCAGATCCGATATAAATCGGGTAGCTCCGGTCACCCAAATCGACCTCGACAATGGTACGAACCATAGAACCCATTTTACTCGGCGACTGGTCCATCACCTGGGCAGCTGAGTTCGCACACACCCTCAATTGCTTCCGCTTTGGGCGAACATGAGACAACGACGATACATAATCGGATCGGAGAGAGACAGATCCGGAGTTTGGGAACCGGACGAATAAATCAGTGAGGTTAGAGACAGAGTTGTTGGATAATTGGTGGGTAGGGAGGAAAGGGGTGGTGTGTTTTGGACAGAGAGAGGAAGTGGAAGCCATGGAGGTTGATTGGGAGGAGAGAGAGAGAAAAAGAATGTGTTGTGGGTGTGTTTTGCAACTTTCTGATTTGTTGAATAATTTTGCTTACATTTGGTGGGGTTTGGATCGTCTGCGGTTGGCAAAGTAACAGCACATGGTGCTGTTAAGTTATGCGGCGCCGTTTTGTCCATAAACAGAGCACTCATAAGCATCTCCCCTAAACGACACGGTTTTGAGGTAGTCAGCATCTTCCCCAAAGCTAAATGATCAAGTCCTTGCTCTTCAATTTTTTTTGGGTAAGTTCCTTACTTTTTATTTTTCTTCCACGAAATTACTGTGTTTTGTGTTTACTGTATTTCTTTCTCCACCAAACTCTATCACGGTGGTGTAAACAGTAATTGTAAATTTGTATTTGTCTGTGTTTAGTTGCACAGGGAATGAAAAAAAATGGAGAGAAGCTGGAACACCTCACAATTGCTTCAACAACTGACTACATGTCAAAAGCTCACAAGTGCCCCAAGATACCCATTACCCTATAGTGCAAGAAACCCATTACTCATGAATGGATAGGTTAAATCCAATTGATCAAAAATGTAGTCTTGCAAAAAAAAAAATGATAAATTGGTAGAAATTCAGCTCAAATAAAATATTTTTGAAATACTTCTCAACCCTTGAAGCAATTCGTGAAGCTAGAAGAGACACAGAGAGTAAAGTTTTGGGTCTTCAATTTGTTGGTATAACACAAGTTAAGAGAGAAAGATAGAGAAATGGTAAGGCAAGAGAATGAGGGTGTAGAAAGTAAAAACCCTCATATGGAGCTTGGCAGATGGAGAGAGAGAATGAAGAGGAAGTGCTTCTTGGCGTTTGGAATTCACGGGAAGTTATTTACTGTGGGGAGCTGACCATAAAACTACGTCGTTTAATGGAAAATCTTTAATTGTAAGCCGATGTGACCATAAAGTTGGACAAAACGGCGCTGCATAACTTAACAGCACCATGTGCTGTTACTTTGCCAACCGCAGACGATCCAAACCCCATTTGGTGGTTAGGTGTGCGAAGTGTGAGGGAGGAGCAGATGAGAAAGAGAGGCATGTGGTGGTGGGTGGGACTGAACCAAGAGCTAAGAGTGATGGTGGGCGCGGGACAAAGTCTAACTTGGGTCCGGTAAAAATAGTTTTACATGCTCCTAAGATTTTTATATAGATGACACGTAGACTTTTTTTTTATACCTGTTATTAAATTATATTTAAATTTTAAAAATTTAAAATGTATAATATTTAGACTTAAGTTTAAAATATTACACTTATACTAAAAATATTCTAATTAAAGATAAAATATCAAATATTTTAAATTTTTATAACTAAAATTCATATTATATTGTGTCATTTATTAAAATAAAATAAAAAATAAAAATCTTTTTCTATTTAAAAAATTATAATTAATATTATTGATGTTAAAATTTAGATAACTTTCACGTCAGTTTGTTGAGCTTCAATCACCTGAAAAAAGAAGTCAAAGACCGGAGAAAAACTTCGAAGGTCGACTCTCTCGTGCCTAAGTCAATAAGTGACTCAAATGCATAAACTACGCTTAAAAGTTAGGAGTGATATAATTAAAGCATCAATAGAGCTCTATTTTATAGGAGTTCCCGACAATTTGAATTGCATAAGAATAATAATTAAAAGTCTAGTTAGAAAGATAAGGATTAGGTTTTTATTTTTATACGTTGATTTGATGTTATATGTGTGATTAAATTTAGATTATCCATAATATGTATAATCCTATTCAAATTATTACTCTTGATATCATGGGTTGGACTTTAACTGAATAGATTTTTATTTTTTTTATCTTGGGCCAATTCTTTCATCATCAAGAATGAAACATATTTGTGTGTTCCATTATATCATCTATTGACATAAAAATCAAATAAAATTCCAATTTTTTAAGAAAAAATAGTAATGAGCATAAATATATGAAATAACTCAATTCAATACTAATTTGCATATAATTATACTATTCATTGGAATAAAATTAAAAAATCAAACATGTTGTCAAATTGTAATCGTCACAATATCTTCTATATTTAATTTGGGTAATTTGGTCATTTAATAAATTTCGTTAGTTTTGTAATTAATAAAGGACTTAAATATAATATTTTAAACTTAAAAAGTCTAAGTATTACACACCTACAAACTTTAAAAGTTTAGGTATACTTTACTAATAAATATACTAACGGACATTACCGACAATGTCCAAGTGTTACTCGTGTGCAAACTTGATGAAAACTTTGTATAATATTTCAAATATTAAAAGATTTAAGCGATTAAGTAAAAAAATTCATGGAGTTTAAGTGAAAATTTTCTAGTTTTTAAGGGGTGTGTGGGATTTTTTTCCTTTTAAGAAAAGGGTTTTAATTTCCAAAAAAATTAAATAAATGCTATTTATTGATACTTACGTTAATTATATTTATCCTATGATATATTAGCGTCAGGGATAACCTGTACCTGAAGACACGAAATAACGTAAGTGAAAAATAAATATTGGTGACAATTAAATTAATCTATTTGAAATCATTAGACACGCTTGTTAAAATCTATCATATTTTATATTATAGATTAACATTTCAAATTTATAATAGCAATATATCTTCTGAACATTTTTAACTTGGATCCTTCTTTTGCACATTATTTAATTATTTAATCCTATCAAATGAATTGTAATTCGATAATTTTTTACCCTACTACTGCACACGATCCTTCTCCTCACAAGCGCTAGCACCATTGCCAAGACAATAACACGCACCAAAAACCACCACCATCACTACACAAATCCATCCAAATTTCTATCTTTATCCCTCCCCCTCATACCATAGAGTCAGCCATCAATATACCCTTCGAACCACTCATAAAACAAAAAAAAAAAAAAACTCACCCTCGGAAATCACCACAGAAATGCCTATGCCCACCACCCCCAGCCCACAAACCCATCCAAATTCACATCCCTCTCCTCCTAAATTTGAGCCTAATGGTGATATTCTATACAGCTGAGCATAGGCGTGTCATCTAGAGATTTGACGATCACTAGAATATTCAGTCAAAGCTCCTAGACTCTTGGTGTTTTGACAATACAATTTGAGTAACAATAGATTTATAATGGTTCACCAATTCGAGAACTCGACTAATCCACTCTAATGGAGTCTCTTGCTCCTAGGAAATTTTTTTATTAATCAAGGGAGAAAATTACATGGAGTAATAGTGTAGATAAAATTACTTGAATACAATGTGATGGATTTAACCCTCTATTTATAATTTTCAGATGACTTGTGTGACACTTGTCATTTTCTCATAATTGATGCTCTCTTTGCATAATCAACATTAAAGGTGTTGAGGCGGTTGTGACTTATCTACCAGAATGTTGGGCCGTTATGAGGTACACACGATCTTCTGGAAGGTGCCAGTGATCGCTATCATCATGCCCATGAAGATCTCATTGTTGGGGATTATTGATCTGCATACCCCGTATTATTTATCATAATCTTTGTGGTCTGAGCTTAAATGTTTGGGCTCGTTGGTTCGAGCTCAACCTTTGTCAATTTTTTGTATCATCAAAGCTAACCACTCAAAATACACATTTCCCCTCCTTTGAATAACCCATCAAAATCCTTACCTTTGAAAACTACCAAACGAATCAGTACTAACCACCTTCACCCACCATTGCAACAGATTAGAAAAGACAAAGAGAAGGCAGTTGATTTGGTAGAGGTTGAGGTTTCAAAATTACCCACCTTCACAAAACAGATTAGAAAAATAGAGAGATGGGAGTAAATTCTATCGCTAAGATTAGAGTTTCAAAATCACTCAGCATCACAGTACCTCTTAAAGTGACTATGTCTAGGAAGTAGAGAGAGAGAAAGATTGAGAGGAAGTTGGAGGTGTTGAAGACTGCGGACAATGAGAAAGATAAAGAGAGAAAGATATAGAAAGAATGTGAGAGGTGGTGGCGATTGTGAATCGTGGAGGTTGGGGTGGTGGCATTGAACAGGAAAAAGGGGGGTGCATGTTGGGTGGGAATTAGACAAGGGGCTTTAGACACATAGAGTTCTAAGTCATGAAATGTTGACCTGGATATGGGGTGGTAAGTTTGGATTTGTACATGGATATGATAAATTAATTAAGGGTAAAATAGTATTTTTAGTAATACTACTTACATCTTTCACCTATTGTGGTCTTAGTGTTATTTTTGAAATGTGAGTAATGTCCATTTAATAAAATCAAATGTTAGAGGGTGTGGGTGAAATTTATCCAAAAGAGAGAGTGGGCATGTAGGTGATCTCGATTAGGGCTGTCAATTTTCGACACGACACGAACCGAACACGAAATAAATGGGTCGAACACGAAATTAAATGACTCAACGGATAAAAATGGGTCAACACGTATAAACACGAAAAAAAGCAGGTTGAGTTCATGTCGAAATCAGGTCAACCCGATTTTGACCTGATTAACCCGTATATTTTAAACAGGTTAATATAACTCGACCCGAACCCGACCTACCCATTTCATACCCGTTTAACCCATTTATCCAAATATATAAAAACAACAAAATAAGAGATAACCCTACCTAGCCACACTTCTCTACTTTCCCCCTTTTCCCATTTTTCACTCAACCCGCCGCTGGTCGCTTGTCTGGAGGAGGAGAGGAAGGCTCACTTTCGTCGTTCATGCCTTCATCGTTGCTCAACCGAAACGGTTTGCCCCTTTCTTTGTGTCGCTGTGTTCTTTCTCTCTCTGCGCGCTACGACTCAATCGAACTGTAGAAAGAGAAAAGAATCGAAACGATGTTTTCGTCAATGTTTGCACGAAAACCAGACAAAGCATTGGCTCTGAAGCAGCTTAGGACCCATGTGATCATGTTCGGGGCATAGGTTGCAGTGATTCGAGTCACTCCTTACGTTCTCCAGTACTTTTCTGATAGCAAAGAGGAACTCAAGCTCGATCTCTAATTCCATACTCTTCGCATCTCATTCTTCCGAGTTTGACAGGGAGGGGAGGAGAGTTGGGATGAAGGAGCTCATTACTTTATGATATCTTTCTTCCCTCATAATCTTATACTTCTCTCTTTTCCCCTACCTAGTTATCAACTGAACCCTGAAATTTGTAGAGCTGTTGTGTAGATGTGACAACTTCGATTACTTGTGATTTCTTTCTGTTTGAGAATTAAATTCTGGTTGTTCTTAAAAAAAAAACATTCCTTTAATGTCTTAATTGAGTTTGATATATGTTGATTGATGTTTTAATGTCTTAATTGAGTGAATAGATCTTTTTTTAGAATAGGTTTAATTATTCTTTGTAGATGTTCTTTGGGTGCTCTGCACATTGCATATAATGGATCTCAGAAATTAATTGACCAAAAATGTACTGCTTTGTATGTGTGTTTAACACACTGTGTTATATATTTTGCTAACTTTTTTTTTTTTTTGTATTTGTATTTGTGTTGGGAATAGATGACTTCACTTCCATTGAATGACGAACACATTGATGAACCAGCCCCTGTAGCTGATGATGTTGCCATGGCTGAATCAAATCATGCTTCTGATATTCAAGATAGGCTGGAACTGGATGGTGTTGATAAACCAACAACAAATAAACGTCAACGAAGGTTCACCTCAAAAGTATGGAACAACTATATTTTTCTTAAAGAACTAAGTCCAGAAGGATTGGTGAGATGCGAATGTAAGAAATGTAAGCAAATTTTTAATGTAGAGGGTAAACACGGCACTGGGAATTACAAGCGACACACTGAAAATTGTTTGAAGCGAACCACCTATGATATTGGTCAACTACTTATAACCCAATCTAATGGTGTTTTGGGATCTAGGTCTTCTAAATTTGATGCAGGGAAGTTTAAAGAGTTATTGATTTGTGCAATTGTTAGACATGAACTTCCATTTCAATTTGTTGAGTATGGTGGCATTAGAAGTCTTTTCACCTACTTATGTTCCCAAGTCCTACAAATTTCTAGGAATACTGCTAGGGGGGAAGTTATGAAACTGTATGGTATAGAGAAAGGGAGGATTTCTCAAGAATTGCAAGACTTGCCTGGTAGGATTTGTTTGACTTCTGACTTGTGGACTTCTATTGTTACTGACGGTTACTTGAGTCTCACTGCACACTACATTGACAAAGATTGGGTGTTGAAAAAGAAAATTCTGGATTTCTCTTACATGCCTCCTCCCCATACTGGAGTTGCTTTGTGTGAGAAGATTTATAGCTTGTTAAATAGTTGGGGCATTGTGAAAAAATTATTTTCACTTAGTTTAGACAACGCTGCTGCAAATGATGTGTTAGTTGATTTGCTTAAAAATCAACTTAATCTGCAAGATGCATTGTTGTGTGATGGTAGTTTATTTCATATCCGTTGTTGTGCTCATATTTTGAATTTGATAGTTCAAGAAGGTTTGAAGGAAATAGGTGAAGTTGTTGAAAAGATCCGAGAATGTGTGAAATATGTAAAGGGATC
>CM042190.1:26208715-26255684 GCA_023539305.1 Ilex asprella
GGTTATAAACAGATCGGGTTAAACAGGTTAACATGTCGTGTTATGTGTTAACTCAAACCTGACATGTTTATTAAACGTGTCAAAACATGTCAGGTTCGGGTAACACGTTTATTAGCCAGGTCAGGTTAGTGTTTACACATTTTGACACGTTTATTAAACATGTCAGGTTTGAGTTTAAGAATTTTTGACCCAAACCCGACACGAAATGACACGACACGACACGTTTGACACCCCTAATCTCGATAGTCAGCCAATACAATGTAACATATTTCCACTTTTAATGTTGTGTTTGGTATGATGGAAAGAATGATGGTTGTAAAATAGAGGAGAAGGAAAGATTTGGAAGGAAAACACAGTGAAAAGAAAAATGAAAAGAAAACTTAATCCTCTACGTCTGCCAATGTTTTAAAACCCAGCTCGGCTCGGCGGGTTGACCTGATAAACTAGTGAATTGGTGCCTAGACGGGGCTAGTTCAGTCTTTGGATCGTTTAAGCAACAGACCCGTTTGAAATTTGTTGAACCGTTCAAACCGGCCGAGTCAGTTATATACTAGTATAAAAAGCCAAGTTTTGGGCATTTTGCCCTAAATCAACTCGCGACAGTCTTTCGCATCTCACTCCAGTTTTTGATCTGGTACCCAAGTTGAACGAAAATCGTTGTTCACCAAATCGAAGCCAACCTCTACATCTTCTCTTCGCAATGATCGATTAGCCACTTCGAGCCTATGATTATCTTTGTTCTTTGCGAGTCCTCTTGTCTTTGACAACCCTAAATCGACAACCTCTTTTTCTTTGTCTCTTGAGTTTCTTCTCTCAATCTTTGTTCTCTCTCTGTGCTGCTGCGAGCAAGCAAAGGATAAATCGGACTGTCGACTGAGCACAGCTCCATGAATCGGACTGTCGACTGAGTAGCGACTCCACCGGTAGGAGTGACAATTTTTGACATGACACGATAACTCGATACGAATACGACATGAATAAATGAATTTGAATTGACTATTTTTTAATACAAGCTTGTGTATGACACGGCCCATCAACACAAAGTGTTAATGGGTCGTGCTATAGTTCAACCTGCTTAACCCGAATTGACCAGTCAATACGAAGTTTTTAACTCGGAGGAGATTGACATGACCTTTTTGTTGCATATATGAGTTTTCTGATGATTTGTTTTTTCCATTATTTTTTATGTTTAATTTGGTTGCGAGATATACGATTAACATATTTAATTAATAATATATAAATAAAATATTATTTATTTGTAACTGTTTATCATGCACTGTCATAATTATTGTATAAAAAAATATGTTATTACTCATTATTACTATTATTATTATTATTGAGTTAAATTTTAGTTTGTAGAAAAAGTATGAGAAGAGATTCAATTAAGTGAAAATTAAATTTTAGAGTTAAATTTTTTATTCAAAGTTTATGTGGGTCAACACGAATACAAACACGAATACGACACAAAAATAAACAGGTCAACTCGACACGACATGATTAATTAAATGAGTTAGGTTAAAGCTGACTAATATTTGACACGACACGAATCCGACACCACACGACTCGATTGCCACCCCTATCCACCAAGCACCAGCGAGTTCCCTAAATCTTTTTCTCGTTCAGTGACTGTAATCAATCACTATAACTGACACCCATATTCCTCCCACTACTAAAAATTGGGTGCTTGAGTATTGTTGTTGCTTTCAATTGAATGATTTGGCCTTCTCGTGTGCAAACGATACTTGTTTAAAAAACGAAAGGAAACTTTCAGGCCATGCTTGATCTCAAATCAATTTTGAAGAAGAAAAATTCACCAATAAGACATCTATATTAGAAAATTTGACATTGTAATCTCATATTCAATATATAACCAAAGAACATCTTGGATGACGTTAAGTAACAAGGTCTTTGCAGCTAGGCTGAAGCTATATGAGCAATTAGTATTTATACTTATTGTGTTTTTTTAGCACATTTATTAGTATTTATAATTATTTATTAATTTTTTTATTATATTACCGGTTAGACCAGTGACCCATTAATTCAGTCCCTTTGTCAGGTTGAAGTCCGAGTCGGGTTTTAAAATCACGACGTCCGTCATTTTTTTTTTCCATTCGTTTTTAGGAGAAAAGTGGGAGAAAAAATGAGACAATAATTAGGTTTAAGTCAAGTTACTAGTATGCCTTATTGTCTATTCATATTCATATTGTGCACAGTATTTTTGACGATGTCAGCGTCGTGAAGCTCACCATTTTTTTTAATGGATATGATTATAATACTTAAATATTAATTAAAAATTGAGAAAAAGACAAATTAATAAAAAATAAGAATATAAAAGAATTTACATAATAGATTTTTTTTTTATGTAGTTGGGCCTATTTGTTTCATGAATATTGATAGAAGAAATGGCAATCAAGTCACATTATTTGTATTTGGGTTGAATTATTTTAGATTTATCTTAAAATAATAATTAATTCGATGCGGGCAAATTTTTTTTTTTATGTAATATCAAACGGTAAAAAATATATTTTTCCTACCAGGCAAAAAAACAGAAAAAATAATATGAAAAATTTTCCTTCCAATTTTTTTTTCTTTCTTCTTTTATTCCTTCGTACCAAACAGATCATCAGGCTTCTCAGCTACGGTGACACAAATCCCCCCAAAACACCCGCGTTTTTTTCGAACCTAAACACACACACGCACACACACACACAAAACTGCAACTGACAAAAATTTTCATTCCCGTTTCGATTGTTGATTTTTCAATTGATAACCACCGTTCATCAGCGTTTCGAGTTCGTGAAGCTCTTGCATAGTATCAGTGGAAGTTTCACTCTACTAGGGTTTATTAGTTACTTGCAATTTTTGTGGCTATGATCGTGTCATCGACGCACAAAGTCCCAAATAGTTAGGCTCCTCATTCATTGGTGGTGATGGGGAAGAGGAACGCCATTGTCATTTCATCATCGGACGATGACGATAAAGATTTTTCTATGAGTTCTAATTTGAGCTATTCGAAATCTATATCGAAATCAAGACGCTCTTCCGTTCCTCAAGTAAACCCTAAGAGGGCTAAGAAAGCCCCTCTTTCAAATCCTGGTTACCGACTATGTGAAGAATCTAATGGTTTTGATGAGGTATACTTCAAATTTTTTTCCACTAACTACATTATTTTCGAAGTTGACATAGTTTTTGACACCTGAGCTTGAGATGACGGTCTGCAACTTTGAGTTAGTTTTAGGTTTGGTTTAGCGGGTTAAAGTTTTCATTTTTAGGTGCGTTTGTATAATGCTGAACTTTTGAGTGACGACAATTTCTCTGTGTTATGTTAATGTAGTGCTAGGTTCTAAATTAATCTCTGTAATTTCTGAGTTCTTAATGAAGAACTTTGGTGCAAGTTATGGTATAAGGCCATGTTTAGATGTGATTTGTCAGTTAATGTAGTGTGTTATTGGGTTTAATAATAGGCTCCGCTTTTTTCTGAGCTTCTTCTGATATCTGATATAAGGTTACCATCTCATTCTTGCTTTTGTTTGAGTACATTGAACCTCAAATTTGATGCTCATTAGTGCAGATAAGACGATTTTGTGAGGATTTTGATGAAGGGTTTACTGGGTTCAAGGTATCTGCTGGTATGCTATTCTTATGGCTTTAGTTTTCGATGTTGCAATTTCTTTTTCTTTTGCATCTTTACTTATTCTTCTTTCAGAATAGGGCATGGCATTTGATGCTTGCTTTTCTTGCCTATTAACCACTTCACAGCCTATCAAAAGAAAAATATTTGATGCCAGAATATTGCTTCAACCATTTCATGATGTACAAATAGGGTTACCTCATGTACAACATGTTGCATTCTTTTTGATCAAGTTAAATCCCGCATTTGGATAATTTGATTGCTACTCATAACGCCCAGGCATGCAGTTGCATCTACCACTTTTTGGTTTTAAGTTCAGTCAATTTCAGTTGTTCGCATTTGGTCTGGTGGTGTTTTCTGATGTTGTACTTCTGTATTTATTTTCCCAGGTTTACTTGGTATAATTGAAATGTCCACTTATCACATCTTAAATCTCTGTTCTGCCAGTCTGTTTACTTTGCTTACAGAAATCTTTCTCTTTTTACCTTCTTTTTTAACTTTGGTTCCTCTAGAACTGAGATGATGTGAAAATGTCAATTAGGTCATGGACAGAGCAACAAGGACTTATGGATTGACAAATATAAGCCTCGTTCTCTGGAAGAGCTTGCTGTTAATAAAAAGAAGGTAGAGTTATATTGCTTGGATTCAACACTATCATCGCAGAAGTGATGTTTTTCCATCTTTTTTTTTTTGCAGGTTGAAGAAGTTAAATCGTGGTTTGAGGAAAGATTGAGAACTGCAAGGGTACTGTTGTTGGCATGGAAACTGTTGCAGTGACATTTTAGCTTTATTGTCTTTCTTTCTTTCTCTCTATTAATTTTGGATATTGAGAGGGGGATGTATAATCAGGTCCTCAAATAACTAAAGCAACAATAGATTTGCGATCTGCTTTTTATATGAATTCGGTAATAAGTTTGAAAAGAATTACACTTGCATGTTAATATTCAGTTGACATATTAACATGTATAACAAAATGGTTGTTTATTTGTAATATGTTTACTTTTTTAGAGTTAGCTTTATTCGGTGATGTAGATTGTATTATCTCTGATACCAAATTGATGTAGATCGTAGTAAGAAAGAATTAGGGATGAGAAAGGAAGAAGAAGGGGATGAGAACAGAGAGAATTTGAGGAAGAAAGATTCAATATCAATAATCAATAATAAACAAAAAGTATAATCTAAATAAAACCCTTACATGTATCCCTTTATATAGGGAAACTAAAACTCTAAAACTAATAAATAATGACAAATAAACCTTCAAAAGTTAAAAAAAATTACTTAAAAGATAAATACTAAAAATATCTAAATAACTATTATAATTAATCTATAATATCTAACCAATTCCTACACGATCTCCATCACTCGGTTACCATAGCTTTGAGAATTGATCATAGAATTCTGGAGTTATTTAGCAAAGTACAATTGCATTAAAATATATAGAAATACGGCTCTTTTGAACTTATTTTATCAAACTACGTCTGCTTCTGTTAAAAAATGAAGTCAGCAAATCTATTTTTGTTAAAAAAATATTTTTTGGGCAGTGGTAAGAGCTTGTTTAGTAAACACTCTTTTTACCCTTTTTCTGAAAAGCATATTTACTACACATGCTTTTCACACAAAAGATCATCTTTGTACCAAACAAACTCTTTAACTGATCCTTCATCTCTGAATCATCCATATTGAAAAAGTTGCAGTTTAATTTGCATAATGAATACTTCACTTGAATCACTTCCCAGACATGGGGGCGTCCCTGGATCACCTTTCCCTTCATAGGTCTCTCTCTCTCTCTCTCTCTCTCACACACACACAATATTGGGTCCATCTATAACATGCAAAATTTATTTTTCGGTATCATTCATTCCTTTTAATCCAATAAGAATACAACCCATGTCAAGTTATCTTGTGTTATGACTATAAATGAATTAGTCGAGGATCAATGACTATATGTTATTTTTAGTATGAAACTGATTTTTTTTCTCCCGTATCCTACTCTTATCCTTATATAATAGTCATGATCTTTTTTTGAAAAGCAGCAACCATGGGGGTTTGTCCTTGGCAGCGGAAGGATTGTGGGTTTTGATTTTTTCGAACCTTATTGTGTATCTAATAGAGGAATACAATGTGAAGAGCATTGAGATCCATTTCTCTCTAGTTTGCGGTCAAATTTTTTGTGATATAGTTGGACCTAAATTTTGTGTATGATAGAGGAATACAATTATTTGAACCAGCGACTTTCCTTTTTTTTTGTGTGTGTGTAACGTGTTTAGTAAACACGCGTTGTAGGAAAAAAGTAAAAAGTGTGTTTGCTAAACATGCTTTTCCCACAACCCATTTTTTTTATATAAAAAAAGGGGTTGATGACTCTGTTTTTAAAAAAGTACCGTAGTTTGGTAAATAAATTTAAAAGTGTCGTATTTCGGTATATATGTTTTAAAATAGCTGTACTTTAGTGAATAAATCTAGAATTCTGCTGGTAGAGGTTTTGCTTACATTGAGAGTCTCACGATTTCTCAATGTCGCAAGTTTTTGGACTTCCCTGAATCTTGAGATGCTATTTGATCTGCTGTGAATAAGTATTATGGTTTATCCACTTTTTGTCCCATGTTACTTTGGATAAGTTAAACCAGTTTTATGACAATCAAATGAAGATGCTGTGATGGTAATTGTGACAGATAACAATTTTAATAGTGCATTGGGGAGCTAGGACCTATAGGTGTGTCTATTACAAGAGAAATATCAATGCTAAAAATGAGATCGTCCTGGTTATGTCGTTGATAATGAGTCGAGGTAGATGAGGGCAACAATTAAAAGACAAATTCAATAATAACATTTATTGGTCTCCAAAGTATTTAATTTTGAGATTTGCAGAATACCTCTTGGAAGTTGGAACAGAAGCAGCATGCAAGCTTTGCTTGAAAGTAATGGTGTGTAAGCATTGTGAAGTACACAGCACATTGAATTTACCGTAGCAATGGTAGATTTGTTTATTTGTTTGTATGTTAGAGATTTGCTTATTCTTTTATTTTTAGTTTGGTTGTTTTTTAGTGTACATATCTAAAGGAAATTGTTGAGGGAAAAAAGACATACACTGTGTGTGTAGAAGGAAGAATTGCTAATGGTGAAAAGACCTTGTCCTATGCATAATCGTTGAGAGAGTAGGAGACAGCCTTTCTTGAATCCTTTTATATGAGGAACACCAACTCATTATCTTGTATTTCCCAAATGGAGGCTCCTTTCTTATTTGAACTGGATCATATCAAGTATTATCAACATGTTATTTTCTCTGCCCTTCGTGCATTATTTCTTGTATGGCGCTTCTTGAATTGACTGGTAACCATTTGGGGTCTTTCTTGCCCTTTTCATTTTTCTTCATCATTATAAGCATATGCTAAATCTGTACTAATTTGAACTGTTGTTATGATACTTGGTCATTTCTGTGAATGGCAATAATGTGCATGATTAGATTTTGTGTGTTGTTGTCTTGTGGACCTTCAATATTGATTTATCCTTGAATGCAGGGAGAATTTTGCAATCACGTGCTTCTCATCACTGGACCAGCTGGAGTTGGAAAATCTGTATGTTGTCACCGCGCTCTTCCATTTATCAATGTTTTGAGCATGTTCATAGGAATTTGAGAGGATTATGTTTCCGTTAACTCAAGAATAATGCATTGCAGTACTTGAAACGACTCGTTGGGTGCTTCACATTACCTGAAATGATCATTGGATGCTTTATCATCTTGTAGGCGACTGTCCATGTGATTGCATCTCATCTTGGAGCCACACTATGTGAATGGAACACACCCACTCCCACAATGTGGCAGGAACATTTGCATAATTCCAATTCAGGTATTTGGAATAGTCTTTTGTTGATTGCAATTCAGATATTTCAAAAATTTTTTTGTCGACTCACAAATACAGAAAATGCGCATAGAAGGGTGGAGACAACAATTGATCTCAGTCTTAGTGCATTCCCCATTATTGTCTTCTTTTTCTTTCTTTCTTTCTTTCTTTTTTTTATTTAGTTTTGACATTCAGTTATTGTCTGTTAGGGGTACGTTACATGTCGAAGTTGGATGAGTTTGAAAGTTTTGTTGATAGGATAAGAAAGTATGGAATAGTGTCCTCATCTTGTACTGGAGGTTCTAAGAAATCAACCATACTCTTGATTGAAGATCTTCCTGTGATAAATGGAAAGGTTGCTTATGAAAGACTTCGCAGATGCTTGCATCTTCTTGTGCAATCGATTTCTATTCCAACAGGCATATTGATCACGGACTATGTGAAAGATGACTCTGCAGACTACAGCACACGCTGCTGGGAAGAACTTCAGTTGTCTCTTCTGGGTGCTGGGGTTTGTAAGGTTGTTTTTATAACTCACTTGGTTTGAAATTGGATATCTTGTTTAGTGCACGTTCATGTTGAATTACTATGAACCTTTCAGGTGGCTTTCAATCTTATTACTGTTAATTCCATCAAGAAAACACTGTCCAAAATATGCAGAGAGGAGCAGTGTACTGTGACTGCTGAACAAATTGATTTAATAGCGAAAGCAAGTGGAGGGGATATTAGACATTCAATTACGTCTGTGCAGTACTTCTGTCTGAAACCACATCGGATGCTCCCTTTGATTGTTTCCAGTAACACTCTTACTTCTTCAAATGAGAGATCAGATGAGATCAATAGTTTCAATGATGGATTTTCTTTACCATTTGGCAGAGACGAAACACTCTCTTTATTTCATGCCCTGGGAAAATTTCTACACAATAAAAGAGAGACTGATGTTTCCATTGCTTCAGGTACATCCTGAATGAACTTGCAATGTGAGTTTTAGTTATGTGCCATGACAAAGCTGAGTGATAGTGTTATTCTTGATATAGGCAGTTAGTTATGCTCTTCTACATGCGAAAAGTTAGGTACTGCCAGTAGAGTTGCCTAATATTGGCTAGATTAGGTAACTCATTTACTTTTTGCATGTTTTGGGTGGCATGACTATCCAAATTGACCTCATTTTTTAAATTGACCTCATTTTTTGCAATGACTTCGTTGCGTTTCCAAACAAAATGCTTTATTGCTTTTCTCAACAGTTGCTAATAATATTCTCATCTTTTTGAGTTCATGAGATGACAAATGTTGTTGTGACAATACTTTGGTAGGTTGAGTTTGAGATGACAAAATCCCTTTTGCAGTAAAAGGCTATTGAAACAAAATGGAACTGTGCCTACGAGAGGAGTATTATTGTTTGCTTATTGAACTTTTTCTTTGAGACACGCACCACTTGCTTGAACAATAAGATGCTCGATTGTTATAGAGCATGATATTGTCAGTTAGAGAAGAAAAGTAGATGGATGCTGTTTCCAAATATTTCACTTGTGTAACTGCAACCATCTTTTGGACTACAATGAAAGGAAATCTCCAAGGAATCTTCTGGTATGGTATTTGAATGCCACTTCCTTTACAATTCAAGCATTATGACCTCTACCGTAACGATGCTTTCGGTAGATTAAATGGTTCACGGATTGGATTTCATTTGCCTGTCTATGACTCCATTGGGTGTTCTTAGGATAGCAGTTTTGTATATATGTATCACCGTGCTATCAATTTGATTTGACTTTTTTTCTTTCTAATATGTGGAATAGAATGACCCAGTTGCATCGTAATGATCATACAGCTGTAACACACATTGTGTGTTCCATTTTAGGTCCCATTCTTCTGCCCTTTCCCAGAAAAGAAATGACTTTGTTTCCAGGGTTTCTTGCAGGACATCACATCATAGGTTCTTGTTCTATGTGTAGTTGTTTAGAATCTACACTCAGTAGTCAATTTTGAGCTCATCTTTATCTACTTGTTAACTGAGATGCGAACTGCTGTTGCCAAATGCTTAAAACATGACTTGTACATCTTCCTTTTCTAGCTTATTTTCAGTTTTTTTTTTTTATCATTGCTATAACCTTTTTGTTTAAACTCATTGCTATTTTGTAGTGGACAAAGATACGGTTCGTTTGAGGGAAAGATATGCGAGATTACCTCTGAAAATGGATGCTCCAGAAAAGGTTCTCTGTCAGGCACACGGACAAGCGAGGCCTATTGCCGATTTTCTGCATGAAAATGGTAATTTGCGTCTCCACGCACTTTTCCATTTGTATCGTGTTGTGCTAACTCGAGGGCTGTTCTCTACTTACAATATTATGTATGCCATGTGAATGCTTTATGATGTGAATTTTTGTGATTTCTGGATAAGTGAATTATTTCGATTTCTGAATGAGGAAATGGGATGAACACCATTTGTTGAAGGTTTGATTTAACTGTGAATCATTATACCATTGCATAAGCAATAAGCATTGGGTTCTTAAATGGATAAAATTTGTTCCTATGCTTATAAAATCATATAATTTGAACATAAAGTTATTGGAAATTCATTGCTCTCTCTCTCTCTCTCTCTCTCTCTCTCTCTCACACACACACACACACACACACACACACACACGTACATTCAGCTTGGGGGTAGTGGTCGTGGTTTGATATAACAATTTGGCTAAGTTGAAGCCATATCTAAGCTTAGCTTAAAAAATTAAAGGTCGCCTTTCAAAAATAATAGTGAATGTGATTTGCCTATTACCTTCTGGCTATTGGTGATGTTTGCCTGCTCTCATGATAGCTTGATTCAATGACCAAAGCTTGTCGAAAAAGCTATAGTATGTTGTTTCCCTAACGTACCCCAGTTGTACGAATGTGCAGAATTGGAAACAAATATCTTTCAGATTTTGCATAATCTTGAACAATCCTAGTTCATCAAACTTGGATTGATTGGCCAATTGACACTGGCAAGATGATCTTATATTTTGGGAACTAATTCAGGAAACTTGTGAAATCCATGGTCCAATTCACCATGCCTATGGTGGAGAAGCAAGACACATTCAACCTAGAAAGTCTGGGACGTTTACACACGGGTACCAATAAATGTGTAAAGTAAAAGAGGTTTTTGCGTTGGTGGCTTGTGCATTTCTCCATTTGATTCTTTATTCAGTCATTTTTCTCGGCTTGCTTGTGCTCACTTAGTAACTGGAAAAGAAAAGAATCACTGTCAAAAATAGTCTAAGGTACTATTCCTTAATTTAAGTGTTTGAACTGCCTGCTTGCGACTAGATTAAAGCCATGTTGCAAAGATGGAAAATAGCTTTGGAATCAGGAGATTTTAAAAGAAAAAAGAGTAGAGAGTAAGATATCAAAGTCAGAAGTATAGGTATGCACTTGGGTTTATGCACACGATGAGAGATAATGTGAAAACTTTGTTGTTAAATTGATTCACGGGCAGTTTTAACAGTCTGTGGTTCTCATTTTCAATTCTAATGCAGTTCTAGATTTTCTGGGTGAGGCAGCGATAGATGATGCATGGGTCATGGCTTCTTATCTAAGTGATGCTGACTTCCTTCTTACTTCACTTAGTGGAATGCAAATTAGAAACTTTGAGGCAGAGAATGTTGTACAATCAGCTGCTGCTTCAGTTGCTGTGCGTGGTGTATTATTTGGGAATTCTCATCCATTGTCTTCCAGGTATGATTTAGTAATCTTGTTATTTTTTTTTAAAAAAAATTCGTTTCAATAATGATTCTGTTGAGAATTGTCCCATATTCCTCTGACCATTTAGGTGGCATGCTATGCGCCGGCCAAAACTTTGGCAGATTGAGCAATCATTACGGCACAACAAGGTTGGTTTCATGCTGTCAAATTTCTTCTGTGATCACTGTCTTTGGTCTTTGAATTACTGCCTTATGTTCCTGACAAATCTAAATGCTGTTTCCATTCAAATGTGGAAGTGAACATTTCTAAGTGCACCCTGAAAAAAATACCTTCAAAGTTGCGGAATAAATGAGAATATTTTTTGAAGCTGTGTTGCTAATAAGTTTTCTGGTGATGGCTTCAAGGGGCTTCGTAGAGCGATCTCTTTTGCCTGTTTGGGCCTATGTTCCTCAGAATTCCCTTTTAGCAGTTGTAGAAGTTACTAATATAATTATGCTGCATATTTTGGAGTGATAGATCTTTTTCTGAATTGTTTAGAAAATCACGTGAGGTACATTGTTTGATTTTGGGATCACTGCAATAAAATTATCTCTAGTCATGATTTCTTTTTCCTCGATGAAATTGCCCTTTTAAGCTGGATTACTACAGTTCTTATTAACACAGTTGACAGGAAATGTTGAAGCAATTTATTTGACTTCCAATTTACTTTGGCAATGATGTCCAAGTAAATTGTAATCTGGTTTGATCTTAACCTGGCAAGTTACAATCTGTATGTATGACCATTATGATTACCTCACCTGAATTTGGATGGCAATGCAGGATGACATGGTGAGCCAGAGGTGTGTTGCTTATAATGGCCTGAACTTTTCTGATCTTTCTGTTATTGCTATGGAGTGGAAACCTATCCTTAAATGGCTTGGTTATAGAGCATCTGAGAATTGTGAAGCCAACCGGGCACTGATGGACAATGTGGTTGTGGATGAAGATTTTGGTAGCATCGCTTTGGATGATACAAACATTGAGACTTCTGATGATGAAATTGAAGATTGGTAAGTTGTAGGTAATGAAGTGGGAAATGCGGCTTGGCCTAGATATGCTCTCTCATTTGTGTAGTGTAAATAACTCATTCGACGCCTTTGTTTTTCCCTGTATTTTTTATTTCAAATAATTCTGCTAATGCCCTTTTGCAATGCATGTCATTTTCAAAGACTTTGTGCCGTGTCTTTCCTCCCCAACCCCGGGGTGGTGGGTGGTGATGATTTTGTGCCTTTTCTTTTTGGTCTAAATGAGATTATTACAGCAAGAAGAATGAGAAGAGATGGGTACTTCATCTTTAACATCAAAATTGTTTCAGAACTTTCTACATGAGTTACTTGAGTATTTTCCTCTTTGCTAGTGTGTAGAGGTGGGTGGTGGTGGAAGCAATTGGTGGTAGGGTGGTGGTGGCGGCGATGGTGGTGGAGGTGGCTGTCGTGGTAGTGATAATGGTGATGGTGAAACGTTTAGTAGAGAAATGATTTAAAAGATGTGGAAGTTATTTTTTTTTTATTGATTTATTTGGAAGTAATTAAAAAAGTTGTTTCAAAAATTATTTCTATTAAAGTCGTCGTGAAAAGTCATAAATTTTGGAAAAAATTTTGAAATTTCGATCAAACATTATTTATCGGAGTAATTTTAAAATAAAATTTAAAATGATATTAAGAGAAAAATAAGTTATTTTTCAAATTATAAAAAAAATGTTATATTTTATTATATAGATATTAATTAAGTTTTAAAAATTGTTTCAAATTATATTTTTAGTCGTGTTACTTATAACTCACTATCAATCTCTTTCCCTCTTCATTTATTTAAACTTATTTATGAAATTGTTTTTATTACCTAATAATTTTATATATAACTTTTCAAATATAAGAATAAGAAAAAAAATAATTAAGACAAAATAACAAAAAAAAAAATGGGTTACAATCCCATGCAATGCATGGGTGAGACTATATAACAAAGCTGACGCGATGGAACCGATACACTCAATGCTTACTCACAAAGAGCGCTGTTTGGAAATGTAAAAATGATCTGCTGTAAAACCCTTCCTTTCTTGTCGGAATCGGTCATCCTCCGACGGCAAGGAGGTTGAGTTCACCGTGACGATCTTCTACATCGGAATTACGTTCTCAGGTGAATTACTTTTATTCTATCTGTTTTTTTCTGTTTGCCCCCCAACCTTCGCTTCTATGATTCGAGATGGCTTGTGCACAGCTAGGGTTCCATATCCAATTTCAAATGTACGGTTTGAAATTGTAATCAGAGCTTTATAATCATCAAATACTCAGCTTTGTTTGGAAATTAGGGTTTAAACCATGATTCATAATTTTAGTGATGGCTTTGTAAACTTTGCATGAAAAGTGTTTGTTGAATCATGACTTTTAATTTAATTCACTTGTAAATTTCATTTAAATTCTAGTTAGAGAACACAATAATCGCTGTAATCCGAGGAAGATCAATTAGTGCCACCTGCCTATCCATTTAATGTCGTGTTTGGAAAGTGATTTCAAAGTTTCTGATCAGAAGGGTTAGTTGCTTAGTTCAAGCATGGAGGCGCTAATGTGAGTCCTCGACTAAGTATGTATGCCAATATGCCAAACTTTAGGACTTAGGTCAGTCGTCGATCTACACCACCCAGCACCATGTGTTGGTGGTATGGGGTAATGGCCTTCTTTTAAAGTTTATTGTATAACTTCTGAAGCAGTGGTGCTTAGCATTTTTCTGAGTCTTACAAAGTGATATTGTGTTTATGCAAAACCTATGGTGAGGGTGGAGAATTTATTTTATTATGGGTTGACTGTCAACCCATGCATTGGACAGCTTGCAAACAATTGGACCTCTTTTGATCGTAAAAGCCGAGGTTTTCAAAGAAATACAAGGTTGGGTTGGGAATTTTGAATGCAAGAGACCCTTGTGTTATTTTTTAAATCTTTTTGTGCAACCCGAATGTTGGAGATTTGCAGAGAGCTGCAAAGCTGTAAGAGATTGTACCTTGTGCGGGTGGGTAGTAAATCTGTCTGCTCTCTGTTTGATTGCAACCATTCATGTCTTCTGACGTAGAAAAAAAGTGTTGCTTCTTCATATGTCAATGCAGACTAGAAAACTATACATGGCTCAGCATTTTAGATAATTAAGGCTGCTTTGTGATGCTTCTTTAGAGAAGTTGACAAACGTTGTTTTGAATGCATTATAAGAATTCTGGACTTTTAGCAAGCGTGTGAGCTCATTTCCCCATTCTTGTGAGAATGTTTGGTTAAGACTGCTCTCTTTTACTGAGGAGGTTTCATGGTGAACTTGTAGATGGCTAGCCGGTCGACTCGATCAAGGAGACCACCATCTGCAGGGCAGCCAGAACCACAGTCAAGGGCTAAATGGACGTCATCTCTTACCAAGATACTTGCAGAATTGATGGTTGATCAGGTTCATAAGAAGAATAAACAAAACCATTCCTTCAGCAAAAAAGCATGGAAATATATATGTGATGACTTCTATATGAAAACGGGTCTTAAATGGGACAAGGAGCAACTGAAGAACCGTTATGCTGTCTTAAGGAAGCAATATCTTATCGTTAAATCACTTCTTGATCAAAGTGATTTCAAATGGGATGAGCCCACAGGTGTTATCATCGCTAACGATGAAGCATGGGACAATTACATTAAGGTATCTCACTTTGTTTCTAGTGTCTCGTTATTTAGGAACAAGACCTAAACCTAAAGGAACCACTTCTCACCCCATGGCTGGGCAGGAGAGGTTCTACAATTCCCAAAGACCTCCCTAATATTGTGATAAAAAAAAACTCTAATCTAGCTTGTATTCTAGTAGTATGTTGATGCATTAAGGGCTTAGCATTCCTCCAGTTAGGAGTAGATTACATTCTCTATCTATTATCAATCTGATATGTAAAATTTTCTGGGGGATATACTTTTCAGGAACATCCTGATGCTGAGTCTGTAAGAAGCACTGGCTGCCCAATTTACAAACAGCTTTGCACAATATTTTCAGAACCAGGGGTAAACGGGGTGTATAATGGGCTGGCTGAACAAGATGAGGGGACTCCCAATAATCCTTGGCCAGAACATTTTACCACATTCAAGGAGTCTTCTTCGGATTCAGAGGAAGACTTCAGTATGGCGGTTGAGCCAGACAAATTGCAATCAGCTACCCCTTCAAGAGATGGTTATCGAAAGAGGGGTCGTAAAGGGATTGATGATAATATTGCAAATGCTATATTGGAAATGGCAGCTGCATCAAAGCTAAGGGCAGCTGCTATACAGAAATGCAATGAAAGGTTCTCTATATCTGACTGTGTTAAAGCATTGGATGCCATGCAAGGCGTTGATAGGCAAGTTTATTTTGCTGCGTTGGATCTCTTCAACAACCGAAATGCTAGGGAGACATTCTTATCGCTACGGGTTGAGAAGCGATTGACTTGGTTGCATAGCAAGCTTTCTGTCCTCTCTAGTTCATAAGCTGAGAAGGATCAATTCGCACATGGCTAGTCACTAGATCTGCGACATTGAATCCACAGGAAGTAACTTGTACATGCAGTAGCTTAGTTTATGGTGATGTATTTTCTTGTTATCAGCTTCAAGTAAAATCAGGTTCCATATTTTGGTTTCATGGAACAATCTGGATTTTGGCTGGGCCATTAAGTTTGGTGCCACTGTGAAGTGACAGCATATAGCCTTTAATGGAACTAAGTTTGTCGAGCTGGAATATGTTCAAACGCAGCTCAAGCTGACTTCACATTTTTGCCGGAGCTTAGTTTAGTAGAAGCTTGTAAGAAGTTGATTAATTTAAATCTTGATAACTACTTGTGGCCATGAGAAATTTATTCCTCATGAATATCTTAATTTCGGCGTCAATGATCTATCTTTGACCGGACTAGAAAGGATTAGTGGAGGTATACTTAAATTGATTCAGACAACTTTGATTGTTAGACAAAAAAAAAACTTGTAAGTAGTGCTGAAATTGAACTTAGTCTCTTAGTTTTAAAATCTAATAATTAGTTGATTGATGAAAACAACCAAAAATTTGTATAATCAAGGATAAAACATCGTCCAAGAAGTTCGCCGAATGATAACACAAACTGATCTCAGAACTGTTCCAATCATTTAAAAGCATAAAACATCGTCTTGATGGCAACGTTCGATGCTTCTTCATCAATTTTAATAAATCGTAGGTCAAAAATAGATGGCAGCAAATAAATGGATTTAGTTAACCACCAAAACTTTCATATAAACTTCTCAAAACTAAAACAGAAAACAATACAAAACAAAGTATAAACCCAAATTCAAAACTCCTAGTTCTACTTGGATCTCAAACTTCTACCACTGCTATACCAGATGAAAATATTGCCACCGGTGAGTTCTGCCTGCTTCTACCTCCGGCAGCCGATCAGCACGATTCCTTACAAAGGGCCCCAATGGTTCACCTATTAGGTAAATCATCTATTTTGCATTGTTCACAGTATCCAGCTCAAATAGATCCGTAAAGGCAGGTGAATCTGTGCTCTGCTAGACTCGTAGAAGCTTTCTGGGATCTCCTATACCAAAACTGTATGCACACATCTGTACATAGAAACTATATTAACTGGTGATATCTCTCTTTTCCTGGATTTACCCACCTGAACTAAATGGTGAGGACGACCTTCTCTTACGGTAATATACGCTTCACATCGCGTACCACATCAGTACTTTTGCCTTGGTTGTACACAGACTCAAATGCATGAGTGCATACATTGGCATAACCGGTCACTGCCTGAAAGACATGAGGTAACCCTATCTGTAGATTGTTCAGCGTCTTTGACCTTGTTACAATGATCGACTTGTCATACTTAGCCTTCTCGTCCTCTGCCTTTGCCCTCAAAATACCCACCTTTGCCCGCTTCTCACCTACTGGGTCCTTGCTTCTTGTACTGCTAGATGCTTCAGGTAATGAAAACGGGCCATACTTGCACTCCAGCGATCTGAGCTCAACCATTTTCTTCTCAAGATCTTTAAATGCCATTTCAGACTTTTTCTTTTGTTTTTGCTCATCTCCTTGTTGTACTACAACGGCATGGATACCCATTAAGAAGTTCTTGATTCCCTCGGATGCTACTTTGTCCGGAGCATTGGTGACCGCAAGGTGCCATTCTTCACAAAGGGAGTATATTGCAGCATCTTGTTGGTTTTTTGATACTGGCTTATTGCCGAACTGAAATAGGCTAAGCCGAAGCCAGCCAGTGAGGGACTGAATGTAGTCCCGTTGGGCCTTCACCAAGTTGCAAAAAGAGAGGTGCCATTGCTGAACTTCAAGCTCAAGTTGGAGAGTTGATTGCCGGTGAATTTCAGATGTAGGGTCAGTAGATGGAATGGTATTGAGGTATTTGAGCTGCTGCACTATGTGCATTTGGACCTGGTGGCACTCATACATGCTTCTCCACATGCACATCAATCTGCAAGCCAAACAGAACACACTAATCAGTGTGAAGTGTTTCTCTTCTACATTTTCCTCTTAAGCCCATAAAAAATCAGTAAGCCTCTTTAATTAGTTCAAATCTATTCTAGTGAGTGCTAATGATACAATGTTATTTTTTCTTTCAGTTTGCTCTTTAATCTGGTGGATATAACTCTAAGTTTATTCAATGACCTCTCAGTTTTGCACTAAAAATTCCTGCACGGAATAAAAATTTTCATAATAAGTTTCATAAGCAGTTTTTAGTTAAAGGTCAATGACTTGGGTAATAACGAACAATTCATGCAAAGAATTTTAAAACAAATTAATTGTGCATCACTCTTAGATTGACTACGTCAAGCACACATTGGCGTAAGAGCACGTGATTACTTTCTACGATTTGTAACTGCACTAAGAATAACTATATGAGAACATATCTAGTTGGTTTTAATTTTAAGTGCTCTAGTGATAAGTAACAAATGTGGGCACAACGCGCCCATGATTTTAGAGGTGCCTGCTAGGCCCCTCCCAATTTATATTAATGGAGAAATGTTTACAAGGATAGTGTGGGCTATCCCAGATAGAATTGTTACCAGCATCAAGACCAAGTGATACCGCTAGGTGCTATGCTAAAAGCCGCTGCCCAGGCTTAACCATTGATAAGAGATTCACATCTCCGTCAATTCATGGTTCAAGATCGCAGTATCAGCCATCGATGCCATCGATTCGGAGAGTTCTGAGACACATTGGTTGTGGTGTAGTGACACGGTATTTGGACAATACGACCTAAAAGTATAATGTGGTCATCGATTCAGAGAGCTCTGAGACGCATCGGTGATGGCATCATATCACGGTATTGAGCGATATGATCTAAAAGAAAATACTGAATATTATGAGATTTTTAGGTCATACCGCAGTCGCGAGACCATGACTGTATCGTATATTAGTATCGTCTCAAAAAGTGTCGAGTCGGATTAGACTCAGTCGACTCATATTGGTATCAGCCGATACTTTGAACCATGCTTCAATCCCTCTCATTCGAGGTGTAACATGGGCGGGCCAACCCGAACCCAACTTGAAAAAAATAGTGCTAGAGTTGAGCTTTTTAGGGTTAGGGTTGAAAAGCTTCAACCCAAATTGAATTTAAGCAAGACTTTGGTTCCCGGATTTAACTCGAACCCAACCAGAATTGATGAAATTGGGCTTAACCCAACTTCATATATTATATTTATATAAATATATAAAAATAAAATATAAATATATATTTGTAATTATTATTATTATTATTTAAAAAAGAAATGAAACATGATTTATAAAGACTATTTATGGTGAAGAAAATTTAAACAACCGATGTGGGATAAGTAAAAAGGCAAAAAAAAAAACGACAATGAATTGTCATCCCACATCAAATAGACAACTCAAATGACCTCTTTCCTCTCCCTTGTATAAAAAAAGCTCACCCTTACACCCTTCGTAAGTTGTCTTGATGAGTTTCAACTTAGTAATCATATAGGCCTATTTAATAGTCTAACATTGTGCAAAGGCTCACTCGTTTTAGGATTATTGTTTGTTGAGTTGAGCTCGAATTGCCAATCCGAATTGAATCCAAATTGAGTAACCTAATTTCAACCTGAGTTTGTCCAAAAACAACTCGGACAATTCTAAGGTTAAGGTCGAGTTAGGGTTGAAGATTTTATATCTAGGATTGATCTTCAAACTCCCCAAGTTGAACCCTTACTAGATTGCAGTCGTTTACTTATGAGATACTCCGATACTCTTTTTTAGGCACAAAACAGATATGTAGATAAGTCACTCCACATATCCGCCACAGAGCATTGCCCTTCAGCACTACACAATTGTCCGTAGAGAACCCTTCACTGCACCTACGTTGAAGCCGAAACTAAGGTTCCATCGCGTGCTCTGCACGTTGAATAGTAGGCTTAGCCCCAAGGAACTATTGTAACTATGGAGACTTGAGTCCAAACATTGAGCTTGAAAATCTAAATTCTTACCCACGGAACCAATCGCTCATTGGTAGACACTCCGATAATAAGGTCCAAGAAAAGTAATGTTGTACAATTTTTACCCCTCTTCCTTATGCTATAGACAATCACATAAAATTACCTCACTATTTTAACTCATTCCATAGATGAGAGAGGTGGTACAATAACAGGAGCCAGTGGCACCTTCCATGCAACCTCCCCTTTGATTGCAAAGGCCATGCAGTAAGAAGAGCATGTTCTTTGGCATTGGAGCAAAAGGCATTAGCGGGTGATTGTGGAATTCGACTCTAGTAATTTGATTGAAACCCTGAACAAGGGATCAAATGCTTCAATGTGAGAAATTGAGTCGATACAGAAGGACATTTGGAGATATACTCAGCAAATTTCACACATAATCTTTCAAGCAACTAGAAGGTCCAAAAATCGAGTGGCCGATCTAATAGTGAAGCAGATGAACAGAGGAAACATCCCCCCAACTAGGTTGCAAATCCATTCAATTTATTTAGAGGTTTGATTGAATCTTAACAATTGGCCAGGTCATAAGAGATTCATCCCTCATGAATCCCCTAATCCCAATGTGGATGACCTACTTTTGACTGAATTGAGGAGGAAATTAGTCGAGGTGTGCATAAACTAACTCAGACAACCCTGTCCGTTAAAAAAAAAAGAGAGAGAGATTTGATCGAGAAGGAAGATAGGTTTTTGTTTGCAAGGAATAAGATAGGTTCAAGGAATCTACCTATTTGCCTTTTTGAGTTTTTTTTTAAAATTTTGCTTTACTTTATGCATTTACTGTTACTATGAAATTTTAGAATGAAGATCAATATATATACATAAAGAGATAGTAGTACAATCATAGAAGCTTTGCACCATAGCGTCTGATGGGTCCTTTAATATAGATCGTTAGATTGTAATCTAATGGTCATTGGACAAAAATACTCAAAATTAATTATCAAGACTTTTCAAATTTAAGCCTTAATTAAATAGGAAATGTCAATCACATATTAATTGTAATCTTAATACTATTAGAAAATCTCTTAAAGATAATTAAAAAAATTGACACTTATTATACATTGTCAATTGGGTAAACCCAATAAATTAGATGGTTTTTAATCTCATATATATTTATGTTACTCATCTCATTTATTTTACCCATTTGGGTTAAAAAAGATAAAAATATTTGTAAACAATATCAATGACCTGCTATTGGTAGGTATAAAACACTAAATGCTCTGGAGTATAAACTTTAGAAGATGTTGATTTCCCTAAACAAGAGATATCAAGTTTAGTAATATTACCTGTTTTTTTTTTAATAGCTCTAATGAAACATATCACTAAGAAGATCGTGGATTATCCGTTTGTTGATTACATGGGAAATTTCAACTTCATTATTGTTTTAATACACAGATTGTACAAGAAGATAATTCCACACTACGTTTTTTATATATTTTTTTGGGTTCAATTTGCAGTAGGAATCTTTTTTTTTTAATTTTGAACTTGAGCGTGAATAGATCAATCACATTTTGGGTTTCACATTAAAAAAATGTTGGCAATGGATTTTCGTAAGCAAACCTAATTTTAATCTAATTTTTCCATTAAAGTTGTTATTCTTTAAGTTAAAATGGGTTAATTAGATAAAAGGTTTAAAGGTTAAAACATGTATGCATTAATTTTAAAAGAATTAATTTGATAAATGTTAAATAGACTTTCCTTATAAGACTAGGATCATAATTAATGTGATTGATATTTCTTAATTGGTGAAGAACTAATTTTGAGAATCTTTATCTAACAGTCAACATAAAATACACCAACCAGATATTATGGCACATAACTTCTATGATCGTGCTACTCTATATATATTACTAGTCAAACGACCAAAAAATCGATCTTATTATATTAAAATTTTTCAACATTTATATATTATCGTATACAAATAATGTTTGAAATAAAAATTATGTTAAACTACAAATTAATTAAATATTAAATAATTAAACATGTAATAGAAATGAGTGATGTAATTTTTTAAGGGAAAAAATATGTAGGGAATACAAGTTTAAGTTATTATCTATTTTGTTATATTGATTTTGTATCTAATAGTAAAACTTCGGTGTATATTGAACACTTCCAAACCAAAAAAGAAAGACCCGTACTTGATGTGGGTCGCTCCAAACAGACTATCTAACCCGTAAAAGTAGTCAAATGCACCTATCCACACAGTACTAGTACTGCTGTACTGGTGTATCTCTTGACCTAAAAATATTGTTATAGCTGACTTTAACCCTGCTGACCAAGTACCTCTATCATTTCAACGAGACACTCACCCCAGTTGGTTTATATGGGTACTATCCAATAAAAGGGAACTACCAAATATGGTAGCATGACCCCAAAAAAAGTATGATGGAGAGGAGTAATGTAGAGTTTTTCCAATCAAAATACAAATTTTATGATTTTATCCACTTTTTAATAGGACTGATAATCGAAACAAGCGACATGTTGAGTTCAAAGTGAGCACTTAAAAAATTGTTTAAATTTGACTCGTTAAAAAACAAGTCAAGTCTGAACCAGACTAAATTCGAGTCGAGCCAAGTTTTAAGACTTATTTTATAAATAAGCATAAAAAAATGTTTAAGTTTGATATAGGTAAACATGAGACAAACTCCAATAGCATGGCTCCATTATGAGCCCTACCTCTTTAGGACAATAAGTAACTTATTTTCTTATGGATGCCATGGGAGCAGACGACTAACATGTTTATGGCTCATTTTCTCTTGAATGTTCTAATCTATGTGAAAAGAAAATCAGCAGGGACAAGAAAAATTAAAGCTCTAGTAGAGAGAGAGAGAGAGAGAGAAACCCTTTAACAAGCTCAGAAAGTTGTGGGTAGAGCTCTGACTCCCTCAATTTGATGATTTCAGCAGAGGTAGTCTCAATGGCCTGTGAAGCAACCATCATCCTTGATTCCAGCTTCTCAACCTCTTTTTTGGCTTTCTCAGTCTTAACATAATCAGCCCTCCTCATCTCTAGCTTCCTCAACTGGGCTGCCCTTTTATCATGCTCCATCTTCAAAGTCTCAGCATTCTTTATAAAAAAAAAAAAAAAAGAAATACATCATTGATTAATAATCTGATATTTACAGATGAACTAATTCTTATTACTCTGAATTAATTACCCACTTTTTGACTCAATTGAAAACTGTACAGTTCCAAACTTAAAAATCATTACTTGGGCCCCAAAAGGAGAAGAAAGTACATAGAAAGCAAAACAATTTCCTATCAATTCAAGTTTATATGACTAAATAAGTGATACTGGTTTGTTTTGTGCTTCACAACCCTTAACTCCATGCGCACAGATCTGGACACGCACACCGTTGAAAAAAAAATTCATTTGAAAGGTGAACCCAACCTAGGGGAAGACCCACATAACCTCACCCTAGAGAGAGAGAGAGAGAGAGAGAGATGGTAGTACCTTGACCTCCATGTACAGCTTCTTCTCCCAAGCATAGAGCCTCTCCACAGTAGAACAGTGACTGCTACTAGTGACACCCCCAAGGCCAAAATTACCCACAGCCACTTCTTCACCCAATTTTCCAAACCCGTTATTCCACTTGGGACTCGAACCCCATGTCCTTAACAAAGGACTCAAATTTTTCCCATACCCATAAACCTTACCTGCACCCAAAACAATCAAAATTATCAAAACAATTTATATTACGAGGAACACAATCGATCTATACGTATATATATTATGACATTACCGGAAGAAGGTCTTTGAGCGGAAAATCCACAGGTAGGAACTTCTAAGAGCAATGAGACTTGGCTACCAGCATCAGCTGCGCTGAGAAAGTACTCATCAAGCTCTTTGATGATCTCAGTAAGGTCTTTAGATTTGGTAGAGACCACCACAGCAAGCTCAGTAGTTGTAGTTTCCTTAGAAAATCGGCTAATCGCAGACGGCGGAGCCGCCACGCTTGCCGTCGTCCCAACGGTTGTAGTGACGGCCACCTCCGAGCCGATGGTAGTCGCTTCCCATTCTTCCTCATTCACTGATCTGGACGAAGATGGCACAAATGGATCCCAGAAATCCCAGCTTGATGATGGTGGTGGTGGTGGCGGCGGCGGAGGAGGAGGCAGCGGGGGTGGCGGAGGAAGGGCGGAGGAGGTGGCGGTGGATGTGGTCCAGGTGTCAGTGGTGGGGCTCATTGGTGGTGGTGGTGTTGGAGGTAGGGGTGGCGGTGATGGGAGGAATGGCGGAGGGTGGTGGTGATGGTGGTTGTGGGTGTGGGGGTAGTGGTGGAGGGTGGTTTCGCCTGTGGCGAACTGAAGCAAAGCTGAGCCTGTACTTCGAAGTGATCTCATGTACATACTGTGTGAAGCAGAGAAGACTTGTCTTGCTTTCACTAACTGTTTCATGTACCTCTTTCTGGATTTGCATCTTGAGACCATCTCTTCTCTGTCTATTCTTGAATAACAACAACCCATCTTCACCCTCTCTCTCTCTCAAACTCTTAATTTTATTAGATTTCAACCAAGTTCCATCTGGGTTTTTCTCCTGGTGTAGTCTTCTTCGCCGATTCAAAGTGGATTCAGAAACCAAAAAGAAGAGAAAGTTCAAATCTTATGCTTTATCTTTCCTACTTTGACAAAAGAAGCGTGTCTTTGAGCACAGAAGCTTGCATCAATGGAAGACTGTACCGTCACAGAGATGATGCAAAGTCACTCACCCTCTTTCTTGTACCTCTTTTTTGTCCAAAACTCCATCAACAGCCCCCCAGTTTTCAGAAAACCAAAAAAAAAACCCTCGAACCGCGGAAACTCCAATCACTTCTACTACCTTCCTCTCTCTGTCTCTCTCTCCCAATGTTTTAACTCTACGGTGGGGGGACGAGAGGAAGACAACAATAATCGGCAGTACAGAGGCAATGGTGTCGTTGGGCAGAGTGCCATAATGCTGTAGGCGAATTATTCTGACCATAATGCCCCGTGGACAAGCCTACAATTTACTACATTCCCTTTAGATTTTTGGGTCAATACTCTATAGTTAGCAGATATATATGTAAGGAGGGTGTTTTGGTAAACTCATGTTTTCAACGGACATGACTAGATTAACATGGAAATGTTTCAAATAAACACGAAGGGTCTTTAATGAGATTTTTGGCAAAACGCATAAAACTGTAGTTGGCAAAACGCATCAGTTATGGGTTGTAGATAGGATTAGCAATTATTGATACAACCCATCAACCCAAATCATGAGTTTTTTTTTTAATTTAATTCTGATAAAAAAATAATAATAATATTGTTTGTTTTTAAATTTATTTGATTACTATCCATTTTTGTTATCAAACAATATTTACTAGGAATTCATTTTGACTTAATTTTAAATGTCACAGTCTTATTGTATCGTATTAAACGAGTTTGTGTCGAATATTAATTAATTTTAACTTAATTTATTTAATTAATCATATTATTTTTTTTTGTATTCTTGTTAACCTATGTAATCCATAAATAAAAAATTTAATATTAAAATTTAAGTCTAAAATTTCATTATTACTTAATTGAATGCACACTCATACTTTTTTATATACTAAAAATTAACTTAATAAAAATAATAACAAAAAATGAGTTAAAATGTTTTTTTTATATAAAAATTATGTCAATGCTTGGTAAAAATAACAAATAAATAATATTTTATATTTATAATACTAGTTAAACGTGTTAGGCGTGCCAATTTTGTACTATTCGAGTTTGTGTTACTCATTTATTATTCATGCTAACATATCGTGTTATTTATGAGTTTGTGTCGAAAAATGGCCAACCATAACTTATTAATTTCGTATCGATTGAATTTGATTGTAATGATTAATCATAAATAAAAATATAAATTTTTTTACACAAGTCACTTTTTTGATTAATTAATTGATGCAAACTCCATTAAAGATAATGCTAGACTAATAAAAAAATTAGATAAAATTAAAATTAAATACTGTTAAATTTACATGATACTTTCAATTTCACTTGTATTCCATATGTGAAAGTTCCATTTTGTTTGAGCAAAAATAAATGGTATGACCTTTTGCTCCTTCATTATTTACTCTAATTTTTTTTGGGGGGGGGGTGTCTTATTTTATGGTGAATCACTCACTAGTGCTCGATTAAATATGATATCAATCGACATAAATTAACTAAATAAATATTTGACACAACAATATTTGGAAAATACAATAGAAGCTCGAAGCAAAGAAAAAAAAATTACTGTTTTTTTGTTCAACTGTTAAGAGTGTCCGGAAAAGTTTACACGCATCTCGACTAATTTTTTTTTTATCCGATCAAAGGCAGATTATCCACGTTAAAATTAAAATATTCATAAGATATAAATTTCTCATAACTTGATCCAAAAAATTATTAAAATTTGAAAGAGCAATGCTATTGGGATTTAATTTACTGACCTAATTCATTATGACTTTTGGATTGATTGTGAGTTTCATCAAACGTTAGAACTTAGAGTTAATCCAATGGTTTCAATAAAGTCACGTCATTAAATCAATAAATTATATCAGATTTTTAGGTCTAAATAATATTTTTTAATTAAAACTCATAACGCTTGTATTTACGGTTCGTTCTTGTTACGAGTTGAATTAAGCGTTTGGACTTCAGGGAAACAATTGTCATTGGGAAGTGAAAGACCAACGGCGCCGTTTTTGGTGGAGAGTTGTTGCACATGAGACGATGCGTTGGCAAAATTTGGGCGTAGTTAGAGGGGAATTAATTAGGTTAATTTTAATTTATTGGTGGTCATGCTTTGGGGAACTGTGACAGTGGAAATCAGATTGACAGATAAAAAGCATTACAGCCTATCTGTTATTTACTCTTAAAAATATGTACAAGGATTTCGATCCCTCCATCATATCTTCCTCACCTGTATATATTCAATTTCATTATTCATTTCAAAATATATGGCCCAATATTAAAAGATTTAACACCATATCTCTAAATTTTATTATTTTAATAAATATTTTTATAATTTTTATGAGACATTTTATAATAAAATAATTTATAACTTTTATAATACTTGCGATCGATACTAAAAATATTAATATCGATAACCGGTACCTCAAAAATGATAAAAATATCCACACAAATTATAAATGACAATACGTTATTATTATTTTTTTTTTTGGGTATTCGTAAACTTGTCCTTAAGGAAAATATTATATAAGGATGGTAATTGAGACGTATTAGATCATGTCCGTTTCTTATCATTTGTGATTGTGTTGGGTATTAATTATCTCTAATTTAATTTATTTAATTAATTATATCAGATGTCTTTACACTTACTAGACGTGTTTGTTATCGTGTGTCGTATATTTGTTGACCCGTACAACTTATGAATCAAAAACAATTGCACTAAGATCCCCTTACTTACCAAATCTCTTACTTATAAAATAAATATAGTTTTTTTATAAATATATTATTGTTTTTCTCGATGTAAATAACCTTGACCAACAATCTCATGGGCCACTTTGGGGTACACACGTGACGTGAAAACAATGACCCATATGCTTGCCACTTTCCTTTTATTCTTCTTTTATTAATTAGAATAATTTAGAGCAAGAAAAATTAAATTGTATAATGTTTTTTTTCCTGTATCTCATAAATTAAACACAGGCATTGTTAACCTTTTTTTAATTAATTAGGCTAGGGTCCCTCATTTGGTAAGTAAATTAATTTTAGTTTTATCGGACTTTTAATATATAAAAAAAGTCTTTTGTTTTTTAAAAAAAATTTGCAGGCAACCATAACTAGTTGATAAGGAAACTACCGATTCAAAGGTGCACATGATAAACATGACCTAAAAATTCGACTAATAAGAAAATAAAATTTATAATGTTCAATCACGAATTAAGGAAGATTTGACTGAAAAATAGGTATCACTTTATACTAACCGTAATTATAAATCGTAAAAAATTGAGGCACACTCCTATAAAACTACTAGATGAACTTAAGTTTAAACGATATATACTTCTTTTCATATTAATTGCTTACTTAACTTTAGAGTCTTTATTGATTTAAGCAACAAAGTGCTTTTGCATAGTTAAACTCTTAATACCTTTTTTTTATAGTGTAAGGAGAAGATGCACCAACTCGTTTCATTTGATTTAAGTCATTCAATTCCTATTGTCGATTTCATACGAAAAAAATTTCTCATGCACAATTTAATAAAAGTAGAAATCGAATTGGGAGATTTGTATACTTTCAGTGATGAAGTTTCAAGTAACACAGAAAGACTCAGAACAAGGCTGCACATATGGTTGCAGCATATACTAGAAGTGAGAAAGTTAATGTACTGAGGAAGTATCGCGTCCCTCAATCTGTGATGCATATTGTTAAGATGAAAGCCAAAAGAGGAGTAGGATGAGTGAATCAAATTGTAAAGAGTACTATGTTTTTTATTTATAAAATCTTATATTTCTCTATTTTTAATTTTTTAATTTGATAGTGACACCACGTGACAGTGATGACGTGGTGTCACTATTGTATTCAATATTTACTCAACGATTTGGTCATTTGCAAAGAATGTTCGGAATCGAATTTGGAGCTTTGACTTAATTGTTGATCCAAACTTGGTTACCACTCTTTAACACTTTTGGACCGAACTAGACCACAATCGGCCCAACTGTGTTAGCTCGAAATTCAAGAAAACCGTTGTGCCAGGGCCCACGACTAATGTTTCCAATTCTGAAATGTCTGGGCTTTCATAGAAAACGATAACTGGCGCGTGAAGTAGATAAGGAATGTTCGTTAATCACATGCGAACAGGTGGACCGAAAACCCGTAAAGATAAGGAGGTCCACGCCTCCACAGGCACACAAAAACATGCTTCATTCTAATATTCAAGAAGAATTAAGAACTTGATATAAAATTTTGGACTTAATTGAACTAAACTAAAATAAAAAAAATTATTTAAACTTAAATATATTTTTTTGAAAAAAAAAATTAAAATGTTATTTATTACTCCATTACTCTCTTACTCCCTCTTTCTCCGTTACTCTCTCTTCCCTATTTTCTGTATATCTCTCTTTTACGTTTATAATTTTTTTTTCAAATATGTAAAAATTTGATTTAATTTATTCATATCTCTTTTTAATTTTTCTGTCTCTCACTCTCTCTCACCCTATTTTATCTCATTGTTACTCTTTCCTTTCTTATTCTCTCTCTTTATATGAATGTTACTACAATATAATTATACCAATTAGTTACAATTACCATATAAGACATCAAACAGTTACTCATGTGTTCTAATAAATTAAACAGTTATACTAAACAATTACACGAAATTACAATACCAACACAATTTGTCATTAAGTTGTTTACATAAAACCAAATAGTTACACCATTTAGTTTCACAATATAATTACACTAATTATATACACCAAATTGAGTTTATAATTACATAAAAGACTTTACCATTATACCAAATTTTATGTATATAATAGGTGTAATTATGTCAGATACTAAATTGTGTAATTCTTTGATTTATGTAAACAACTGAATGACAAATTAAGTTGGCACTGTAATTTTGTGTAATTTTTTGGATTTATTAGAACACATGAATAATGTTTGGTATATTATAAGACAATTAAAACTGACTGCTGTAACCGATTAATGTAATTGCATTGTTATAACATATAGAGAGAAAAAGAGAGAGAGAGAGTAACAATGAGAGAAAATAGGGGGAGAAAATGAGAGAAATAGAAAAAATAGGAGAGAGATGAAAAAATCAAATCAAATCTTTACATATTTGAAAATAAAATAAATTATTAATGAGAAATAAAGAGAAAATAGGGAAGAGATAGAAAGAGTAAGAAGAGAGAGATGGAGAATAAATAGGGAGAGATAGTGAGAGAGTAATGGAGGGAGAGGTAGATGGAGAGAGAGAGATGAAAAGAAAATAAGAGAGAGAGATGGAGGGAATAAAAATTATGCATAATTTAAGGAAAGTTAAGTAAATAAACAAATTCAAATGTCATTTAAATTTTGTACCTAATCACATGATATTTTATTAAAATTAAACTTAATAGAGTAAAATAATTATCCATACACTTCCTTTCAAATAAGTCTAAAAAATATACCTACACCAAAAAAACCCAATATTCAATGCAATTATCCAACTGCGATACCATCTGATTTCAATGATCTCATCACCCAATAAAAAAACAATAAAGTAGATAAAATAGACTCTTTTTACATGGGATGATTGCTAGATAACATAAGGAGATGTATCTTGTTAATGGATTGAATTTTGATTTGAATATGATATTTTATGGATTCACAATTTGGATATATATATCTAATTTGAGTATGATCTGATTCAAATTATTTATATAAATATTAGAGAAAGTAAGTGATTATTTTAAAAAAATGGGTTAATTGCAGCTGTGGTCCCCAAAGTATTCATTTTGTCTCATTTTGGTCCCCAACCTTCTAATTGCATCAAGTTAGTCCCCAAAGTATTACATATGCACTTACCTAGTCCCCGCCGTTAACCCAGTCCAAAATTCAGTCAGTTCATAGTCATGTGCCATCCGCATGACTCAAGTGAGGGGCTTATATGACATTTTCCCTCCTCCCATTACTGTGTAGTGCTCTCTTTGGGGTGGGTGAGTATAAGGCTGCCGTCAAGGCCTTAGAAGAAGCTATATATATGACAAATGATTATGCCGATGCACATTATGGTTTGGCTTATGCTTTGCATGCTATGGGTGATGATGAGAATGCAATTAAGGAATTCCAGAAAACTATTGATTTGAAGCACGGTCATGTAGATGCTTTGTACAATTTGGGTGGGCTTTACATGGACATGGGCAGGTATCAGAGAGCTTCTGAAATGTATTCCAGGGTTTTGGGTGTGTGCCCTAACCATTGGCGAGCGCAACTCAATGAGGCAGTGTCTTTGTTAGGGGCTGGGGAAACTGAAGAAGCTAAGAAAGCTTTGAAAATGACAAACAGGGTTGAGTTGCATGATGCCATATCGCATTTGAAACAGCTTCAAAAGAAGAAATTGAAGGGGAATGGGGGCGATAATGGGGACGAGGCTTTTATCATCGTTGAACCCTCAAAGTTCAAGATAATGGGTGAAAAGACTACAATCAGGCAAGAATTAGTGAATGCCCCTAATATTAAGGCTTTTCAGAGGATGACCAGGTTGAGTCGTTGTGATGTTGATCTTCTAAAGAAGGAGATGAATGAAAATGATGTACCGGTGTCCTATTCTGTCTGTGGTGTACCTGAGAAGTCTATAAGGAAGGCTCCATTGGAGGTAATATTGCACAAATTACTTAATTTCTTGAAACCGGAAACCTTTGTAGGGGCTATTAAAGCTATAAACCAGAAAATCCCCTCTGTTTTGGATGAGTCAGAGTCAGGTAAGGTGGATTTGGGCATGTTTTTTGCTATTCTTGCTCCTGTTTGTGGTGGTACACCGGACAAGCGAGAGAGGGTTGCATTTGATGCACTCTTGTGGCGGCCTGCGAATGAAGGCAGTACACAGATAAGGAGAACTGATGCTTTGGTGTACATCAAATTGTTGAGGGCAATTTATATTCCTTCTCATGGGGTTAGTGAAAGACTGGAAATCCATGGTGAGGCGGATACCTCAATGATATCTTTAACTGAGTTCCTTGTAATGTTTGATAATCCAGATTGGGGTTTTGGAATCATGTCTACCCTATTGAAGTTTGAAACTGAGTTCCTTGACTGCTGTTGGTAAATGTCATAGAAGCCCCTCACCTGGGTCATGCGGATGACACGTGACTATGAACAAACGGAATTCTGGACGGCGTCAACGGCGGGGACTAGGTAAATGCTTATGTAATACTTTGGGGACCAACTTGATGCAATTAGAAGGTTGGGGACCAAAATGAGATAAAATGAATACTTTGGGGACCACAACCGCAATTAACCCTAAAAAAATTAGTTGAAATTTATGTATAATTTGTTAAAATTTAGTTAGTTAAGTTATTCAAATCGGATTAAAATTTTGAATTATTAACAAATTCAGATATGGACAATGAAAATAAATTTCGACGGATTATCAAATCGGATTCATGGAGCTCAAAATTAAATCCAAATTTAAATCAGTCAAAATCTAATCCAAAACCCGATCTGTTGATAGACCTAGAGTGTTGGTGACTAAAATATGCAAAATTCACTTGTTATGTTCTACCTGGATGGTGATATTATGACGTCACCGTTAAATTTAATATTTTCTCCTTAACAATGCTCTTTCGACACTATTCTGTTAACTAAATCTCATCATAAGTAATAGTGCTAAAATATGACATAATACATTAACATTATATAAAATGTAGGAAGAATTATACTCAAATTTGATGAGATTTATTATTTAATTACTTAGACTCTTTGATATTTCTTATGAGGTTTGTATCCTTGTAACACTTAGATGCCTACCGTCAATATCTATTAGTATATCCATTAGCAAATTATATTCAAACCCCCTGAAGTTTATGGACGTGTAATACATAGACTCATCAAGTTTAAAATGTTATACTTATACAAAAATACCCCAATAAAAAATAAAATATCAAATATTTTATATTTTACAACCAAAAGTCATATTCTATTATGACATTTATAATAAAAAAATATTTTTTCTTAAAAAATCATAATTAATATGTAATTATACTATCTATTGGAATTTAATTAGTATGCAATAGATATTATAATTATATACTAATTATAATTTTTAAGAAAAAATTAGTTTTTATTTTGAATTTTATTTTAATAACTGATACAATAGAATATAAATTTTGTTTGTAAAATTTAAAATATTTGATATTCTATATTTGATTGAATTTTTTTTAGTATAAATATAACATTTTAAACTTGAGAAATTTAAGTATTATACTACTACAAACTTCAGAGAGTCTGATTATAATTTATTAACAGATATACTAATAGATAATTTGGCGACAGAGATTTAAGTGTTACAAATATACAAACTTTAAAAGGGTATGTATGTAATATTTCAAATATTAGAAGTCCAAGTGATTAAGTGATAAATTTTAAAAAATATGAGTGTAATTACGTCTAAAATTTAAAAATTTTAATTTTTTTTAAGCCATCTATTTCTTAAATAAATAGACCCCACATAATAAATAATAAATAAATAAAACGAGTATTTGTAAACCCAATTAAAAAATAAATATATTGATTTAACAATCCTACTCTTCTGCTAAGTCCAACCAGTTCTCATTGGCAAGTGTGTTCACGCGTTACGACTTACGAGTGGTCGCTTCGAGCCTGAAACTACTTCGTACAACCTCCTCACCTTTTTCCCTCTAATTTAATAATTCGAAGCAAAATCAATCCTTTTCTTGCCGTCTCGCATTTCCATTTCTTCTTCTCTTCTGTATGCCCTGTCTGATTCTTGCCTTCTCTCTCCTCTCTCTCTCTATGTATATAAATGTACATTCGTGCGCACACACATACGTATCAATTGAGCTTTCCGTGATTCATTAATGGCGGCACCTGTAGTGGATTCCGAGTACCTGAAGGAAATCGAGAGGGCTCGTAGGGACCTTCGAGCTCTCATCTCCAGCAAGAACTGCGCACCTATCATGCTCCGATTAGCGTACGTACTTGCCTCCATCTTTTCCTTTTGCTACTTTCGTTTCGTTCATTTTAATTGATCATTGTCCTTTTTTTTTTTTTTGTGTCGTATTGCGTAAATTATTTGTCTTGATTGCATTTTGTCTTCTTAACAGTAGCTAGACTTTACTATACCGTTGTGGTTTGGTCCTCTCACGTGCGTGTTAGACTCTCGATACGAGTTGGCCATGTCCGTCCAGTTATGCAGGAACTATATTGTGCAGGAACTATATGTTCCCATTGGAGCTTAGGCTTGTTGATTTGATTGCTTTAGCGATTGTACTTTTTGTGATTTTGTCAATTGGGAGCCAAGTGATCCAAGACCAAAGTGTATTTTTCGAACTCATATCCACCTAAAAACTTATAAACATTTTTATAACCACTGGAAGATTTTCACATGCGTAATACCCAACAGAATTTTTTACTAGTTACTGTAGATACAAGTGGGAAAGTCACCTACCATTGGTCAGTCCCCTTTTGCTCTTTTTCGGGCTAGGTTCAAATAGTACAAGTCAGAGAACCAAGAATGGACAATTTGTAAATGGGCGAATGCCAATTTTTTTTTTTTTGCTTGAACGTATCAATAAGATTGACAAAAATGGTACCTTTCGTTTCATATGCTGAATATATCCCATAATTAAGAAGTTATTGCGATTAGCTTGGGGTAGGATAATGTTCAATAATTGTCATTATTTCTCGACATAAGAAATTGTATTGGTTAATTTGATTTTGAGTTTTTATCCCAGCACAAACGTACTCAGCCAAAAATGCAAAAAAGCATTGCTATACTTTTGTGAAGATTTGATGTAGTAAATTTTTTGAGCCATAGGAGTTCGATAATTAAAAAAATGAGATCTTTCTGCAGGTGGCATGATGCGGGCACTTATGATGCTAAAACGAAGACAGGAGGTCCTAATGGCTCAATCAGGAATGTGGAAGAGTACATACAGGATGCAAATAAAGGTTTGAAAATTGCTATAGATCTATGTGGTGAGTTTTTGCTAACTGATATCTCTAGATCAGTGAATGCTGCTTTCTTTGAGGCCCAAAAATAATTCGTTTGAGACAATTTACTTTTGTAGTGGTCAAATTTCCCACCTGCCAGTCCAAATCTATCGATGAAATTGTATATTGCAAGAGTTTTCCGTAGTATTTTTGCCCTTGATAATTATTTTGGAATCAAGACAACATTGATTATGCATTGTTTCTGTATGCCGGGCTTATTCACTCATGAAAAGGGAATGTAAGTACATCCTTTCTAACAAGGACATGGGTGATAACATGGGAAACTAAATTAGGACTTGACCTTACTAGTAATAAGGAAGTTTATATTTGGATTTAGTTTGACGGATGACAGAAAGCCCTAAATGCAAATATGGCTAACAAATAGAAGCAGCTAAGAAATATGTGAATCAACCTATAATATAAGATTATATGGGTCATTGACTGGTGCAATGGTTTTCAATTGCTTTTGCTATTTCTTTCTGACAACAGAGATTGTGAAGGCCAAGCATCCGAAAATTACATATGCTGACCTCTACCAGGTGACTGTAATTGGATTTTATGTTGGGATAATGTTTTTTTTTTGTTATTTATTTGTATATGACACTGTAGAAGTTTTGCCAGTTTGCCTTTTCTGCTCCACAGATTATCTTCATGCTCTTGAGAATAAAAAAGCATGATAATTGAAGCTCAAGGGTTCTACCTAATCTAGACGTTGGTTGAGGAGCTTGGTTTTACAAGCATACCAAGGACTGCACGTTGTTTTCATCAATATAGGAGGTTTCACTAGTATCAGTAGCAATAAGATAACCAACTGAAATTAGCAACATTTTTGTCCCAATTATTGAGTCCTCTACTGAATTTTTTCTTGCAATTCTGCTTTATACCGGGCCATTCTTTTGGTCACACATGCAATATGTCTTTCCTCACTACCTCACCAGTTGGCCATTATGTTCTTCCCTCATTCCTGGCCCTGAGCACCACCACCAAGTGAACTATTATTTAACTTGTAATGTTGTGTAGCTCACTTTCTCTATCAAAGGGACTATTTTCATGTGATGAATTAATAAAGTTATGTGTGTGCGTGTCGGATTAATGGCTATGTTTAGAACAATCTGTAATTCTTAATAATTTTTGATGTTTTTCTAGCCATGTGTAGATCACACCTTCCCCTGTTAAAGGGACTTTTTTCATGTGATGAATTAATAAAATTATGTGTGCGTGTGTCTGAGTAATGGCTACGTTGAGAACAATTTTTAATCCTTAACAATTTCTTGAAGTCAAAAAAAACTTGTAGGCCATCTATATAAGAATAAGTCCAGAGGTGTGTAAAAGAGTGAAGTTATGGACTGACCCAATAATTTTAATGTTCAAATTTTCAGCTTTCTGGGGTTGTTGCAGTTGAGGTCACTGGAGGCCCCACTATTGACTTTGTCCCTGGTAGAAAGGTATGTAAATGGAGAAAATTGTTAAGCAGCCAAACAACGGTTTTGACTAACTCCATGGTTTCGAATAACTCCATGATTTCAAATAACTCCATCTTTCTATCAGGATTCAATGGATTCTCCCAAAGAAGGGCGCCTACCTGATGCCAAACAAGGTTGGTCTCTAAAGAATTTGATTAACTTGCATTCATTTTATTAGTTCTTCAAAATGAGTCAGAGTATGATGCGTCATCTATTTTTCCAGTAATTTATTACGGAATGGCCCTACAACCAAAACCCGGTACTGATGTCATTATATGTCGGTAATCTGCAAGAATGTGTAATTATGTACTGGGAACACACTCTGAGTTCTGAAAAAAATTGCACAAGATAGTATAGAGGGTTTAAAACTTTAGAGGTATCTCTTTGGTTTTTGAAATGTGACCTTCAACCCAGAAGCTTCATAAAACTCAACAAGCTAATCTCCATCATTAGAAGTGTGGTACAGCTCAGAAAACAAACCTTCAATACTTGAAGCTTGTTGATGTAGATTAGGAAGGGAAATAATTAGGGATGAGAAGAGAAAAAGAAAGGGATGAGAAATTTAAAGAGAAGGAACTTGGGAAGCAAACAATATCAATATTCAATAATACTCAAAGTCTACCCAAAAACAAATATCATATCCCCTATATATACATAGGGAGTACAATTCCAAAAGCAAATAAATAGTCAAAATGACAACTAAGTCCCAAAATGTAAAATGACAAATAACTCCTAATCCTTACGTTTGCACCTACTATAATGAAAGGCAATTCGATTCCCATCACTTGTACAACTAACAAAACCTTGCCGCCCTAGGCAAACCTTGGTGGATTTTTGTATCTTGGACCAATACTTACAGAGATAATTGCATAACATTGTTTCTTACCAACTTGGTTCATATCCTTCAAATCTGTCTTCATACATCGTTATGCTCTTACATGAGCCTTGCCATACCATTGTTCCACTGTAGGTGTTTGTTGGGGGGTAAGTGTTATCTTTCAGGTTGCACATTAATGCACTGTCTGTCTCTAGAATGGCATCATCTCATTTCATCTCATCTTGAAGTGGTGCTAATGCTAATTTTTCTTTAAACATAATTTCTTTTGCTAGCCAATATATTGGCACCAAACTGGTCAGTCTTCCCATAGCGGTATAAGAAATCTTGAACTTTTTCCTATTTCATCAATACTCTTTAGTCATCTAAGCCTTCAGTCTCACTCCCAGTGCTAATACAATTAAAAGTTCTATTATGAAGCGAACCTTGTGCTCGAGATATTTTGCTCCAAGTAGGAATTGACTTCATTCTGATATCATGCATTTAGTTCCATATGTGCACACACATGAACAAAATGACGTTCAACAACTTGTGTTTCTCATCATATTTTCTTGTAGGTGCATCACACCTGAGGGATATTTTCTATCGGATGGGTCTATCTGACAAGGATATTGTGGCACTGTCTGGGGGGCACACATTGGTAACTTTTTCTTCATATTTACATCTACATGCATATAGTTCTTGAGTGTGCATAAACTTACTGTTGTAAATTTTGATTGGTGTTGTAGGGAAGGGCTCATCAAGAGAGATCAGGTTTTGAAGGCCCTTGGACAAAAGAGTCTCTGAAGTTTGACAATTCATACTTTGTGTAAGACCTGGATCAGAACTTAATGACTCATATGTCTAACTGTATTTGGAATAACTATGGCGCAGTAGCATTTGAGTTATAATAATATGTTTGTTTTTATAACATACTAGGGAACTTCTGAAAGGTGAATCGGATGGATTGTTAAAACTTCCAACAGATAAAGTGTTAGTAGAGGATCCTGAGTTCCGCCGTTATGTGGAACTGTATTCAAAGGTAATATGAGCTTGTTTTCAGACCTTAATAACCTTTCACACTACTAATTTTCTCATCATGACAAGCCACATAGCTTGCTGCTTACTTTTCGTGGGAGTTGGAATGCACCATAAATTTGATATTAAGATGGAAGCCTGATGAACTTTCCATAAGCAGCATTTGTGTTTTTCACCACATACTTTCAGTAATATAAGTGCCAAAATATCACAGTTTCTTTCATGAAGCTAACCTGGAAACCCATCTTGGAAATTCATTAGTACCTAACTGTTTCTTTTTCATTTTTCATTTGTGATTATCTTTAGATATCAAGTCTTACTGCCAGCTCCTTTGACTGGTTTTTACTAGTTATATTGATATATACTTCATGTCGACTAACAACTGTCAAGTTGTTGATTGATGGATCAGCAGCCTCTGTGGATCAGCACTGATTAGGTCTAAGAAGGCCAACCAATCTAGAAAACAAATGCATGATTGGGTGAAAGCATATGCTAAACCAATCTCATAATTAGCATTCATAACAAGCTTATGTTTGCACTTCTGTTTCTTCTCGACATATTATTGGGCTATACTGATTTCAGCACTGAAGCAAGATGGGCTGAGGCTTAACTAGCCTTAGCATTTGCATGGAATAGATATCAACAATTAGAATTGAAATTTTCAATTTGGACAGTGTAAATAAAGTTAATCTTCTGTGTATAATGAAGCCTATTCTTTTTTCCTTCGCTGTTGGGATACTGAAATTTTCCCTTCGAGGAGGATGTAAACCTATTAGTTTGCCATTTACATGAACAACTTGTGGCAGGACGAGGATGCATTCTTCAGAGACTATGCAGCATCACACAAGAAACTATCAGAGCTAGGGTTTACTCCACCTTCATCGGGTTTCAAGTTTACTGTAAAAAACAGTACAACATTGGTCCAAGGTGCCCTGGGAGCTGCTGTTGCCGTAGCTGTAGTGATTCTGAGTTACTTTTATGGAGTTCACCAGCGAGTCAAGTAGAAAGGACATTTCACATCTAAAAATCCGTACAACTTGGTGAACTTAGGTTACATTTGCTCAGCAAATTGCTTCTATTTCAGTTTGGAAAAATGCAATACCATGGAGTCTTCTGCACATAAAATAAATGTGATTGTATGAGCAGTAAAACGATACAATTACGCTTCCCTGCCTGATTGCAAACGAATGTTTTCATTTGATTATGTGTCAGTGAATGCTCTCATTATCCTCTGCTTCTTGTGCTTTATTGTCAAACTCATGTTGTGTTTATTACATACTCAAAACATGTTATTGTACATTCTCAAGTGATTCGTTGTCACTTGTCTATTTGTCAGTTTTTTTTTTTTTTAAGAAGTCAACTTGTGTGACAAGTTAGTGTTGTCGTAGCTTCTCATTGGGCGTGCAACGGCTCTACCATGTGGTGTAACGAGGAACTATTCTCGTTCATTGCTTGCATATCCCACAACAAAAATTTACACCCCCGCCCCCCCTGGGTTATTTATGATCAGATGAGTCTCTAGTTAATTGCAAACTTGAGAGCGGAGAATGAATTTCGCTTTGTCACCAGGAAAACTCACAAAAAATGTAACATTTAATTTTTATTATTATTTTATTACATCGATGCCCATACGTAGTAGAGGCAAAAACATAAATAAGTTATTATAATTTAAATATGCTCAGCTGTTGAGTGGACAAACACCAACAACCACCTTGCACTTGTACTAACATTAGACCTACCCACCACCATTACTGCATAATCCCTCCCCTTAAGGAATGGAAGCAGAGGAGAACAAGTTCATCTCCAACCTATAAGTTATTATAATTTAAATAGAATTAAATTAGCTAATGTTGAAAGACTGCCAGTCAGGCTCTTGGACTCAAAGATAAGGTAATATCTTGAAAAACCTTCAGCCTCTTATCGATCTTCCTCTGAGAAATCGCAGTACCATTACTAGTTTCCACCTTCTTCCCCGTTTCATTGCCCGTATCCAAAACTGCTGCAATTATTGCCTCCTCAAAGTCCTTGTTATCCGGTAGCAAATCTCTCCACTTCTCCCCTGTTTGCTCGGGTGAAATTGACTGCTTACGCGCCTTATTTTCTGGCTCCATAAAAGGCGGAAATTCTCCCATTTCATTTGGTCTGATTAAGTTGGCAGCATTTCCAGACCTTGTTCTCTTAAGGCTTTCTGGAAATTGGTCACTAAAAGATTTCGACGTATAGAATGGTGGTGCATCAATATTCAGTGAGTTCCCGAAAAACCCCAATTGCTTGACAACTTTCTGTCCGGGAAGAACCAGTGGGTTTGCTATGATGTTTGAATTGATGTTCTCATCAGCAAATTCATCCCGGGATTTGAATGAATTTGTTGCTGACAATACTGTATGTTCCTTACAAGGCTGAGGCTGCCAAATTGCAGAAGATCCCAGAAAAGCATCAAACAGTTTGCTCTGTTCGACCCTATCAGCACATCTATTCATCATTTCCGATTCAAGGTCCCGGAGCATTTGCTGTGCCCTCTCATATGCCTTGAGATGGGAATCCACACCTCGTGGGCCATCTGCAACTGCTGGTTTCACTCGTCGGAGATTCTCTTTAGCCTCAGTAATTCTCCCTTGTTTCATCAAGCAAATGCCCAGATTGCACATCTTGTTATTGTCTGGAGCAATCAGCAGCGCCCGCCTATAAGCATCTTCAGCTTCAATGTAGTTGTTCTGTTGCATCAGTGCCCACCCCAAATTCCCCTGCAATCATATTCAATTGTTCCAGAGATGAAAACCAGTTATACTAGAGAAGAACTCAACTTAGTGAAATCTTTATCCCAGCAACTTGTAGGGGATCTGCTGGCTACATGAGTCCTAGTCATTAACGAACAGATATAAATTAGAAATCAAAAAGTGGTAGTCTTACCAGTAATCGAGTTGCCTCTTGCTCCACAGAAACCTGAAATTTCTTCCCTTGGGATCGCGCTGTCTTTGTGCGCTTGCCATTAAATGCCATTCCTTGATGAATCAAGAACAGCTTGCGCCTCAATAATGCTATTTGGTCATCCAATCTTCCACATCTCTGTAAACATGAATAGTTCATATTTACTAAATAAGGGAACTTTTTCAAGTTGTTCTTAACCTATCAAGATGGGGGATGATCAATTAAAGGAGAAAATTAGAACACCTTGTAAAGGTCTAATAGGATGTTATCAAGGGACTCTTGAGCTTGATCTGAACACCGACTTCGCAGTGACTTTATGGCTTCAATGGCTTCTTCAGCCCTATTTTGTTGTTTCATTACTATAGCCATATCTTTCAGAGCACTATCCACTCTATCTCCAGCATTAATGGCTGCCCAAAACAATGGTATCGCCTTTTCCGGGTCCTTCTCCACCAACTGAATTCACCATATCCAAATTACCACAATTCAAAAATCATTAATACCAATAGCATTCAGCATATCAAAACACAAGGAATGAACAACACAAGAAATCCAAAACCCAATCAAAAGTAACCATTTGGTTGAAACAAGGAAACACCCAAAATCGAAGACACCCAGAATATGAAAATTCACCAAAAGATTAAAGAAACCATCTTTTTTTGGAGCAAAAAAGCTTACTTGAACATTTTTGGCTTTCACGTAAGGAGTGTCACCAACTGGGACTTTGTGGGTCACATGGAAGGACTCGGATCGAGTTCTCAAGACCCCAAGAGGCTTGGCGGGCGAACAAGGAGCAGATTTAGTAGGTCTGAAACCAGGTGGACCATTCCACATGTCTTGCAACATCTTAGATTTTTAGGGTTTCTTAATTGCAGTGACAATGTACAGATGATGAAGATATGTGGAATGAAAGATTAGTAGTACTCTGTGGCCGAAGAGCCAACAATGGAGAAGAAGGTACTGTGCTGAGGTTTAAGAAAGAGAGAGAGAGTGAGAGAGAAGGACAGAGGGAGGGAGTGAAGGAATGGTGCAATTTAGCGAGGTATTGAATGGGAGAAATTTTTCGAATTATTCGACCGTTGCAGGTTACCGTTTTACCAACTAGCCGTTGTGTCTTTCCGTAATATATCGAAGGGGGGAAAAATTATTTGCCCTTTTTTCCCGGAAGTAATTATTTGCGTATTTGTCCCGGAGATTTGGAGAAACTTTTTTCAATTAACCCCCGTTGTATCGGCATTTTGCATCCGGTCCCATAACTTTTTCCTTATTCTTTTTATTTGAACTATTTCTTTTTCCTAATTCGGCCCCTCTTACTTATTATAGATTTTATGTTTTGTGTATTTTTGGTAATTCCACTCCTCACATAGGAGTAAATATTCAATGCAATAGAGATACCATGTTATCGTTAATGCGTAATCTCACTAATCAAATTATAAACAAACTGATAAAACTAACGAACCCAAAAATCTAATTTGACATTTTTTTTTGATGTGAACATTACAAGTGGTTTCGACTTAAAAGGGATTAATAATAATAAATTGACAACAATAATGCGGTATATTTAGAGTAATGATATTAAGACCTAAAAAATTGATCAAACGATGTGATAGTAATATTGAAATTCCATCACTTGACATATCACTGGATCAATAAATAAAGTCAGTATTTTAGATCTCAATAATATTTTTTTTTTATCTTTTAGAACACATCTCTTCTAGAGGAGGGCTTAAATTATATATGTATTTTAGTTAAAAGGTCAAAAGTGTCCAAATTAACAAACGTGTAACTCGATTAATCGGACTTAAATTATCACAAATTCCAATTAGCCAGTAGTTATTCAATGTGGCACTCCCGACAGTGGTCCAATTGACATGTGACATCATCGACGAAATAGAATTTGGCACAACAATTATTTTTAGGAAAAAATTCAGTTACACACTTTCTAGTTTATCATATCTTTAAAAACACTCCTCTATTATCTAAAATATCGCTAATATCATTTCTAGTTTATATTAAATATCACTAACATCCAATGCCATTAAACCACAATTTTTAATAATTTTTATCTAAAATACCAAAATTGTCCCTACATAAATTCTAAATAATTGTTTTAAATAAAATTAGATTAATTTTTTTTTTACATATTAAAATATGACCTGATTAAAATACAATTCAAACCAATTAAATTTTATTTTTTTACGTATTAAAATTCGAGCCTATTAATTTTTTTTACGTATTAAAATTCGAATCGATTAAAATTTATTTATTTTTACTTATTAAAATTCATGCCAATTATAATTCGATTCAAGTTGATTAAAATTTATTTTTTACATATTAAAGTTTGAGTCGATTAACATTTATATTTTTTTACGTATCAAAATTCAAGCCGATTAAAATTTAATGCGAGTTGATTAAAATTTGATTCACGCTAATTATAAAAGAATTTTATTTTGGTCAAATCAAATTTTAGTCGACTAGAATTTTAATATGTAAAAAAAATTATAAAGTAGAGGGATCTCATTGAAGATATGTCTATCTGAAAAGGGCGTGGATAAAATTTTTTCTACAAAATATCCTGGACAATTTAATAAAATTGTATTCTAATTAAGGTCTTTAATTTGACAGAGTGTCAATGAAGATTCAAAACTATAGCAAATATATTTGAATATATGATAAACTAGAGGATGTGATTGAAATTTTTATATGTTGAATTAATCACCTGGAACAAAAAAAAAATGTGGGTGTCTCAAGTTTATCAAGAGTGGATTAATTTGTAGCTATTAATTGTAAAAATAATAAAGTAAAGTAAAGTAATAAATAAAATAAAAAGTAACACATCTGCTCACTAAATTATGTAGTTAATGATATTTATAAATCGGTGGTTCTTATTTAGAGAAGAATCAATAGAATAACTAATAACTTAAAAACAGATCAAAATAAATTGTCAAAACTTTATGAGAATCTTATTGGATAAAAAATTGAAGTGTAATACCGATAAATAATTTTCCAACACTATAACCAAACCCTAAATCATCCACCTTCTGCCCATTTATATACAGTAAGTAGGCCCCTACTATAGTACATTGCTATGCTACATATCTAGGCCTTCCACTGCAAGTAGGTAGATCTAGAAGAAATGCTCTCCAAGTTCCAACCTCCTCGAAAAGTTGGAAGAAAGGCTAAGGGTGGAAATCAAAGCTTCTCTCTTATGCCGGTAGTGCCACACTAATCAGATCTACTGCACTGGCCATACCAGTCTATGCTATGCAATCCTTCCTCCTGCTTAAATCTATATGTTCCAAGATGGATAGTAAAATAAGGAATGGGGTTTCTATGCAAACCAAAACTTGAAGGTGGAATGGGGTTTAGAAAAATGCAGGATATCAATAGGTCTCTTATGGCAAAATTGGGTTGGCAAATCTTGGCCCAAACACATAAACTATGGGTATCTCAAATGACTAGCAAGTGTTGCTCAAGGAACTCTTTCCTCTATGTCCATAAACAGACCCAAGATTCAATGATATGGAAGCAAATCCTTGATTGTAGACCCATAGTTGAAGCTGGAGAATGCTACATGGTGGGTTATGGAAAATCAATCAACATTTGGACTGAACCATGGGTTCCAAGAGAAAATTTCCAAGCTCAAATACTCTTAGGCTGTGAGAATCCTCCCATGCTAGTGGCTGAACTGTTCGACCCACAATTGGAATAAGGCCGTAATTTCCTCCATCTTCAATGCAGAAACAGCACAGGCAATCCTTAAAATACAACTTCCACATTGCCCCCTACCTGACCAAATGGTGTGGATCCCCTCTGTGAATGGAAGCTTCACCACAAAATCAGCATACCTCGCCATTACTTCAAACCAACCAAAGGCAAATTCTTATTTGAGCATGCAAGATTGGAAAGTACTCTGGAAGTCAAAATTACATGACAGACCCAAGATCATCCTAAGGAGAATTGCAACTGAGGGTCTCCCAACCAAAAGTCTACTGGCCACAAGAATCCATATTGAAGATAAATCCTCCCCCCCTTATGTGACCAATCAAATGAAACAGAGGCACACTTGTTTTTTTTTTTTATGTCCACTTGCTAGCCATCATGCAGGACATCAAGACTTTTTTGGGAAGACATCAAGACTGGAGTATAATACATACATATAGGGAATCCAATAGTGCTGCACATGAACTGGCAGAGTGGGGCAAAAGAATGAAGCTCAGGGGTGAATTCCAAGGGAGTGATCTGCCACCAATAGTGGAAAGAAGAATCATAGAGGACAAGCCACCTTAGTTTTCTTTCCTTTTGAATTTTTGTTTTAGCTTGTACACCCTCCTTTTATCTGTACTCAGTTTTCAAACAGCAAAAAAAAAAAATAAAAAAAAATAGTACATTGCGGGGAGGCCTTGAGGTGGTGGACCTGGTGGTTTGGTTTTCAAGTTACCCAAACCTATGACATTATTTTTATCACTTTTTTTTTGGTACTATAGCAATAATAAATATACTCACAAATGTAATAAACGTCGATACGACACCAAATTTTTTTTGTAGGTACCGTAGACAACGCCATCACTTTTTATTGTTATTTTACTAAAGGGAATAGGATTGGATTTTTTTTTTCCTTTGTGGTTTGCGCCAGGTGAACAACATTATAAACTAAACTGACACAATATCAAAAGTTGAAAAGCGAAATTTACATTAAAAAATAACATAAAATTAGGACAATAGTGAAAATCAAGTAATATTTTAAGTGGTGAAAAAGGAAAATATTATTTGTATCTAAAATGCTGACCTAATCAATCACAATAATTGAATTGAGAGTGGATTCCAACCAATTATGAGATCTACTTCTAAAACAATGATTGTGATTAATAAGGTCAAAAAATTATGTCAGTATTTTAAGTCCAAGTAGCCGTGAAAAATACAACCAACCCTTGAGAAATGCACCAATCCTTTCCATGCTAAGTGAAGAAAATAAGTACATGACGGATAAGTCGGACACCTTGTACCTTCCAGTTCCATTTATTTAATAAAGTCTTTCAAATTGAGTTTATGGAGAAAAACATGCAATAGTTTTTATTTTTTTGGTTACAGTGTCTAAACTTGCGTCGACTATTCTTTCGAGTTCAGATACTGACCACCGTACCCCAAGTGGGGTTTAAAATATGTCCCCTAAGAAAAAAATATAAGTGACCATTAAGGAGTATGAGAAGTGTTAAAACTTCAGATCTCTGAATTACTAAAAGCCAGATTTAGTCATTCAACCACCCTAGTTAAAAAACATGCAATAGTTGGTTCTCGTACTTAGTAGTCAAAATACTTTCTATCATGTTACAACTCCCAAGTCTTCAATTGAACAATCATTCAACTCAATCCAAACAAGCACCCTTCAGTTTACCATAATATTGCTATTTTTGAAGGCAACCGGTCAAAATAGACTCGGCCCTACATATACATTTTTTTTTGTCATGGAAAATCTTTATACCCTCATGTCATTTAGACTCAAACAACACAAATTAATTGAATTTGTATTTTACATGGTTAGAAAGTTTTTTTTGTTGGTCATGGAAAATCTTCGTATCTTCGTGTCAATTAGACTCAAATAACACAAATCAATTGAACTTATATTTTACACAGTTAGAAAGACTCGATCTCAGGACGTGTGGTCGCCCAACATATGCAATAGGCTAAAAATAGGCTACAATCTGGGAAATAGGCTACAATCTGGGACCGGGCCTAACGCGACCTAGCCGAATTAATTATGAGGTTGAAGTTACCAAACCTAGGCTCTAGCCCATGGGTGAATGAATATTTTGGTATAATTTATGAGACTACCTATTTTCACTCAGAAGGTAGGGTGACTAGGTTTTGGGGGAAGATCCAATGTAACAGAAATTTAAAAGGCTATTTTTAAACGCATCTCGGTACCATATAGAAACAGAGGCTAAGAATACTAATATGCTAATACAACATACAGTGAATCTACTGAAAAGAACACCATGCTTATGGCTTTACATGAGATAAAAGCAACTAACAGTGATAAAACCATGGTGAATTGCCAGCCATGCTGCACAACAAATGCCTAGAAACCATGGCTCACACTACAGTGCTCGAAAACTGTCTACTTTATCAAGTCTGGCAGTACCTGAGCTAGATGACTCCCCCATAGCATCAGGAGAAGCAGTTATGCGGGACGAATCCCTCTTTAGAGAAGTTGGCATCCCTGATTGTTCCTGAAAAATTACAAATAATATAACAAATTCACAAAGAAAACCTACAAACATCGAACAAAAGAGATGTGTAAGACAGAGGAATGTGCTGCACCAACTTCAGTAATCACCTGAATCTCTCTATGGTGTGCCCCAGTTCCCTTGGAGATGAACCCCCTAGATGGTCCAACTCATAGCCCAAAGGCAACCCGCTGAGTTC
>CM042190.1:26266916-26283492 GCA_023539305.1 Ilex asprella
ATAAATGGGTATTAGTGTAAGTTGTTAAATTAAGTGTTTTTAGACATAATATAGATTTATTGTTTTTAAGACTTTTAAAGAATTTATTTAATGTCTTAAAATAAAAAAGAAAATAAAGTGAAAGAAGGAAGAAAAGTTGTAGAACCTATAACTTTCGGTGGGTGAAGGAGATGGATTTCTTTAAATTACAAAAAGATTCTCTTTAGTTTCAAAGAGTTTTATTTTAACCCATATATTCTTCTAAACTTGATTTTAACTACAGTTTTAGTTGGTAAGTTGTAAGAATAGAAATTCAAAAAATTTATGGCTGTCCCGAAAAAAGGAAAATTCTTTTTTCAAGAAAATTACACTTTGCCTCCAAAAGTTTTAAAAATTATGATTTGACCCCAGAACTTTAGAAATTTTTTTTAGATAGCCCGGAATACTTCTATACCCTATTACCTCATATTAGAAAGGATATTTATATGTAAATGATATATAAAGTATATATCAATGGGTAAGAAGTACGTAAATTAAATATAGAATCGCGAAATGACGAAGTTAGAAATAAACACTGATCGGTACATGTTCTTTCGGATTAGGTGGTGATTGAATTGGAATTTAGAAATCAAGGTGAGTAGTTACTACTTCTTTTGGGAGGATTTTCTATATTAAATGTGTGGGTGCGTCCATGTGAATTTTTTATATATATGATATGTTTTGATATTTGAGGTTACAATTAAATGTTACAATTAAATGTTTTACAATTGTGAATTGTTATACATGTGAATTTTTAGAAATTTGTAAGATGATTTTATATCATTGTTTTGGATATGAAAGAGAAATTTTGTGTGCGTTGGAACTAAAACTACAGTTTTGGTGTGTGTGAAAATCATGTTTATGAGACGGGGACTGGGTTACCAGGTCTGAATGGTAACAAGATTGTACATCGGGGTGGTCGATATAGAGATGTGCACATAGGGGCCAGCTACCAGGCTAGTGGTAACAAAAGACGGGGCTAGTCATCAGGCTAGTAATAACAAGAGACGGGGTCAGTTACCAGGCTAGTGGTAGCTAACATTATTTGACAAATGTATTTGAGACTGAATGTGTGTGTGAGTGTTTTGAGTTATACATGTTTTTTCATTTATAAAGTTATTTGAGATCATGAAATTATTTTGTTTAAATGATTATATGGGAGGGGTTGGGGTATAATTTGTTGTACTTATGTGTGTATCAAAGTTTATTTTCGCATATAAACTGTGGGATTTATTTTCACACCTCAAGGTGATTGCTATTCACGGGTCATTGTGCACACCCAAACATTTTTCAGGAGAGGATCAAAGTGATGAGTAAGTCTGCTGATATATAAAGGATTAGAGAACTTGAAGATTTTTTTTATTGTAGGTCTTCAAGAATAAATGTTTTTTATAGTTTTGAGACAAATATTCAGTTGTTTTGAGAATAATGTTGTTTATGCATAGAGTAGTAAACCTTATGGTTAATTATTATTTTACATGAGTTTAATAATGATATTGGTGATGTTTAACTTATTCTTCTAGTATTCATTAGGTCGATGGCGTAGATCACTTTATTATTTGTCTTCCGCTGTATTTTACATTTATTATGCTTATGGTTGGTTGGTTAAGGCCTTGGTGGCCGGTCCACGACCACTCTATGTGATCTGGGGTGGGGTGTGACAAGTTTGGTATCAGAGCATAAGTTTATGAATTACCAGAGGATTAGGTTGGATCTGAATGGTTGTGTAGACTTCAATCGTTTTTAATTCGAGAAATACAGAATGATGTTAATAGTTAATAGGATGATTTGTGTAGTGACTAAGACTAGCTAATTTGCTTGGTATTTTGTACCAACAAGAGATAGTTGCAAAAAAGGGATGATAAGGGTGTTATAAGGAATGTGACTGACACTAGTGAAATTTTAGGGTCTGTACATTCTTCCGTGTCTCATAGATTACCAATGAGATTGATTGTAGAACCCAAAGTACTTGAGTTTGATTTGATCATGAAAACTCTTATGGGTGGTTTTGAATTAAGAGATGTCGTATACTCTAGGTGTAGGGTCCACATTAGAGAACATCAGTTACTAGTTTATTGAGTATTCTTAGACCTTAGGGGTTTTGACGTGATATTACTTATGGGATGATTAGTCATACAACATACAAAAGTTTGTTGTTTCGAAAAGAGAGTCATGTGGATTTAGTTTTGAAGGGACAAAGATTACTTAATCCCAGTTTTAACTCTACGAGTGCAAACTCAGAAATACATGAGGAAATATTCTCAAGGAAATATTGGTAATATTATTGATGCACGAAACAAGTGAGTGTCTCTTGAATAGATAACAGTAGGAAGAGATTTTTCAGTTATATTTCAAGGGAAGTTGCCCATACTATCATTGGAGAGAGATAAAATTAATATTTTTTTAGTAGCTATGGGGTACCTTACTTATATCCGATGGTTCTTGTTGAACTAGAGGCATTGGAAATTTGATTGAACATATATAAGACTGAAGATTTATCCAACTCGGCAATTTGTTGTGGGGTGCGCATGTTGTGTTTGTAAAGAAAATAATTGGACTATGAAATGGTACGTTGATTACTACTAGCTGAATAAGGCAGCAACAATGAGAAATATCTTTTATGTGGTATAGATGATTTATTAGATCAGTTGTGAGGCGCTAGAGAATTTAGTAAGATTGATCTTAAGCCGAGTTATCTTTACTTAAAAAGAAAGAAATGATGATGTTCTGAAAATAGTATGTGCAACTGGGATAGTTATATTATATTTGTGGTAAAGTCATTGAGATTGAAAAATGTTACATTTGTTTTGATGGATTGACTAAATTGAGTATCTCAACTTTATCTAAATTCTTATGTTACTATATTCACTGGTGTTGCACTTGTATATTCTTGTAGTAATGAAGAAATTATCCTACTCATGATTTTGGATTAGATGTAATTGTTTTTTTTTTTGCCTTAAGGTTATGGAGAGATTATTTATTCAGTAAGACATGTGAGATTTATTTCGATTATCAAAAGTTGAAAGATTTATTTACTGAGAAGGAGTTTAATTTGAGAAAAAGGAGATGGATTGAAAGATTAGGGACCATGACTATTCTATTATTATCATGTAGGCAACGCTATTATAGTTGTTAATACACTGAGTAATAAATTATTAAGAAGTTTGTGTTGTATTTAGTGTACTCGAATGGATGATTTTGTTGATTTGAGATAACATTGATGATGAAAGAAAGAAAATAGAGAGAAAGGTCAATAATAATGTTTTGAGTCTTGCATTGAGTAATACAATCTTGACACAAATACACAATGTAGGCCTTTATATATTAGGGCAACAAAAGAATGTAAAATACTTAAACTACCCATAATATAAATACTCTTACATCCCCCCTCAAACTCATGATGTGATAGCATCAAATATCAAGAGTTTGCCAAGGAGAAAACGAAAGCGTGCGATATGGTGCGATTTGGTGAAGAAATCTGCCAACTGCATAGTAGAAGTAAGATATGGGAGAGAGATTGTGCCTAACTGAAGATGATGGAACACAAAGTGACAATCAATCTCTATACGTTTGGTGCGCTCATGAAACACCGAATTGTGAGCAATCTGAATAGCACTGGTGTTATCACAATATATAGGAGTAGGAGTAGACAAGGAAATGCCAAGATCAGCAAGCAACCAACGCAACCAAACTATCTTTGTTGTGGTAGATGCCATAGCACGATACTCAGCTTCAGCAGAAGAGCGAGCTACAACAGTTTGTTTCTTACTTTTCCAGGAAATAAGAGAATCCCCAAGAAAGAGACAAAAATCAGTGTTGGATTTGCGATCCATAGAGTCACCAACCCAGTCCACATCAGAGTAAGCACGGAGCTCCAAAGACGTAGAAAAAGAAAATTGTCACACCCCGAATCGACACGACATGTGACAGGTGTTACTTTAATCTATGGAACATTATCATATCGAGTCGTCATGTAATATAGCATAATAACCTACAAACATACAAACCACATCTTATCATAAAAACATATACAATACTTCTACACTAACATATTCCAGACTATTGTAAATTAATATCTAATTTAGTATACATTACACATTAGGTTTTCGTTTATTCTGCTACAAACTTTGGATACATCTTCCTAATATATATACAGAAACCTTAGTAGGTTATTATGTACACCTCTCTCAGCTTCGTCGTATCTGAAAAAAAGGGAAAGCAATGTAGGGTGAGCATCAACAGCTTAGTAGAGTGACTCAATTTTCAAGCAAACGAGTTTTAAAAATAACATAGGTTAACATGATTGGGCAAAAATCCAAACAAGCATTTGATACATATATGTTAACAAAATATATCATTGCATTTGAAACTATGGTAGTTAAACAAAATTGTAAAAGAGAGTTCTGAAATTCGAGTACAGCGCTACACTGGTGGGCAATTCATCCTAATAGACCACTTAGGGTCAATACGATCCATACGATCCAATAATTTAGGGGAATTTCACCCCAAGGAAGATACGCTCCCAAGTCAATACGATCCAATTCAGTACCCAAGTCCGAAGACCAATTGGGCCACCCAGGCATTTACAAACTCAATGAGTACCCTCTACGGCCTCAAACTGGAATGTAAATCCTTTTGCCACTCGACCCGTGTGCGCTTATATTTTCATTAAAAAAAAGGATCCCAGAATTTCAGTCAATGCAAACAATACGAGTAATACGAGCATTTCCAAAACATTAGTGCAACCGCACTCAGAAATCCTGATCCGGGTCTGAATTCATGTCAATATTCAAAACACCCAATCATATATTTCAAAACATGCTAAATAATCATAAATAACATATGGAATAATTTAGAAACAAGTTTGGAAAGCATCGCCTGTTCCGGAATTGAGAAACCCTACCCGCTCGGTATTTTGATCTGAAATGGCCAAAAATTAAAAAGTTTTATTTTTCGATGAAATTTAATATACATACTCAATTAACCTACCTAAAGATGAATATAAAATTTATTTTCCAAAAATCACCCTAAAACTGGGTCAAATTGACCCCGGAGGTCAAAACAGTCATTTTACTCTTCATATAAATCCGGCCATCGAATCGACTTGAAATTTTACCGAGACCTCCGCACGGATATTAGGGAACTTTTGAGACCAACCAGAGGTCAATCGGATGCTGGACACACCCTCACGCTCCGACGGGGTGCACTGGTGTCTTCATCTTCTTCCTTGAGCACCTTGACAAAAAACCCTAATTTTCTTCTAGCAGCCTAACCCCCTACTTCTCACCCTTGTTTCTCCCTACTCAGCACCCCTTTTCACCTAATTTTTGAACCTAAATACTCACCACACATCACTCTAACAAACTCCATAATTTTCAAGCTTTGAATTAAGCTTAAACCCATAAAATAAAGAGGTCAAAGTTGGCTAAAAACCATATTTTACACACATGGGCAGACCTGCAACTGTCCGTTTCACCCCTCAAACGACCTCCAAATCCAATTCTGAGGTCATAAATGGATTCCTTGACCCCAAATTAGCTAGACCCAAGCCCTCTTTCGAAGTTTAACCAAGTTTTTATTAAAATGCCATTTTCACTTCTTCAAACCCTCACACCACCATTACACCACCACAGACCACGGCAACCTACGAATTAACCACCAATCAACTCCTCAAGACCTCCCAAACTCATCCATATCAACCAATTAACCCAAATCATGCTCAAATCTCAAACCCGTTTCAAAATACAAAAACCCTTTAAATTTTAAAACATAAATTCATGCATCAATACTCAACCAAATCAAAATCTAAATACATATATGACTTCCTAGCATTCATATTAAGCTGTGAGAATACCTCTTAGTGCTCGAAATTATCTCTGCAAAAATCGGAAAATCCAAAGTCTCTTTTCTCTCTCTAACTTCTCTTTCTCCCCTCTCTCTCTCTTCCCACCGATTACTTCCCCATTTTATACCCCAAGCAGCTTACTCAGGTTTTCCCAAGCAGCTGGGTGTCCTCCATGCAAGCCTACAAGCCTCCATCAGCCACCTTGCTTTGTGTAGAAGGTCCATGAATCTTCAATGACAATTTGGTAATTTTCTTATTCTGTTTGTGGCAGTTTGGTAATTTCTCTATTTTGTCTAATTTCGAAAATTAATTAAAATTCATAATATTTTTTTTATTTTTTTATTTTTTTTAATTACTTAAACTCGGGTTATTACAAAAATAATAAACTCTGATGTAACGTACCTCGTAGATATCGAAGAATCCGAAGAACAGCAGACCAGTGAATTGTGGTAGGTGCAGTAACAAACTGACTAACCACATGAACCATATAAGCAATATCTGGACGAGTAATAGTAAGATACACCAAACTCCCAACAATAGTATGATATAACGTAGGATTTGGCAGGAGAAAATCATCAGAAGAAGTATAACGAGTGTTGAGCTCCAAGGGTGTGTCAACCGTTCGAGTATCCGATAAACAAGCCCGTTAAATAACATCTGAGACATATTTTGACCGAGAAAGAAGATAACCCTTGGAGCTTGTAAATCACCACTAACATAACTCCACATCTCTTTTCTCAACAAAAAATTCTTCATAACATAAGACCAGTATACATAATTTTTACCATTCAGTCTGACACTAATAACTTGGAGAGAATCAGAATGTCCAAGTGCCATAATATTAATAAAACAACAATAAAACTAAATTTTCAGCAAACATTCAGCAACCCAATAAATCAATAAAACAACCACTTCCCAAATTCAACCACATAATAGCAATCACAAAACAGAGTGCACTATGAAGCCAAGCCCAGCATAAATCTGTTCCGCCCAACACATCAAGTGCACAAAACCAACAAACCAGCACAACAACAGAGGATTCAACAGCAGAAAATCCAAAAGAAATAGAAACCAAAGTCGGTGCACTGTGATCAGTCTGACAGTCCCAATATATCAAACAGAAGTGAAAAACCCACCAAAGATAATCACAACCCACCAAGGAGGATCACAGCACTCGAACAGAAGAGGAGACGTCCAGATTTGTCGCTGGAAGACCACTTGAACAGTGTCTGTCGGCAAAAAAGTCACCAAAAACGCATCAACAACACTCCAAGGAAGCTAGGTATGTCAAACTAATCGTCTATTCATCTAGTCGGAGCTATCTGTGAAGGATCACAGCCTCCAACCACAAGAAAAAACCCCAAATCTTCATATGTAAGAAAAACTCCCTATTTTCACGAAAATATTCAAAAATAGAAAACTCCATCCAGATGGCTTCAAAATCCAAAATAAATCATACCATTGAAATGCCCATGAAGAGTCGAGTATAGCAGTGCTTTCCTCGATTGCAGTCTGATGACGTCATCAATGACGTCAGCCTTAGCTTGATGACGTCAGCCCTCTTTCAGAAATAGTTCGTTCAGAAAAAAAATTATGTGCCTTTGATACTGTGTTCTTCAATAATTTTTTAAGTATGTTAACATTGATGATGAAAGAAAGAAAAGAGAGAGAGAGGTCAAGAATAATGTTTTGAGTCTTGCATTGAGTAATACAATCTTGACACAAATACACAATGTAGGCCCTTATATATAAGGGCAACAAAAGAATGTAAAATACCTAAACTACCCAAAATATAAATACTCTAACAGATGAAAGTATGAAATTATATTGATATTGAGAAATTATTATTGGTCGAGTTGAATGAAAAGAAAAATTGTGAAATTTGAAGCCAATGTGTGGTGCATTGACAAATAAAGACTGAATATCAGTATCCTACAAGTTTACTAAAACTAATTTCAAATTTTTGAATAGAAATTGGAATAAATTACTATAAATTTTCTATACATACTTTCAGGATATAGATTAGGCATGAATCTATTTTGGGTTACTGTAGATTAATTGATGAAGTTATTTGGTAAAATATTTTATTTTCACGACATACTTTGTGTTGTTATGCTCAGAAACTATGGCCGTCGGGGTTTTTAGGTTAATCTTTCAACTATAGGGCTTTTTGTCGAGTCCTAAATGAGGAATATTTTGAACCATAGTTATAATTCAGATGTTGAATGTTCGAGCCCGATAGGCTTTTAGTGGACTACACATTGGATCAGTTTGATGGGCCTTTAGAATAATTATTATTTAAACTTTCCTAATGACTGCTCATGTCATTTTTGTCTCTTCCTTGTATGATGGCACTTCCTCTGGAATTTCAAGCACCTAGATTGCCAATTGTATCCGAAAACTAGATGCAATTTGGTTGCTAATGTGTTCAATAACCACATCAAATATGAATTTACTTGAAACCACCTTGAGTTAATTAAGTAACTTCGATCACTTCATCATCGTCTGGTCAAATATATGATTTTTAGTATAAACTTACACCTACTACAACATATTTACCATTCATTCCAAAGCATAAGTGCCACTGCAAAACCATAATCATCTATTCATCCTAATTACATACACCCGAGGTTTGACTCATGGTACCCTTAAATTTGCTCATTTGTCCTCCTAAGTGAGGTTATTCATGCTCCCTATCTGAATTAGTCTTTCTTAGACTTCATATTCTTATACCAGCTACTACAAATTGATTGCATGACAATTGTACAAGCACCAAATAATCCCCAATTTATATCGCATAAAGGTTGGATGGAGGAATGAAATCAGCTATAGTAAATGACATAGAGACTCTTAAAACCTCCCAAACTTCCCAGAAATCTCATTTTGTAGAGTTTAAAACCACATTCATTTAGAGAAACTGCCACTCATAGACACTATAACTGCACATATAGCTTCTTAATAGCATTTTCCAAATTACATGCATTGGAAAACCAAGCTAGTGCAAGAACTCAATTTCATTCCAGTCCAGTCGATTCTGAATTATTCAAATCATGCATACTCCTACATTACATGCTTCTGTACTTATCTACAAAAGGAGGTACAATACATTATTTTGTACTCGTTACAAAATTCTGACATCCAAACTCTGCGTAAGACTACTATTTAGTTAGCTCTTCTTTGTGTGAAATCATGCACTTGTGCTGATTTGCAGAACTGTTAGGCTGCCCTGGTCTTGGTTAAGGAAAGAATGGTGGAAACCATTAACTTGCAGTCAATTGGCTTAGTTAGATAAGCATCCATACCCACCTCCAAACATTTGGCCTCGTCTGATAACATTGCATGGGCAGTCAGTGCAACAATGGGGATGTGCAAACCCTTTCCCACTTCTGACTTTCTGATTGCTCTCGTTGCTTCATAACCATCCATCTTTGGCATCTGGTTCATTACAAAGACATCAAACTTTAGGAGGGAGAAATCACAACTTAATATACAAGTTCATGTAAAAATTTTAGAATCATGGAATGTTAGTATCAGAAGTGGCACTCATAACCTCTGCTGGTTATGAATTTGGAAAAAGAAACAAAATTATTGCTCGTGCAGAGGTTATGATTTCCTCATTCCCCAATTCCTTTAACTTAATGGTAAAAAAACTTAGAGAGAAACTATGCTTTTTCTTCAAATATCTTACTTGACAATCCATCAGAACCAAGTCGTATGCTGGAGAATTGCATCGTTGTGTCTGGGTGGTTATTGTGTCACCATCCTCGAGGGAATATCCCCTTTTACACTGATCTTCACTAAACATCATTTTTAGAGCATCCACCGCTTGCAGTCCATCTCCCACTACCACGACTGTAGCCCCCATTTTTTCAAGCATTATGGTTGCAACTCTCTGAAGTACTTGCGTGTCTTCAGCCAGCAAAATGCGCAGGCCTTCAAGAGATTTCTGTCCATTCACAGCTTTACTCGGATGCAAACTAACTTGCTCTTTCGGACGACTACCAGCCAAATGTTGTTCCTGGAACCTAGAATTATCATCTAAGGGGGATCTAATGTGCCCTATATCATCCGCTCTCATGTCATTTTCTTTTGAATATGCTTGAGTTAACTCAATAAAGCAGTTGTTAACTGCCCTGTATCGTGAGGGAGGGGGTTTAGTGAGATGTTCTCTCTGCTTTTCTTTAGTATGAAAGGCAGTTATAAAATTAGAACTTCCTATTTCTGACTTATCAGAATCATCAGAGCTGGCTTCATCAGAGTGACCAGGATCAGTTTCAACACATTCATGCAAACCAACTTCCACTATTGTAGAACTTAAAGCATTAATTTTCTTTTGCAGCTCAAGATCTCTCTCCTTAATGGCAGCTTCCAGAATGTGAATCATTTTTGCTTTGTATAGTGGTCTGTTAACCATCAACAAATGCCCTTTGCTGCGGAGCTCCATCTTAATGGTATTGGAGGTGTCATGGTTTAATATCCACGCAAACTTTGCTCTCTCACAGTATTTGTCAAGGAAGTTGAGCTGTTCCTTCCATATATCTGTTCTTAAATCAAGTAGCCCAATATCAGTAACTATAATGAGAATTGAGGTTCTCATATGCTGTACATTTAAATCTTCAGCTTCTGAATATTCACTTGGTGAACTTGGAGAATAAATTTCGGCTTGAAAGAGTTCCTGAAGAATCCGTGTCAGTTCATTCCACTCAGATGCTTCCCAGGTTTGAACTCCACTTTTTTGTAACCATCGGGACATGATCAACCTGACCATTCTGCCATTTAGTGCAAGCAATACCTGCATTCAGATTGCAAATATATTCCTTGTTGATGTCCATATCTTGAGTAGATATGTCAAAATTAATCAAGATTGTTTCACCCAAACGAAGATGGATTTCAATACTGTTCAATATAAGGTATATTTCTGTTTTTTGTCACTGTTTTATGACACAGAAAGGTACTTACCTTCAAGTTATGTTCTGCAAAGTTTAGATGACAGTGCTGCCCTGGCACATCTACAGGTGTGCTTAGAAATAAGCATAGTTGCATTAGAGTCCCAGGTCCATCCTTTTTCACAATTTTGATTTCTCCACCCATCTTGTTGACCTGCCACCGCCCCTCCAATCATAAGAAATAATACAAAGTTCCAGAATTTGAGACAAATAAACAGGTAGTAGTGGTCTGGACTGACTTCCAATTTGCAAACTCATTGAATTCTAAATGCCAAGAGGACAAGAGTACGCGGTCCCTTTCTGCCATTCAAATTAAGCTCTGTTGCATTTATGTAAAGGCGATTTACATATTTGTGATAACACATTTATTTACATAAAGAAACTTTTTCACTCACCAAGGTTCGGACAATGCATAGGCCAAGACCAGTACCTCCATGCCTGAAAATAACAAAAAAGTTTTAGAATTCTCTGCAACATATCGTTTGATAATTTCAAACAGTTGCATAACAGATACACACAATAACACCCTCATCTAACAGCACATTTGGTTGCATGTTCATTAATTCATCTATCCAATTGACAAACACCTATCGTTGAGGGAGAGAGAAGTTTGTATAAATAGCTTACAATCGAGTTGTTGAAGGATCAGCTTGCTCAAAGCTTTCAAACACAGATTCCCATTTGGTTGGATCAATACCTACAGAATAGAAATAAGTTAAAAAGAAAGATAAATTGAAGTGCTTGGAAACTAAATATGAAACAATTCAGTAAGTTAAAATGTGTATTTGTATAGCTTTACTGAACGCTAAGGTTCATACCACAGCCTGTGTCATCAACTTCGAACCAAAGAACCATTTTGTTATCTTTCTTGCAAGATCTTTTTTCATGGCTTCCCTGTCGCTTCAATTTCATTTTGGGTGCAGACCTTGAGTCCTTGTGACTGATGGGAAACTTCCTGGTGTTGCTAGAATTATTTGGATTCTCACACCACCCTCTCAGAATAATGTAGCCCGCTGTAACCAATTTCAAAACTTTGATTACTGGAAGCTTACTACAACATTTTAAGGAAAGTTGCTTCTACCAAACTGTATGTTTGGTACAATGATTTTCACTGTAATATAGGTGGAGTTCTGATGGACATGCTTCCATCGTTTTTGTTAATCAGATTCAATTAAGGAGATTTGTGATAAATATATAGTTCAACTGTTTACATATAAGTGCATACACAAACTATATCATGTTCTCATATACTTGAAGTTGCACATTATGGGATGAAACCTGATTTGAGAGATTATGGGGAAATGACCTATTAAGCAAGTTCAGCTCCTGATGATAGATTTCTTTGAAGGAAGTGCAATCTTACAAGCTGTTTACAGGCATAATATTATAGATTCAATCATGCTTATTTATTTCATCTAACAACTGACTCCAAAACTTGGATTAAATAAAAATCGAGTTTTTCAACATGAAAAATGTTAAAAAACTTTATTTGGGGAACCAAATATTAACTTTGTCAGAGGAATATAATGAGGCTGAGGCCATACTAGAAGAAATAAAGCAACTTTTTTGCTCACGTGTTCTCTTGCTATACAAACAATGGAGGTCATTTGAACTTGGTAAATTTGTTTTCTTTGATTTCCAGTCTTCCTATTTATAAAAGATAAATCTTTAACCTCATTCATTATTGGAGCTGCAACAATGTAGACCTTGCAGATTTTTGCACTTACATGTTGTGAACTTGATAGAATTGCTGATTAGGTTTGCAAAAATTTGAAGCACTCTTGCAGAATCTCCTCGAACTACTTTTGGCATATCATCTACAAAAGAAATGTTTGAGCAGTAAAGGGTTTTAGAAACCAACAAAAAGACTAGTGATTGAAGACTTCAATTCTTGTGCTTAGCTCTTTTTCAACTATATGAACTGTGATGGGACTTGGGAGGGATACATATGATGAGGTTATGGTCATACCAGAGAGATCTAGGACAGTCTCCACATTGTGATTAATGCACTGAACAGAGTATACATCAACAAGTCCTTCAAGGTCTCGCCCCAAATCAAACTCGGTTTCTTCCAGCACCAGTTTTCCAGATTCGACCTGCATTAAATTTTCATATGACAAAATGTATACGATTTTATTGTTGAGAATGGCATCACAGATTCAAAATACTGACATGAAGATTATTCCAAGAACTTGGTCAATCAGTTAGTTCTGGTTCTCAACATTCTAAAATTCCATGATGCTCAGTATGAACGTCTAAAAAAGATAGAAGGTCTAATATGTTCCCCAATGCCAAAATCATAAAAAAAAAATTAATATGCCATTTGGAAAATATTTCAATTTGTTCTATTTTATGTTTATGTTATAGTTTGTTTCTTTTTAGTTTATAAAACTGTGCATATAAGAGACTTATTTCTCTCACTATTCTCTCACCTTACTGATATCCAAAATGTTGTTTAGAAGCCGGAGTAAAGCCGTTGAACATTTACGAATCTGGGTAATTGTAGCATATTGCTCATTTGTGAGACAATCGTCACATATTAGAATGTCCAGCAATCCAATCACAGCTGCCATAGGTGTCCTCAATTCATGACTGCAGCAGAAGAAAGCAACAATCAATTCTACCAAGATACAACCAAGGTTTGTTTCTCTCTTTTTGCTATAGTGCATTAGTGTTCTAAAGTCTTAAATCTTCTGGTTTGGTAAGAACCTGCTTCTTCCATCCCTTCAGAACTGTAGTAAATGTTTTAGGGAAAACTAACCAGGTATCAGGTATAGTGTATAAAGGATTACAAAATATCACATGAACCATAAATTAATTGATTTAGGTCAACATATAGCATATTAGGCAAGGGGAGCAAAGGAAAGCTGAACTAACACCTAATAAAAGCCCACAAGGCATTCTATTGGACAAAGCCACCCACCATTCTCTCACTTCTGCCACGCTCTGATATTCCTCTAGATCTGAAAAGTCTCTTTCTCCACCACTGCCTTGTTTTTGATTTATTAGAGCATCTAATGGTTTATGTGTATTGCCATCTATGATTTCTCATATTTTTTTCTTTAATTTTGAGTCTATTTACACAAGTTAGGGACTTCATATATCATGATGGAGTCAATGAATATAAACCTTCATCTAATATGTAAAGTACTATCTTTGGGTACAACCTTAAAGTCGAAGTTGGTACTCACCTCATGTTTGCTAAAAACTGGCTTTTGTAGTTGCTTGATGCCTCTGCCTTCCTTCTTGCATCTAAGTGAGTTATGAGCTCTGCTCTTAATTTCATTTCCTTTGACACACCATTTGTCAATATGAAAATGCAGATGCATCCAATAAATAGGATACATACAGAAGCAGATATCAAAATTAGTAATGTTTTGAAGGCTCTATCATCCACTTTCCCCATTATATATTTCCTTGGAATGATGATAACACCAACCTGCAAAATGTTGCTTGGTAAAAATCTACTTGCTAAATGTGAGAAATTAATGTAATTGTATGCAAACAACACAAAAACCCAAGCATTTTGAAATCTTTCCTGACAGAGGCTTTAAGAATGAACAGATAAATTCTCGCTTTATTTAATTTCTCCCACCAGGGCCCTGACATCTCTGATTGAAGTTCTTGCAAATGTAGGGCTTTGGATTTTAATGAAAGAGGAAAGGTATAATAGGGTCAGAACTTACCATAGGAAGTCTCTCTAATTTCAGGAAAAATGAGTCAATATAATACAGCCGGTGCACAAGCTTGGCATTCTCAATGTGAACCTCAGTAGTTGAAGGAAATTTGTTGCCATATGCTCTATGCAGCCACTCAGCTCCTGCTCGAATCACAGGGTCCTCAGAATCAACTGCCATCATTAGCTTTGGCCCCCTTGTTGAATTCATTAACAGAGGAGTATTTGATGAAGTAGCCAGCAACCAACCCTCGTGAGAGGTCAAGTAGATGTGTCCACTGTGGACTTCAACAAGTTCTTTCATTAACTGCCCCACACTATAAAGTGCGGTAGTAACACCAACAACAGCCACTATATTTTGATTGGAAGCGTCCCAAACTGGCAATGCCGCAGAAAGTAATGGTGAATCTGTGTACTTGCTTACTGCTATATGCCATGAGGCAGTACCATCGGGTACTTGTGAAAGGCCTGCGATATTAATCAGATCATCTGGAGGGATTGGCCTTGATTTTCCCATCTTTTCACCGGTGACAGGATCAAGTGGTTCTCGGTACCATATTGCAGAGAAATTACTGCGTATTGATTGATCATTCCATCCTTGACGAGATGATAGCATGTTGATATTGTAAGAACCACTAATCGAATAGTTTACTAGGTCAGAGTATATGTAATAGGTGTTGTTACTTCTGTGATCTCTATGGAAACCCTGGACAAAACCGTTTCTATAATTGATGGTTATTGAACTAAGAGCTCTACGGCTTGCAAATAGTGCCCAAGTTACATCTTTCATTAGTTCATATAGCTGCAAAGGAGTCAAATGTAAATTGTTACTGAGCAAACAATTTCTCGAGATAGTTCCTGACATAATTAAAAGAATCTAACATCTAGAGAATAGAAAAGAATGGCTTAGAAACTACCTCAACTTGCTGTTCTTGATTAGCAGGCTTGCTGTACCGTCTGATTACATACTGCGACAGCTTAACCTGAGCTGTTGTTATTTCAACTGTGGAGTTCAAGATGTTCCACATTCGTAACAAGGGACGCTGTAGAAGTTCAGTACGAAGGCCAAATGCTAAAGTTTGTAGTGATCTTTTTGTATATACCCTTGTAAAATGCCATGTTAATAAGGTTAGCAGCCCAATTAAAATTGCCAGCATGACCTGCATAAAGCCATTGACATGAAGCATTATGTTAGTTCACTAAGTGGAGCCACTCGGTGCACACAGAATTAAGTTCTAATAGAGCTCAACCAGCTCTACGTCGAGTGCATTGAAGGCAAAGGAGACAAATAGCATCAGTAGAATCTCAAGTGGCTGCAAGGATGCAATAATTATCACGTAATATTAATCAAATTCAGTGCTTCTCTTAACTTTTTCTGGGGTTTTCCTTTAAATAGATGAAGTGCATGGACGCAACTAGCATTAGTCTCAAAATCTTCAACACACAGCCAACTGTGATTGTTCAGCACAAGAATTCTATCAATTTTGTTCAAATATTGAAACAAATGATCGCAAACTTTGAGCCTTAATAGCATGTAATTCATCTGTATCAATCTCATGTACCTAAATCACTAGAACCATACAAAGTGGCAGGCATAGTATCTGTTTGCATATTCAAATTAACCAACTTTCAAACGAGTGCAGGGACAATTTACAAACCATTATGGCGAGGCGGACAACAAAGACACTGTAGTATGATGAGAGACAATGAGTGCTTGCAAACTGAAATTCTTCTTGCTCAACATCCCCATGGAAAGTTCTTCTGCTGCTAGGTGATTGGTTCTTTTTCCAAGAATTAGAAAACCCAGAAATTCTATTGAAGGCCATTTTCAGCGGTGATCCCATTGGTGTAGTTGGAAGTGGTGAAGATTCAGAGCCTAGAGATGGGGTTCCATATGCTTTCTTTACAGCCAGAAGTTGAAGCAGCGAGAGACAGAGACACAGAGAGAGTGTGAGCGAGGCAGAGAGGACTTCAGGGTTGGTGTTATATATTACTACTCAGTAACTGTAAACTCAGAAAGCAGATATACCAAGTTCGAAGTTTCGCAAATTCTTTGAGGCAACTGATTTGGATAAACTAGTTCGGACATTA
>CM042190.1:26283892-26310569 GCA_023539305.1 Ilex asprella
ATATATATATATATATATATATTACTGTTTGGTGTCGCTTCTTACTTTTTAGAGGCACAATTGTTTTTAATTTTCTAAAGTGGAGAGGTGTGTGGTGTTTTTTCTTCTCTTATTCCTCATCCACAAGTCCCTCTTTTTTTCTTACTCTCTTTGACTAATTACTTTATCTTAATTTCATTTATGGACCACATGTGCATCTCACTTTGCCATTGATGATCAGGGTAGGTGTTAGACGCATAATCTCTAAATTAATACTTGTATGACCTTTATTCATCATGGATACTTGGTTGCAGTGAACGTAATGTCTCAATGTTTATCTACAATTAGCCTAGTCATGTCCATTTACAACAATTGTTCTAGTAGAATATGATGGGTTAGACCCAAATGACCCAACCAACTGTAAAGTCCAAGGTTATAGAAGACCTAGTATGCTTTATGAAGTCCAAGATAGTCAAGTTCGAAGGGAGTTACAGGAGCATCCAGGAGCCATGCCCTTTCCTGTTGAGGAGAGAAGAGGTCACCGGGGAAAGGAAAGGTCACCTGGGAGATGAGAGGTCGTCAAGGAGAGGAGAGGTTGTCAAGATATTAAGTTGCCTCCAATCTATTATGACCGTCAGACTAGCTATGCAATTACTACGCAAACAACTATAAATTTTAAGCTCTCCCAATACTGAGGGGGCATCTTACAAAATCAAACTAATCTCTTCTGTCAATTGCAATTCTCAACTCTCCTAACACACTAAGTTAATAAAATTTCCGGCGAACTCAACCATTGAAAGTGGAATAGGTCTTGATTGATCAAACCACTTTAAACCTTATTTTCTCTCTCTTTACCTATTTTGGTGTATTTTATATTATTAACTTGACTGTAGTATGTAAATCAATTTGTGCATCATCAAAATATTTTTTTTTTTACTTTTTATCTTATAATCTAAGATATGTAAATTCTTCTGTAGCAGGACTAAAATAGATATTTAATTGTAAAAATTAAGGCTAATTTTGGAAAGCAACCAAACAATCTCTCTAGGATGTACTTTCATTTACAGGACGGACTTTTGAATTGCCTACCAAACAAGCCCTCATCTTCACGTCTTTTTGACGTGGGACCCTTAGGCTCGTAGGTGGAGCATTGAACAAATTAACATTCGTAAAATGGGTGAGATGTATACTAGCCAATACACAACTCAAATAATATGATAGAGGAATTCAATCCGAAATCAATTAATAATATATAAAAAACTTATTAATTGCATAAATTAAACTTTGAGAGGCCCTATTTTTTTTTTTTGATGGGGTGTATAAACTCTATTCACCACAAGAACCCTCTTAGACCTCGGTATAATGTAATCAACTAATATCATGCAAACTAATAATTGGTCTTAATCGTTCAATGAAATAGACAAACTCTCTTCACAATAAGAAGCTTTTGTGGCCTTAGTGTTATGCAATCAACTACTATGCAAGAAAAAGAGCATACTTTATAAACTTGAAGTTCTGAAATTCGAGTTTCTCATAAGACTATTCTTGTACTCTTAATCACTCTAACCAAAGAATATGTTGGGTTTTGGATAATTGCATGATTTATTTGATGGGGGAAAATATGCACCTGAGAAAAAGAGGGGTCCGGATTAGTTCTAATTATATATAGACAATTGGGTTTTAGGGGCATATTTAACTTTAAGAGAGAAATTCTAAGTCGTATTGGGCCCTTTTTTTTTTTTGCTATTTTTTTTTAGTTTAACAGTCAAGGGTATCTAAACCAGTTTACGCACACCTCGACTAATCTTCTTTTTAGTTCAATAAAAGATAAATTTCTCATGAAATTACCGAGATTCAAAGTCAGGATGTCAATAATTTTTTTTTTTTTTTTTGAGTCTGTTGATTCTGAGCAAAAGTGACAAATCCACAACAAAAGTAGGAAACCTTATATTATTCGGTTGAATTAGAAAAACCATGGATTACAAGATGATGATTCCCAAGTAAAAGCATGTGTTCTCTCCCCTATGGACAGATGCCAAAGGGGAAAGGCCATGTCCAGATTGTTTAAGAAAGATAACCCTATGATATATGATCACTTTGAGCAAAAATATGTTTCACAAATCAGAGACATTAGAGATAATATAATATATTTTTCCTGGTGTACACTACAGTGGTATATCACCATTAAATGGAATATTACTTGTGTACAATGAATTTAAAAAAGAGGTAAAGAGAATCCCAAGAAAATGGTAGATTAGAACCAGCAGAGAGCATATATAAGAGATCACTTATTATCCTCTACTCCACTAGACTAAATCCAATTGATCAACAATAGTACTGGTATTACTGATGATGATATGATATAGTTTGGAACCAGGAATGTAGCTAAAAATGTGGGTTTAAGGTTAAAAAAATGTTATAAGAACTTGCATAGATTATTTACTCTTGAATGATTCAAGTGATGATTATTGTTCATATGTTCAAATAATTCTTAACGTGTCCAGCCCGACCATTTACGTCTCGCAGATGAACATAAAATTATATATCACTTACCTCTCTCAGACTTCACTAATTATGAAAACTTAATGGAGTGATTCAATTTTATGCGACTCTATGAGTTTGTAATAGTATTGAGATAGATATATGAGCTTCCTGTCATGGGCAGCCTTCAAATCCAACTACTACTTCAATGGGATTGGTTTGATTGTGAACTTCAAACACACAACATTAGGGAAATACAAGTAAATTAACTTTCATTTTCAAGGCACCTACTTGCTTTTTTTTTTATATATATATATATTTTTTTGCTCTATTTTAGATGATAAGTTTTGGGGCCCACAAAAAAAAGACAAATCATTCTACCTCTTTTCTTCTTCTTCGGAATTAAACATTATGCTTTACTCATCCCTCCTATCTTTTACCCTTATCAAACGAATCATATAAAATGTGTCGGGATGAAAAGCAAGAAGATGATTAAGATGATAACTCAGTGGTTAATAAAATTTGGAGTAAGTGGGTAGTTGACACCAAACTTTTTTTTCTCTCCCTAATATCTTTATAGCCTTGTGGAGAGGTGGCTATAGTTTACTGATAAACCAAAAGGCAGAGAGGCATGAGCGTGCACCAAAATGCCCTGACTTTGTGTGTGTTTCATCCTCTATGACTATGATAACAACACTGGGTTAGTGATTCCACCTCACATCTCCATAATCAAAAGCCTTTCCATTCAATTGCTTGCGTCTTAACATCCCACTAATACTACTGCTGATATCACTAAGGTAAAACCCGTACACGTATTGGTTTACAGATGCAATAAGAAGGGGGGGGGTGAACATATAGTTTTTTAAGTTCGGAGGACTCATAAAATCCGAGTTTAACAGATGCATCGAGTTAGAATTAATTATAGATCGTGGCTAGTTGAGTTCGTGTAATTGAACTCTTGTCCTGTCGAGTTTGTATTGATTATAAATTGTGGTTAATGTCAAACTATTTATTTGACAAATTTAATATGACCATTTGTTTACCGGTCGATCCCAATAACTCATTAATTTTGTACTAAATTCGTATGTCGTGTCTAAAATTTCAAGTCTATAAGTGATAGGCAATGATTATGTCCATTTGAGATTTACGTGTTAGTCGGTGAATTAAAAAATGTGAATTCACCTATTTGTGTGTCATGAAGAAAGAAAGAGAAATCAGAAGGTAAACCAACAAAAAAATTGGTGCCAATCCCGGAGGATTCCATTCAAGTTGCTAATCATAAGGGAATAAGAAGGCATGGAATTGGTGCTTCTGTCGACTTACATATACTTGCTACGGGTGGCACATTCTTTCTTAGGTGCTACTTTTCATGGTTTTTTTGTACCTAATCAGATACATCATTTTCCAGTACCTCATACAACATAATTAGAGACGAGTTCTATAAATTTAAATGTTCTAAATTTGAATCTTATTAATTCTTTAGAATCAGATCATGAGGTGTTGGGCCTTTGTGGAGTAGTTAGTGTTGATCCAGATGATGATCCGACTCGAAATAATATTTTGCCTAGTTTTTAATGAGATTTTTTTTGAGGCTCGGCCCAAGCCGGAGCGCTCATGGACAAGCCTCGTGGGGGTCTGAGGGCAACGCCCCCCGAGAAAAAATTTTGAGCCCGTTTTGTTGCCTAGTACACTGAAATCATTATGTGGGTGATTAGGATTCTGGTTTGATGTATTGCTGGTAGCACTTTGTATTCCTTCTGGAATATAGTGAAATTCTTGCAGTTTCGTGGATGTAGGCAAATTAGCAAACCATGTAAATATTGTTTTGTGTGTGCGATTGTTTTTTTTGACGTATATTTTCTCTATAATTTGTTTCTCACAGGTTTGAAATTACGTAAATTTCCTAACATAAGAAATTTGTTCTTCATAAATATCGTAATTCCGACGTAAATAATTTATTTTTGATCAAACTGAAAAAAAAATTAATCAAAATATTCATAAGTTGACTCGGACATTCTTATCCCTCGAACAAAAAACAAAAAACTAGGAGGGCCTCGTATTAATCCACCTCAACTTGTGTCTGTCCAATCCATAGATGACTAAGACTTTATGAAATTACTGTTTGGACCACGAATGATCACACCAGAGCCACTAAAACAAATATGGAATCGTGTGGCTAGAATAGACTCCAAAATATGAAGTTAAGTTGGTCAAAATGTCTTGTCTTGTAAACATGAAAGCCACGACAATAAATCAACCATCATGTTTCAAATAAGACTCATTATTTACTAGTTTTCGAGAAAAAAGGCTCATTATTTACTAAGTGAGGCACACTTAATAAATAATATGAAATTTATAATGAGTAAAATCAATATATATATATATATATATTAGAAGTGATGTGGATCTAATATGAAGGTATCACAAAAATTCTTTGATGCTTCAAATGCATGTTATAAAAAAACGTAGACGAAAGAAGTTGACAGGAGTTTCGATGGGTAGCTTAGATGAGAATATTTCAAGGGTTATTATCTCAAGTTCGACCTAACATGAGACTATGAGAGTCATGATTTATCTGATTGGCGTGGTTTGAGTGCATATAAATATAGAGTTTCATTCCTCTCAATGTCAATCATCTATTCCAAAAATTTTGTTAGTGATGGTGTAACTTAAGTATTAATACTTTAACACCCTCCTTCACATATAGATTATATTTGAACCTATCATGTGAAAATCATTTAATAATTAGGGTATCGATAAGATTTAAATATAAGACTTCTTGCTCTGATAATGTATTAAACAACCTTTTATTCTCAAATAATGTAATTTAAATTATTTATACTTGGGCCAATTTTATTTTGCACCCCGAAATATGTTTCAATTTTTAATTTGCGCCCACAAACATTAAAATTTTGAATTTGCAGCCTCAATGTTATGAATTTGTAGTAATATGAACCTGACCTAGACTGTCGTTCAATTTTTTGTCATAAATTAAAGTATATGAGGTGCAAGTATTTCGGGTTTGAGAATGAGATATGTGAGGTATGTCCATTACTACAAATCTTCATCTTCGATCAATTTGACACTATTTTGTGTATCTAAAATATGATTCATTAATCCAATAGAGTGTAACTCTGTCATGTGCAACTCACGTGAGGTGTCACTAGTTTGTGAATTTAACCATAAGTCTATATCTGAAACACTTGCAATTCATGCGCTTTAATTTATGATAAAAAAAAAATTAAACGACAGTCTGAGTTAAGTTCATATTATTATTAATTTATAACATTGAGGGTATAAATTAAAATTTTTAATGTTAAGAGTACAAATTGAAAATTAAAATATCTTTTTGGGTGTAAAGTGAGATTAGCCCTTAAAAAAAAAAAAGAAAGGCACTGCTAGTGGAAGCTGATTCTATTGGCACAACATGTTAAAATAGGTAGTGGTGTGACCTTCCTTCCCTTCACAAACTTAATTCCTTCAGCCAAAAAAAGGAGGACTGAAACCACGAAACAAGCAAGAAAGGCCACTGCTGTAACCTCATCTGCACCATTTAATTATAGGAGTGCTTCAGCCATAAAGCAGCATTTGATTCGTTGCTTAGAGGATTAAAAGGTCTGGCCATTGGGGAGGTACTGGCTCCAATTAAAAGGTGAAAGGACATCATATTCCACATCTCACATTGTTTTTTCCCACTAAGCTGAGAAAATATGATACTAGAGGACACTTAGGTCACTGTATTGTCTTGAACGAAAATATTACATAATCTTGAATAATATTGCATATCATCCCTTGGGTGAGTGTGGGATGAGTGAATTTCACTAAAAAAATTGATGAGACACACTCATCCAAGAAATGATATGCATTTAGGTTACGACTTTTTGGGTTTCATTTGAGTTTTGTAACATTGCTCTATTTTTAATTCCCACGACCATGGTAGTCATCAATAGCCAATCAATTGTATTGGAAGGCAGGTGAGTGTCGAGTTTTAACAGGTTCGTGTTAAAAAAATACTTCACTCATACTTGATTCATTTATTAATTCGTATCTAATGAATTGTGTCATATCGAGTTTGTATCGTATATGAATGGTGACTGGTATATAAACGAATCATACCGTAAATTTCTTCTGATCGACTTCACTCATTCTTAATTCGTTTATTAATTGTGTTATGTTAGAGTCACTCGTTTATAAACATGTGATTTAAAGAAAACATGTATCCTCTAATTTTGTATCGTATTCGTGTCGTATTAACAATCCGTGTCATATTTTAACACCCATAATCATCAACTCTCTTTGGGGCCAAACAATCACTACCTAATAGATCGCCTATCATTAATGTTAGTGAGACCTATATTTATATCTGGGTTCTATACCCATGCACAATTAATGATCTACCATTCAATAAAATTAAGTGAAAGTGTTCTGAAGAAGATCTGAATCGTTAAAAAATCTTTTCGGCGGTAGGCCTTAAATTGCCATGCATGAGTTGATGACCAACTCAACAAAAATATCTCAGTTATTTAAGGTCGGTTGTATGAATCTTGTTGGTTCATAGACCTGACAAGTTTTATATTGGTTATCAGCAACTGAATACTTACTACTTATTTATCCGGGCTTGAAACCGACTATTGAAAAGATAGACCATTAAGCACGACACAAAAAAGAGTTAGTTGGCGGCCAACGCTTGGTCGACATCAAGGCGGCTAATCAGATGTACATCTTGGTTCCAGCACCAGCAGGGTACCTGTTGAAGCATTGAGCAAACAGATAAAGCAGAAAGATCTTCTGAATGTAGGGTGTGAGCAAGACTGATAAAATACCAGTTCGTCCACTAATAAAAACACATAATCTAATGACTCAAAAGTCTTTACTATAAAGAATTACGGCCCCATGAAGAAAATGATGTTTACCAAACTGATAAACATAGAATGATTGCATTGTGACATTTAAAAGAACATTCGGATGGTGGCTACCAACAGAATGTGAAAACGATGTTTTCTTGATAAACAGACTGCTGTACCACACCAACAAACAATAAAGTACTGCATAGGACACATTATATATTGTTTCAGTCTTTCTCACACAAATTTTTTCATTCTTTTAGCCAAGTGAAAAGTGAACCATGAAATCAAGCCACTCGTCCATTCTTGAGACCACTAAAATCAATCCACACATCAATTGATACCACTTAGCTCCACCGATACACTTGCAAGTATAGACAAACTGGAAAGAGCCAGCAAATATAAGACCCCGACACCAAGCGCCAAATTTTACTAATGCAAAGGAGGCACACCTAGACACTATCTTGAACAAAATGAAAAATTTTCCGTCACCACTAAGGGATAGAGTTACTACTCAGACTGAGCCAATCTTACCTCAACATTCAATTTTCAATATCAGAATACACGAAGGCTATGCAATTAATCACATATAAGGAGTCATCTTTCTTTTCTTCTTTTTTCCTGGGGGATGCTAAGTTATGAAGATCAAGAGAGACAAAGTATGACATATGCTAAGACACACAAGGCAGTATATACACAAAGTCTGCCCTGGTAACACATCACATGAGGAGCCTACACACATTAACATTACAAAACAAATGGAGCTAGACAACCCTTATTATTGGATTAATTAGCAAAAATAGTATAAGTTGCAAACAATTAACAGTCCCCCCCCCCCCTCCCTTTTTCCAAACACACACAAAAAAAGAAAACGAAAGAAGAAACAAAAAAAAATTAAAAGGAAAAGAAAAGGGAAATTAAAAATGGGACTTACTTGAAGAGCTCTTCAAAGCATTTGGGAACACCTGCAATGGACCAGGAAAGCCTTAGTGGCCACCTTTTGATGCATGGATCCAAAAATTTGAGAGCCACACCTTACCCAAAACCCTTGCTTCCAAGCTCCACAGAGGAAAAATATATTGTCAAGCAGACTGCAACCCTCCTCTCAGATGGTTTTTAGTATTTCATGCTGCATTCCAGAAAACTCTCCTTTTCTCTGCCATACCTTACCAGAATATTTTTATTGGAAACCTTAGAGTCTTGGATGATATGAAGATAAAAGAGAACTTTTGATTTAACAGAACAGGATGCACAAACAATCATTAAACAACTGATTAGCTGTGTCTTGACGACACAAAGTCAACTATTAAAACTTCTAGCAGTTCTGTTGCAATAAATCTCCCAGTTTTACAATGAATGAAATCAATAAATCTAAAACAAAATAACAAGATTAAAAACCTGCTAACCAAACATTTTCACCTATAGCAGCAGTATTTACCACAATTACCAGAGGAACTAAATTTTTAAATGCCAAATGTCAGGGATTAGACCACAAAAAAAGAGTTCAGAACATCATTGCCAATATCTCTACTGTAGAGGGACCAAAATAAACAAATTAACTGTGCATGTCAGCCATTACTTGGAACTCTTAGCCTTCTTCTCAGCAGCAGCAGCTTTAGCGGCAGATTTGGCCAGGGTAGTTGGTTTCATAACACTTTTTGGGTTGAGTGCCTTTCTAATTTTAAAAACGGCCCATGCTGTTCCTATGGCATGCCCTGCAGCATCAAGCCCTTCACTTGTTGCCTTGGCTGCCTCTTCCCCATACCTGCACAAGGACAAAATGGAATCCTCCAAATTAATATTCTTAATATTATGGCAACACAAAACTTAAATGACATCTGTTCTCTCTGACATGCTCTTATTCTTACAAAGATGGTACTAAAACTACCACCAGGTGATGCCAGAATAGACACGCACAACTTTAGTCCAGGATAAAGTAGGGTTTTGATCACCCTAAGCCGATTTGTATTCAGTGCCAGAGCTGAGAAATGTGCTGAAAGTTTTAGAACGTGTTATATGTTAGAGTATTAATACTAAGGGTAGTTTAGGCATTTTCTTTATGTTGTGTTGCCCTACTATACAAGGCTCACTTTGTGTATTTCTAGACTCAAGTTGTGTATTGAAGACTTGCTTTATGAATAATACATTCTATCGTTGTCTTCTCTATTGTCATTGATCAATTTTATCATGGTATCAGAACGATTATATTTCAAAATCTAAGACTATAGAAAATAAAAAGATGAAGGATATATTTTTTTTCTAGTCTGCCTGAGAATGACGTCAGCATCGTCGGTGATGACGTCATGATGATGTCATACTGTTCCGATCGTGAAAACCACTGCTAGACTCGAAATTTCATGGGCTTTCTGCTGGTATGCTTTGTTTTTAATTTCGAGCGCATCTCGTAGGTGTTTCTATTTTTAGAATATTTTCGGCCCAAATTTTCGAATTTCTTGAATCTATTGAAACAAGGTTTTTTTGCTGCAATCTTTGGTTCAAATCTTCTATAAGAGGTACGACTAAGCTTTTATGGTCCCCTCTTGAGAGACTCGATTTGAGGAATTTTTTGGCTTGATTTTGGCCATTCGTGGGTTTCGGTGTATCTGTCGCAGCTTGTTTCTGGCGACATTGGTTCCTGATGCCAATGTAGTGGATAGTCTTCTTGTTCTGTGATGTTATTGCTATGCTCCTTGGTTGCTTTGATCTTCTGTTGATTTGTGGGTAGTCTCCTTGTGGCTTCGGCAGTTTGGTTCTGCGGCTTTGGCAGTCGGCAGTTGGTATTCTTCTTGCTCACTGTTACTGCTTTGGTGTTTCTTGTTATTTGTTCTTTGGAGTAATGCTTTAATTGGTGGCTACTGGGTTTTGACTCTGGTTTTTGGCTGTTTTGATTTTGACTGTGGTATCTATTGATAATTTTTACTACAATGGCAAGTGGAAACTCTGATTCATTTCAAGCCATTAGTGTGAGATTAATAGTTGAAAATTATATTTATTGGGCTTATGTTATAAAAAATTTCTTATTGGGGAAAGACATGTGGAATTATGTTAGTGGTGTTGCACAGGCTCCAACTGATACAAAGACAAAAAATTATGCTGATTTGAAGAGTACTTGGGATATCAACAATGCAAAAATTATCACCTGAATTAATAACTCAGTTGATTAGACCATTGGGGTTCATCTATCCAAGTTTAGCACAGCAAAGAAAATTTGAGATTTTTTTGCCACACTTTTTGTCCAGCCTAATTTTACAAAAAAGGTATTAGCTAGAGCATGAGATTCGAGATGTGCGTCAAGGGGACAAAACCATGCAAGAATTCTAATCAGTTATGACTGGCTTCTAGAATCAGCTAGCACTTACTAAACCCACTGAGTTAAGCACTAATCTGACATATCGCATCTTTAGATAGGAATAGAGGCTGGTGCAATTCTTGATGACCCCTAAAGATGACTTCAAGGGACTTCGTGGTTCTATTCTTCATCGTCACCCATTCCCCTCAGTGGATGCAATTGTTAATGAACTCTTAGCTGAAGAGGTTCGCCTTAAAACCCTTTCTGAAAAGGGTCTTCTTTCACTGCCAAATCCGATTGTATTGGTTGTTCCTTCCAAAGTGACCTCTAATTCCCAAACCAAATATCGAGGTCAAGTTGCTTTTGATGAGTGTAGCTTCTGTCGTGAAAAGGGTCACTGGAACGCCCAATGTCCAAAGTTGATGAACAAGAATACACGAGGGTCTCAAAATCAGTCTTTTAAGTCCAAAGATCGTCATACAGCGGCCGTAGCATCACCAGTGGATAAGTCAGTCTCATCAGCTCCCAACTTCACTATGCTTGCAGATCAGCTATAGAAGTTTCTCTCTCTTCATCAGTCTGGTGCTCTCACAGTCTCTCCCACTATAGGTTCGTTCAGCTAAGGTCTTTCAGGTATATCTCGAACCACTTGGGTCTTTGACTCAGGTGCCACACATCATATGACCAGTGACTCTTCTTTGTTTGCATCTATTGTTTCTTCTCCATCTTTATTTGTCCTTGCTACCAATGGTTCTCAAATGTCATTAGCTGGTATTGGGACAATTATTTCTTCTAACCTTACACTTTTAAATGTTTATTATATTCCTCAACTTACCTTGAATTTACTTTCAGTCAGTCAACTATTTGATTATGAATTTTTGGTTTATTTCTCTTCCTCTGGTTATGTTGTGCATGATCCATGGTCCAAAAAGCTGATTGAGACATGCCGTAGAAATGGTGGGTTATATGTGTTGGAGAAGCTTCATGTCCCAAATGCTACTGCTGCTGCTTCTACTATTGATTTATCTTCTTTTCGTTTGAGTCCAGAGTCATTTAGTTTTTATTTATAGTATTCTCGTATTGGTCATGTTTCTTATTCTCGTTTAAAATTTTTAGATTCGACTGGTAGTTTGGGTAGTTTAGAAAGCCATGACATTTCTGATTGTAGTAGATGCAAGTTGGTTAAATTTAGTGCATTACCATTCAATAAAAGTATTACTTGTTCTGTTGTACCATTTGATCTTGTTCACTCTGATATATGGGAACCGGCTCCAATTCCTACACAAGGAGGGTCCAAATATTATGTTTCATTTATTGATGATTACACGAGGTACTGTTGGGTGTTCTTGATGAAACGTCGGTCTGAATTCTTTTCCATCTTCACTACCTTTCGTAACATGGTACGCACTCAATATTCCACAGTCATTAAATATTTTCGAAGTGATCAGGTAGGTGAATATACTCTTACTTATTTTCATGATTTGTTGAAATACTTTATCAATCTTCTTGCACTGACACACCTGAGCAGAATAGTGTTGCCGAACGTAAACACCGTAATATTCTAGAGACAACATGTTCCCTTCTTTTATAAGCACATGTTCCCAGCTCATTTTGGGGGGAAACAGTTTTGATAGCAGTTCATTTGATCAACACCATTCCTACAATGCTCACTTCTGGAGTCTCTCCATTTGAAAAGTTACGTGGTAAACCGCCTAACTATTTTTCTTTACGTGTGTTTGGTTGTACCTGCTTTGTTTTGCTCCCTTGTGTTCTTCGTACCAAATTTTTTGCCTCAGTTTTATGTTTATTTCTAGGTTATGGTGAGGGTCAAAAAAGATATCGTTGCTATGATCCCATCACCCACAAACTTTATGTCTCTCGTCATGTTGTTTTTATGGAGCATATTCCTTTCTTTTCAATTCCACCTAGTTCTTCCTCATTGAATAAGTCTGACATGCTATACATTGATCCCTTTCCTACTCATGTTCCTCATGACACATATGTTGGTGATGTACCTATGTCAGATCCTTCATCTTCTGAGTCAAGTATTACTCGTCCCCCTATTGTGCATACCTATATTCGTAGGACTCCAGTTATCTCCTCTCCGATGCAGTGGCTCCCCTTTCTCCTCCGGCCGCCCAATCAGGTTCAGACACTGTGGATCATGCCCCACGCTATCCTAAGCGCTCTTGCAAATATCCAGACAGATTTGGTTGGAGTAATACTTGTTATTCTTCTGACTTTTATTCTTTCTTTACTTCTATTCACTCTTTCTATCTGAACTCACCTCCTACAAGGAGGCTTTACTTGATCCACTGTAGAAACAAGCTATGGATGAAGAGTTGTCTGTCTTACATAAGACCAAAGCTTGGGAGCTAGTGCCTTTACCTCCTGGTAAACGCACCATTGGTTGTAAGTGGGTTTATAAGATAAAAATTAAGTCGGATGGTTCTGTGGAACGATATAAAGCTCAATTAGTAGTCAAAGAGTTTGCTCAGGAATATGGTCTAGATTATGATGAGACTTTTGCTCATGTTGCCAAGATGACTACTATTCGCACCGTGCAGTTGCTGCCATTCAACAATGGAGTTTGTCTCAAATAGATGTGAAAAATGCATTTTTACAAGGAGATTTAACTGAAGAGGTTTTTATGACACCTCCTCCTGGATTATCTTATAGTTCTGATCAAGTATGTCGGCTTCATCGCGCCTTATATAGTCTCGAACAGGCTCTTAGAGCATGGTTTGCCAAATTTTCTTCGATTATATATGACTTGAGTTTTCGCGTCAGTGACCATGATTCTGCTCTCTTTTTACGGTCTACTTCCTCAGGTTCTATTATTCTCTTATTATATATTGATGATATGATTATTACCGGTGATGACACTGCTGGCATATGTTTATTGAAAACCCAGTTGCAAGACCATTTTGAGATGAAAGATTTGGGACAGCTTAGATATTTCTTGGGTATTGAGATTGCTTCCTCTCCTAAAGGATATCTTCTCTCTCAGTTCAAGTATGCTTCAGATGTTATTCAACGAGCTCGTTTATCAGATAATCGGACAGTTGACACCCGTTTAGAGCTCAATGTTCGTTACTCTTCGTCTGACGGTACTCCCTTGTCTGACCCAATCTTCTATCAGACTATTGTTGGGAGTTTAGTATATCTTACAGTCACTTGTCCGGATATCTCTTATGTTGTTCACATCGTAAGTCAATTTGTTGCCTCACCTACCACCATTCACTGGGCTGCTGTTCTACGCATTCTTCGGTATCTCCGTGGCACTCTACATCAAAGTTTACTATTTTCTCACTCATCATCTATGGAACTCGGGGCTTACTCTGATGCTGATTGGATTGGTGACTCAATGGATCGCAAGTCCACCACTGGTTTCTGCTTGTTTCTTGGGGATTCTCTTATTTCTTGAAAAAGTAAGAAACAAACTGTTGTTGCTCGTTCTTCTGTTGAAGCTGAGTATCGTGCTATGACATCTACTACAGCTGAGATCGTTTGGTTATGATGGCTCCTTGCTGATCTTGGTATTTCGGTATCTTCTCCTACTCCTATATTCTGCGACAATACCAGTGCTATTCAGATTGCTCACAACTCGGTCTTTCATGAGCGCATAAAGCACATTGAGATTGATTGTCACTTTGTGCGCCATCATCTGCAACATGACACCATCACTCTCCCCTTTCTTCCTTCCACAATGCAGATAGTGGATTTTTTTCCGAAGTCTCATACCATAGCATGTTTTAGATTTCTTCTTGGCAAACTCTTGATGTTTTCTACAACATCATGAGTTTGAGAGGAGGTGTTAGAGTATTAATACTAAGGGTAATTTAGGCATTTTCTTTATGTTGCGTTGCCCTACTATATAAGGCTCACTTTGTGTATTTCTAGACTTAAGTTGTGTATTACAGACTTGCTTTATGAATAATACATTCTATCGTTGTCTTCTCTATTCTCATTGATCAATTTTATCATTATACAATATTTGGATTAAGACTAATTGAATTTTAAAGCAATTCAATTTAGTCACTTCCAATGCGGAGGAATACTAAAGTGTTAACCCCCCCTTCCCAAGAAAAAAAAAAGAACGAAGAAAAATAAAAAGAAAACAAAATGAGAAAAATAAATTAAAAAGATGTAGTCTTTAATTTACTCCACAAACATGTATTTAGACTACACCAAAACTACGATTTCTAATGGTAAAAATAAGTCAATTTATCCACACACTAGTCTGTTGTATCGAATACCTTCACAACTAAATTCATCTCAACTCAATACTCTGGTAGAAGAAAGATATGACGCTAGACTTTATTAATCATTTCATTAATAAAGGATTCTTTAGTTTACGCCTTTTGAGGATGGTCGGGGTTTTTTTTCCTTTTAGGTGTTCCACCGCTTTATTCATCCTTGAATTAACATGGGTCAACTTTACCTGTGGGAAACAAGTCCAGTCGTCACTGTGGATGAGGTTGACATTACATTCTTCCCAGCTACTTCAACAGCATCACAGACCTTGCCTATACACAAAGGACACTAATTAAGTTCGTGTAAAAAAAAAGAACTACCTCAAGAAAGGAAAATGAATTCACATGTTCACTACCATTAAAGGTTATATTTTTCTTAAATAGAAAATCAAACACAAGAAAATATTCAGTGTTGCAAGCTAGAATCAATATGATTATATGAACTTATTTACCCTATATTAATATCAGCAAGAGGCATCCCCACTCTCTAAGGATCAACTTTTTTTTTTTTTTTTGATCTTATACCATCTATATTGAGAACGAAAAAATCACTCAATTAATCACTGACTTTCAACCAGGTAGACATTTTCTCGAAGTCATCTTTTGATGCTCAAAATGAATCACCTCTGTTTTTTGTTCATTTTTAAATTTTGTTTTATAAGGAAGCTTTCTAGAGTTCTTAGAGCATCCAATAGGGTTCATGATCCACCCCACAAGAGTCATGCACCAGGCAACCCAGGACCAAAGTCTATGTAGTAGCCCCAAGGGGAGATTCAAACTTAGGGACCGGTAGCTTCCTGAAAGGGGCTCCAATTCTCTGTCCACACTTAGAATTGGAACGAGCACACAAAATTGAGAACCAGATCAAGAGATAATTAACTTACTAAATCCATCCAGAGAAGCAAGGACCATTTCCCCTGGCAAGAGGCCAAAAAACTTCTTTCCCGCTTTAGAGTTTGCAACTGAACTTGTGAAGAATCCTGAAACTTTCACAACACCTGAAAGCACCCCACCTGCTACTTTTTGTGTCATCTTTGTCACCCTCTTAACCCTACAAGATTAATGCAACTACATCATTATCAAATGTGGTCATCCCTACCAAAGATCAAAATATCATTTCGAAATGGTCGAAATATCCGAAATATTTCCGTTTCCAAGGAGACCAAAATGAATCAGTAATGAAATCGAAATTCTAATATTTCGATGTATTCCACAATATTTCGAAATGTTTTGTTATATTTCAATGCATTTGCACAATTATTTTGGAATGTTTCAATGTCTTTCAAGATATTTTGATATATTTTCACTAATGTTTTGAAAAAATAATTTTTAAATTTTTTATTTTTTTTATTCTGTTTTCGAACAGGTCGAAACGTTTCTGATTCTTAGGTGACTGAAACAATGCAATGAAACGAAATTTTGATCCTTGATCCCAACTGATAGGACCATCTGAAATGGAGAACTACTTTCCCTTACAATTAGCAATTGAGTCCCTTTTATCTGATACCACCAATATATTTCCATGAAAACGACATCCAAAAAGCACAAGAGCACAACATCCATAGAATCACACAATGCCAACAAAAACTAACAAAAATATTCATGCAAACAGCCAAAAACGTAAACAGACAATCCAAATCAGAGATACAAACAAAGAAAACGAAATCTAGAAAGTAACCCAAAAAAAACCCAACAGTCGAACAAAGAAGAAACAACAAAAACCAAACCTTTTAATCCTCTTCAATGTCTGAGGACTAATCTCCGACTTCTCTCCCGCACTCATTCTCTTCTTCATAACCTCATTCCCCCACTTCAACCTATCCACAGTCACATCCCCACACCACAAAATCCCCTTGATCAGCTGACCCGAACCCATTGCAATCAATTTCGCCGCTGTTCCACTGTAATCCTCCACATTGGGCGCCAATGTGGTCCAATACGCTGTACAGTTCCCCTCCAAAACCTCCTTCTTCTTCTCCGATTTCAAGTCCGATGGACTCAGTGCCTTCGCCACATCCACCACTACCCCCTTCTCCTCCACCTTCTGTACCGAAAAACTACTGCAATTCTCCAAAATCCCATCCAATTCCCTCAACAAACCCTCTTGTCCCTTCGACGCAATCGTCAATCCGTAATTCAATATATCCTCCGTCTCTGGCGACGGTTTTTTCGTTGTTTCCTCGTCGTCTGAGTCCGATCCGCTCTCTTTAGGAGCACGGAACGAGAAAAAATAGTGCGAGTGATCGAGTTTTACCGCGGCTTCGTCTTTCGTCAATGGCCACTGAATCTCATCGGCGATGCGGGCTAGTACGGCGACGATATTATTCCCTTGTCGGAGGCGAAGTATGGATAAATCTCCGGTGGCGAGCTCGACTGAGTATTGTTTGTCAATTAAATGAAGGATTGCGCCGGGAACGACAAGTAGTGTCTCTTCTACGGACTCGGGTGGGGCGGTTGGGCAACTGGGGCTGTGATCAGGGGTAGTTTCGTAATGTTCTGGGAAAAGGTTTCCGACGAGGTCTTCCATGTCTATTCTAGGGTACATTGATGATTGCTGAGCGGAATTGGAGGAGGAAAACGGGAATGAGGTTTCTGGGTTTGAGTCGATCACTTGTGGATACATTGTGGTCCGAGCGTTAGGGTTTTGGGAAGCCATTGTTGGTCTGATCTGAATATCTGATCCGAACTCAGAGCGAGATAGAGGTTGAAGAAGAAGATGAAACTTAGGGATTTAATGAGAAGGACAATGCGCGGCGGGATACGAGGGTACCTGTGGACGGGGCAGTTGGGAAATAACTGTCTTGGGACCTTCCCTCGCGAACGCCGGCGAGTTATCGCTGTCCTAAGTTTTTTTTAGACCAAAATGGTCCTGTCTGGAGTCTACGGGTTAGGTTTTAGTTTTTTAATTCAATGGTATGTCGGACCACGAAAGAGAAATTTATATAAAAATTAGTTGGCGTACGTTATACGTTGACTATTTTAAATTATAATTTTAGTTTTTATTTTTTATTCATATTATCTCTATATTTGTAATTTTATGTATATATAAAATAAATGTGAAGTTAAAAAATAAAAAAAAACCAAAATATAGAAAACAATATATCAAATTGTTGATATGATTACTTATTGGTTGTTTATAATATTTATATTTCAAATAATTTGTTTTTATAATGATTGTGGGTAACACTTACCATAATTCTCATCAAGATTATAGAGTTTCTCACCTCAAATTACCTTTAGATTGGAAAAAATTACAATTTTACAGTAAATATTTGACAATTGAAGACTAAAAAATGGATTAAAACTCAATAAAAGTAAATAAAATTATAATTAACAAGTAGAGTTTGTGTATCGTTACAAGAATTAATCTCAGACACTAAGACCATGACAAAACAAATTTATAAATTAAAATTGAAAAGTAAATAAAAAAAATGAATCTAAACAATGAATAAGACACATCACATTCTCTTAAAGTCCTAGATTATGCTCAAATTAGATCATCAAAGCAGTAGTTGATCATCAAAGCTCAAATTAGATCATCAAAGTAGTAGTTGATAGGAAGATAATATCAAATGAAGTTAAGCACCGATACAAAAAAAAAATCACATAAACAACTAAGAATTATTGTACTTTGAGCTCTTCATCTTCAATATCATTTACAAGCCTTACTTTCATAAAATTCATGATAACTTGCAAAAAAAAAAATGTAAAATACAGAAATGGAGGGAGCTATGGAAGTTATAGAGAAGAATAAAAATATAAGGAGATTATATTATTTAAAGAGAGAAGATTTTTGTACTGTGTGGAAAGTAAGGGTTTGGAATGAGAGCATGTTATTCTTATAATGGTTTTTAATTTTTTCTAATGTTATAAATATGAAAGGTCTTCCTCTAGTTAATACTATGTATTAATTACACTTGTAATTACAAATATTAGTTCTTAGAAAGGGAAAGATGTAAGAGTTAAAGTGGTAAATATGATATAGTTGTCCTTATATGATTAAGTAGTGGTAGAATAGAAAATCAAAAGTTTTTCCTATTAGCTTTTTTTTATTAGTAATATAGATGTGCAACGAGTTTTTATTTGTTTGTGATTTATATTTATTTTTTATATATATATTTTTTCTAGTTCACCAATCGCATCAAGAAGTTAGATAACGTGTCGATGAAAATGCAATATGATATATATTTTTCTTTCTAAACTGACACTAACTTGATAACTATCCACCCTCTAACTTGGTCTAATTTAGAGGCGAACGCAACAAATTAAGATTGATATTAATTGCGATATCTTTTAGTTATGTATTATGCATCATGGCCCATTGGAAAGCTAGCCAAACGCGTGGACATGAGGTCTTTTAGAAGACCAACAGGTTTATCTGAAATAGTTTGTAGTTAATTTCATTTTGAGGGAGTGGAGGTTATCGATTTGAATCTGTTATCTAACGGTTGTAATAATGAAATAATAATATTATCTGAAGGAAAAACGTCACGTGATCATCATTTGCCTCAAATAAGGGGTTAATTTTGTTTGAACATGTTTTTATTGTCGTAATTGTGTCTTTAAATTTCATTTATGGACTCATTTTTTGCATGTGTTTAACCAATCAATGGGGTTACACATAAATGGAAAACATTCTTTTTTCTATAACAAACATCACCTGATCGTTTCAATTATTAACACAATTTTAATATGCACTAATGGTGGTGAAATTAATATATGTTATTTTGGTCCATCAATTTCTATATTTTCTTGAAAGTTTTTAATTTAATTTCTTTTTCTAAGGGACAAAGAGGTGTAGGACAAAATGTCATTCCCTTAATAAAAATCAATGCACATGTCCGTCCCACTTGGGCCACGACCAAGACTTTGTGATTAAATTTTCTTCTCATCACATAAATAATGAGTTGATGAGTTCACCGTTTGACAAGACACCAAATTATTCCATCTCAAATTCTCCATCAATCAAACAAAGTTCACAATAATTTTTTTTTTGACATGCAAGATGGTCCAAAAACACTGAATGTCAAATTAAAAAAAAAAAGAAGTGACAATGGTATGGAATGTAGTGAATGTAACTTTGGAATCTAGTACATTTAAAAGTATAATTTATAATTTGATTTGGTGAACTTAGAATAAAATGAAATTTGATGTCATAAAAAACAAGTGGACATAGTTGAAGGAATAGGTTCACTCGGTGCTGGCAACTTCTGCTCTGCTAGATATGGTTGGTAGTAGTCATGAAGATAGCTAGTCTTAGCTGACCAGCTTGCACAAGTTGGACCAAGAGAAGAGCTGTTGTGTGCTACTCGTGTTTGTAAGTTGGACAGTATTGGACCTATCGTTTGTTAATTTGGGTCAATAATTGATATAATACTCATATATAGTTATCTATAGTAAGTTTTTGTATATTATATGTAAATAAATTTATATTGACCCGTTTAATAAATATGTGTAGCGAGTTTATTTATTTGTGATTTACATTAATTTTATATGTATTTTTTTTCTAGTTCACACATCGCATTAAGAAGTTAGGTAACCAAAGAGGAAAATATTCAATTGGGTTACACTTGAGAGAAAAATAGTCTTTTTCTAACCAACGCGACTTGATCATTTTGATTATTAAGACAATTTTAAATATGTGTAAAAAATTGAATATTCAACGGTTTTGGATGCTCTAATTTAATTGAGTTATGTTTTCTTCAAAGATTTTTCAATTTGATTTGTTTTCAAACAACAAGGACAAAATGTCGCTAATAAAAATCAATGCACGGTGTCACTTGGGCGACGACGAAGACTTTGTGACCGACTTTCCATTACTTGATGAGCAATTTTTTTTAGAGATGAGAAAAGGGACCACAAATCAACAAAAATAGAGATGTGATTCTTGTCAGATTTTTTTTTCTTATCCAAAAACTACTTAACAATGATTAACGTATCACCAACAACAAATGACTAATAAACCATATTGTTTTAAAATTAAAATTTTGGCAGGTCAAACACTTTATTTGAGGGAAATTGAAGAGAAGAGATAATGGAGGGGATCTAAATCGCAGTCCGACTTCCCATTAGGCTATTAGGTTATCAGATTAGCTCATACGTCACGGCCCAAATATCTAGGATTATTTTCACACTGGATCACATGTTAATTTCTATAATTCTCTAGAAAATAGCAACAATTTTTTTCCCATATTCTTCTACATTTTTTTGTATCTTTGTGAACTATACATTATTTCTTAATAGTCTTACTTCATTCATAAATTGTCTTTTTTTTTATGCATACAACGATAAGCAATCAACAATTACAATTATCGTATAATACATCTATAGCATAGTAAAAAACTTGTCTAGGGGTAAAGAAATGACCACAAGAAAGACAAAAAAAAATCCTTAAGAAATAATCATGTTTTAATCTTGGACTAAATCGGTAAAGTTATTATGCCCCTGTTGATTTGGACTAAATCGGAGGCTAACATAGCTGTAAACAAAGATTCTAATTACGTGTCTTAATCTTGTCTTCTATTTGCATCTTTTAGAAAAATTGGTATGCAAGTGAACCTAGTTGAGGGAATGGGTTCACTCGGTGCTGGCAACTTCTCATCCGTGAGATATGACTGGTAGTGTTGAAGATAGTCTAACCTTGGTTGACCTGCTTCCACATGGTGGACCAATAGAAGGGTTGCACCTGTGTTCTACCCATTAGTCCATGCTAGTGCCAATGAGTTGTAGGTATAATTTTCAATAGTTTATATTGATTATGCGCATTTGTAAGTTGGACAGTACTATACTGTGTCATTTATTAATTTGAGTTGATAATTGATATCAGACTCCTATATTATTGTTTAGAGTCATGTTTGAATTATGTTAAATAGGTTTGTATCAACCCGTTAAGAAGTTAGTAGTATTAATTTTCAATTGTTTAGGAGGCCCTAATTTTAAGTGTATTATTTCTTCTTCAAAGTTTTCAATTTAATTTGTTTTCAAGTGGAGAAGGACAAAAGGTCGTTAATAAAAATCAATGCACCGGGCCCCTTGGGTAACGACGAAGACTTTGTGACCGACTTTCTATTACATGAATATCGTGTTGATGAGTTTAGTCTTTGACAAGATACTTAATTGTACGTTTCCATTGGTAGAAGAAAAGAATGATGGATAACCCCGCCTTTGTTTTTCAATGTATGGTCCAAACTATGGACTTGATTATGATGCCTAAAAATAAAATTTCAGTACAATATTAAAATTTATTATAATTGTAAATATTTTATTATTATTATGAATATTTGTATCACTGTTTTAGTATTAAAAAGGTGATAAAAATTTAAAATAGTTATTAAAATAGTGATAAAAAGACCCACAAAAAGGATAATTTTTTTTGTAACGAAAAAAAGTGGTAAAAATATCACAATAGTCATAAAAATACTCACGAAAATGATTAATTGTTTAGTTGTAAACTGTCCCATAAAAATTACAAAAACACGCTTTAAAAGTAATAATTTTTAGAAGTATGATACTAATTTTTTTTATCCCTGCATTTTCCTCCATACTATTATGGAGGTGAGAAATATACATGTTATTTTTATTTTGAGAGTAGGTTGATCTTGACCAATTGTTTTAGAGATGAGAAAAGGGACCACAAATTCACAAAATAGAACTGTGACAACCAGTGGTCCTTGCTAGATTTTTTTTCTTATCCAAAAACTCCTTAACCAGGGTTAAGGCACCACCACCAACAAAATGATTAAATAAATATCTTCCTTTAAAATTGAAATTTTATACATGTCATTTATCGAATATTGTATTTGAGGGAATTGAAGAGAAAGGACAATAAAGGGAATTTAAATCTCAATCCTGTTTCCCATTAGGTTATTGGGTTATTGGATCAGCACATATATCACAGTCCAAATATCTAAGAATATTTTCACACCATATCACATGTTAATTTTTATAATACTTTAGAAAACAACAACAGACTTTTTTCCATACTTGTTAGTGTACACGTGTGTTGCACGTGGATTATTTTGAATAGTAAATAATATATATCATTTTTCTACAAATAATCAAATATGATATTAGGAAAAACTTTTTAATATGTGTTTTGTACCGAACCAGAGAAACAAGATGGCCATTGCATATGTTGTGATCGACTTTATTTAATTCAGAGCATAAAATTCATATTTCACAGTCAAACTCATTATAAGATGTACTTAGGATAGTTAATATTAGTCTTTTAACATAATAAACTAACATTTCTTATAGTTATTGTCTTGAAGTATTAGATTTACCCTTAACTTTTCAATTTTATATAGACATGATCAAATCATGAGCATTTATTGTTCTTTCATTCAAGTCTTTTTTTTTTTTTTTTTGTGATTTTACATGAGTAAAACATGTAAATCAAGTTCCTAAAGAAATACAAAAAAAAACTTAAAACACAATAAATATCAAATTAGAGTGATTACAAACAACCAACAATTAGAAAAATTCATGTTGACTATTACATAGACAACAGAAAATCATCAAAAAAAATAAATGGTTGACAATGGATAATACATATTACAAATTAAAGATTTGTACTCGGTAACTATGTGTGTGTGTGTGTGTGTGTGAGAGAGAGAGAGAGAGAGAGAGAGAGAACATCTGCAACTTTAGAATGAGCTTCTTGAGAAGCTAAACATTCTTCTTCTCTCTTCTATTGCTTGCCGCATCTATTGAAGCAATCAAAACATTTCATCTCTCTCTTCAATATCTGTCAAGCAACATTATGAATACTTAAACATGATAAACAAGACAACATTATAAGAGTAAATTTGTGACTTTAGAGTTGCCAAGAATAAGTGGAAGAGTTACAGACTTTCATAATTACTCAAGTATGGATTTTAGTTCAATTAAAATAAATTTCAATTTATGTTTAGTAAGTATAAATTGTAATTGACATATTAATTATCAAAACGTTCAATGCATATAAATATTTATATGTAGAATCCACAGAGTCACTTCGTGACCATTTGAAACCATTATTTCATAATTTTAAGAATCTAATTCCAAAATTACGATAATTTTTTGGTGAAGAAAAAATTGAGTTTAAATATTAAAATAGGGTAAAAAAGAAGAATAATTTTTTTTCAAGATAGTTGGCATTTATATAGAGTAAGGTATATTGAGATAAATTATAAGATTTGATATTTTTTTTTAGGACCATACAACAAAATATAATATTGGGAAGTTAAGTTATAATTATTTGAGGTGTTTAAAATCGATTCTAAAATTTTATGATTGAACTTAACACTTCGGATCAATACTTACTAAATATTTGAAAAAATATATATAACTTGACCTCTGAAATTTAAATTTTTTAGGATCAATTATAAAATATTTTTTTGTTAGAATTTCAATCCAAAAAATATATAATTTAACCCACAAATTTGTAGTTTTTGATATGGTATTTCATTTAGTACTGTTTTCTTACACATAATAAAATATGTTTAAGGGTAATTTAGATGATTAACTATAGAAAAATATAAAAGTAATTTGAATGGTTAACTAATAGTTAACTATAAATGGATACAAGGGCATTTTTACTATTTTATAAGGACACAATAGTCAATCAAAATTTTTTTATTTTAAGGTACTTTTATTAGTAGTATAAATAAAGTATAATACAATTTAAATATTAAAAGATAAATAAAATAATTTTTATTTTTTTGTGGCTGAGATCTCTTTAAATTTTATTTTAAAATTAATTTGATGGCTAATATTAACACGCCAAATTTAATAAGAAAAATAGGTCCCTAAAAGTGTATTTATTGTAATTTTTTAAAAATAATTCTAAAACTTATAACTTCTCATAAGTACTTTAAAAAAAATGTAGTGTTTAAAATCATCCTATCACCACGGCCACCACCCCCTCCCACTGCCCCACCACCATTGCCACACCCCACCACGATCACCATCACCACTACAACTACTACCACCACCACCACCGTCATTGACACCCCACCATCACCACCACCATAGGCTAAGGGAGGCAGGGCAGGGTGGGCACATTCCCCCCTAAAAAAAATATTATTAGTTAGATATATGTATTATATATTTTTATATATAGGGCTCGTTTGGTAGACATATTATGAGGGGATTAAATATTAGATTGTACTATTTTTTATTTAATTGGGCCTAATACTTTGTTTGGTAAGTAAATTTGATTCCGTATTAATTTCAAAAAAGTATACTTATCGTATTTTTTTTATACGTTAGACCTGTATTGTGGAAGTATTTTAATACCATCAAAAGAGGTGGTATTATAATCCAACTCAAACGTATTATTTTACAAATTTATTATTATAACCCTCTAACTGATAAAATTAAACTATCACCAATGTAACAAACACTGATTGAGAGTATTTTTGTTAATTCAACATTAATACACTTAAATAATTATTTAACCAATCAATCGATTATATTAAATAATTACTACCCAACGTTTATGTTGTGTATTATCAAATACTAGATAAATTACGTATTATTTCAATACCCTATTTAGTCTTGTCTTTTGTCCTTCTATATTGTATTAGACATAATTATTTTATCTAATCCATCAATTTTTAATACGGGAACCAAACAAACCAATATATTATGTGTGTCCCCCCCTTTATATTAGGCCCACATTAATTACCCAAAATAATTAAAAAATTAAGCCCATTTAAAACAAAAAAAAATGAGCTGACTATTATCTACCCAAACTTATTAAAAAATTAAATATTTGACCTATCACAATTCACTCAAACCTATTAAAAAACAAAACTTTTAGCCTAGTATTTAAAACAAATTTTTTTATTCATCATTAAAAACAAAACTTTTAGCCCACTTGACTAAAATCTATCTTATCTTTCTTTTTTTTCTCTCTCTCTATCTCACTCACTCCCAGTTGCCCACTACCCACTACCCCAGCCACAAGAAAAAGAGAAGAAACAAAGATAAGCTCAATACACGAGAAATTCAATTCCTCAGTTCTTTGAGTTTTTTGTCCTTCCTTGCACCGACCTATAAAATTATTTTATACATTATATTTACCCCCTAAACTTTTGGAAATTTTAATAATGGTTCTAATCTTTTTTTTTTAATAAATTAGTGGACCACTAACCCTCCAAAATAAATATGTTAGTTTTGGATTTACTCAATGTTTTATTTGTATATTGACGAAAATACAATATTTCTCTTTATCTAACACAATGTTCATTACTTTTTAAGAATAATTTTTAGTTTTCATTTACCATTTTTTTATAATGGTAGTTTATAACCTAATAAAATACGATTGTATTCAAAAAAATAAAATGTTGTAACCCAAAAATATTTCAAACTATTTTGAATAAGAAATTTCTCTATAAGATTGATAATGATCTCAACTAAATTTTGTAATTAAATAAAGAATAATTTTACTACGTAGTTGTGATTGTTTGCATTGATAGAAAATTAGTGAAAAATTAATTTACATTTAATTCATATACAAAATTTTAGATATTTTAATTTTTTTTTATATTTTATTGAAATATATAATTAGGTTAAAATGTACTAAAAAAATTATTTTGTGTCTTTTTGTTAAGATTTTGTTTCGGCTAAATAAAAATTGAATTTACTATTTCACAATAATTTAGTGTTGATTCTCATTTTTTTTATTCTTGAATTGAATTTTTTTGTATTAATTTTGGCTAAATATTTTTTTATACCCGTTACGTTTTGCTTCTATCATAGATATTTATGGCTCCGCCTCTGACAATGTACATTTTCTCTTGGAATTTTTTATGTTAAATGGACTTCATATATCAAATATAATA
>CM042190.1:26315569-26361343 GCA_023539305.1 Ilex asprella
CCATTTAATTGTTTAGCATTTATATCTTCAAATCTGTTTCCATGGAATCTTATGAAGATCAACTCCACTAAGAGTAGATAAATGTTGATATTGAGCAGGAATGTTTGGGTGTCTTCTTTGGTTGATAATGTTTTCTTCAAGAATTTTTCTGGTTTTTAAGAAAAATTTTAAGTACCTTTTTTTTTATGTAGCGTTTCTTGTATATATGCATGTATATATGTTTGCTTTCGGTATTATGTCATGATTAAAGTGAGGGATAGAGATAAATAACACCTACCACACTTACATGTTAAGTCAGTTTATGACGGGTTGATGATGTCCCACTATTTTTTCAAGATTGCCACCTACTATGTTTTCAAGATCGGCACGTTTATGTTTCTTAAGGTCTTCTCGAGTTTAAAAGTAAGCGTAATGTTAGGAGGCATTTCTCCTGATAAAAAGGGAGACGTGATCATAAAACTGCATACACCAGTTCCCACATATTCTATCTTATAGGCCAGATAATCAGCGTGCGAGCAATCCTTTAGCACAAATAACATATACAACTAGCCTTCACCAACAGTCAAACAAGAAAAAGAAAAAGAAAAAATAAAATTCAACTACCCTATTGTGAAGTTCAATGACACATACTAGGTTTCCTGGAGAACACTCGATTCTTATCCTTCTCGTCTAAATAGCATGGGGTGAGTGCTGAAATAGAAAGACCGTCATCACTCAATGGAACTCACTATTCATAAGTTGACCCCTCTTCAATACATAATGTTTAATTTTTTGAATTTAACTAAATCAACATTGATGAAAGTCATATATCAACCCCTTAAATCTCCTTATTAGAAGTATTTGAAAACAGTATGTCATGATGCCTTCACAAACACAAAAACTTAAAACATTCCTCTAAGATGTGACTAATTTATTTATTTGAAATAAGTTTGCCCCACTGACCAACAATCCTGGCTCTAACCCTCATGTAAAATTTAATATGTCATGCTATCTCAGACAGTAATTTGTAATATGAAATTTTATTTGATAGTATATTGTATATTGAAGGTATAAAATGTCGAGGAGACGCGCGACAGTAATGTGCTATTGGGGAGGTAATATAATCTACAATGAAGGTTGTTTATCGTACAACGGAAATCCTCAACATTGTATAAAATTAAGACAAGGAACAACATATGAGGAATTGTCCACAAAGTTGTACACGATAATGCAGCTGGACAGTACAACATCACGACTACAACTAATATGTCGTTTTCCAACATTTTTGGGGGATCGCGTGCAAGTGTACATGGAATTTGAAATAAAAAATGATGACGGTGTCGCAGCGATGGTAGATGTGGTATTTGAGAACCGAGCACTGAACAGTATTGACTTGTATATACAGGTAGTGCCTACACAACAGTTTTCTCAGCCAATGATGAATGAGTATGGCCCGTATATCGACTTCCTTACACAGGAGAGCATCAATCCGTGGTCCAGTACGCATGTGTTTGATGGGAGTAGTCATGCAGCGTCTTCAAGCGTTATGGCGAACGAAACTTTTACAACTAAGTTTAATTCGGGCGATGGAATTATGCAGGCTGAGCCTTATGTCCCAGTGGCAGACCAATGTCATGCTCAATCAAGGACTGAAGTCATTCAAAATTTAGTTCAGTTAGACGCTGATTTGATGTCGACCCACCCAATGCGTGCAGTTGATCGTGCGGCAGTCACAGACGATGAGTACGAGGACATTACCTTGATGGACGATGTGGAATATCATAATGATGACGCAGACGATATTGGTGGGCCATCAGTCATACTGGAAGACATGCACCGTATGCATGAGCCATCGTCTGCCTTATTCACCAATGATGAACTTCCCCCATTGTCTGCCCCCAACAGTCAAACAAGATGTCCAATGTGGGATCCGGATCGGCCTGAGTTAGCAATTGGTCTAACCTTTAAGGGTAAATTGGAAGTGCAAGATGCAGTGAAGATGTATTCAATCAACAATCATGTCCAATTCGAGGTTGTTGAGAGTGAAAAAAAATTATTGGCTCTGCGGTGTAAAAAATTTAATTCCGGGTACACGTGGAGGCTTCGAGCTATTCAAAAGAAAAAGCATGACCTTTTTGAAATTACCAAATATGAAGGCCCACACACTTGTGTGCATGTCTCAGCCACTATGGACCATGTGTAATTAGATTCTCAATTCGTTGCACGCCGAATAAAAGACCTCGTAAAGGCAGATCCATCGCTGAATGTTGTTTTGATAATACAACACATTGCCATTGTGTATAAGTACGATATATCGTATCGGAAAGCATGAAAAGCAAAACAAGCAGCGATAGCAATGATTTTTGGTGATTGGGATGATTCATATTCTATTTTGCCGAAATTCCTTGCTGCACTACAAAAGTTTAATGCGGGCACAATAGTCAGATGGTAGGTTGCCGACCTTGGCAATGGGACCGCTGTATTTGACAGAGTTTTTTGGGCATTTAAACCGTGTATTGACGGTTTTCGACACTGTCGTCCACTTATAAGTATCGATGCTACATTCTTGTATGGAAAGTACAAGGGGAAGTTGTTAATTGCTACGAGCCTCGATGGAAATCATCAGATTTTTCCTCTTGCCTTTGCAATCGTCGATGAGGAAAGCATAGATACATGGGGTTGGTTTCTTTGGAGACTTAGACAAGATGTTGTCGGTGACCGTCCAAGCATATGCCTCCTATCTGACCGCCATCAAGGTATAATTCAATCAGTGATTGCTCATGGTTCTGGATGGCAAGCACCGTATGCATACCATCGATATTGCTTACGACATATTCAAAGTAACTTCAACAGTAAGTTTCATAACTCTCATCTTAAACGGCTCGTATGGGATGCTGGTTCTGCACATCAAATCCGCAAGTATGACAAGATTATAGCGGAAATCCAACAAATCAACCCATCGGCCGCTCATTGGCTTGCTCAGATACCAAAAGAGCAGTGGACACTTGCATATGACGGTGGGCGACGGTATGGAATCATGACAACCAACATTTCCGAGGTGTTCAACTATGTCATAAAAAAGGCAAGACATTTACCGATCACGTCATGTGTTGAAACAATATTTTACAAGGTTGTTCAATATTTCAATGATAGGCGTGGTTCGGCGTCAGATAGCGGCTGTGCTTTCACACCTCATGCTGTTGAGAAGCTGACGTATGTTTCAAAGAAAAAAGTCGGTCAAAATGTTACCACATTCAGCCGTACTACCGGTGAGGCATATGTTGTCACAAAAAAAGGTAATGCACAGGTACTTAACATTTTAGACCGCACTTGTTCATGTGGAAAGTGGAGCACCTATAAAATGTCATGTTCTCATGCGATGGCGCTTTTTTCAAAGAGGCATTTAGACCCGTGGCAGTACGTGGATGAGATATACACAGTGGTTGCCCATGATGCTGTTTGGTCTAGTGAATTTCATCCACTACATCATGTTGACTATTGGGATCCGGTGATTGGTCCAATAATCTGTCCTAATCCCAATCTACTACGGACGAAGGGTCGTCCCCAATCTACTCGCATTCGAAATGAAATGGACCTACGACATGGTCGTAGTACGTATCAATGCAGATTGTATGGTCAACCAGGGCACGATCGACGCACATGCCCATCAAAATTAGCATAAGATGTTTGTATGTGTCCATGAATATTCCATGTACACTTGGTTCTGTGTTTCAGTGTTAGTAAATTTCATCATATGTGCAATGTAATATTATGTGTTTGTATTCAGTGTATGTAAAAGTGTTCAACTATTTTAGTGACAATAACTTACTGTAATGTAATTTAATGGAATTAAGGTATGGAGCGTCAGCAGGCGCGTGACTTAGTACACCCTGGTCCTGTTGACCCAGCAGTCTTATACTTGCAGGCACGACATAGGTCCACACAGATATGGGATGGACAGGCACGTACTGTATCCTGTACATTATATATATTATCAAACCTTAACACTTACATTCTAACATTTAATTCATTTATATAATTATTAAAGGAATTACCACCATTGAAGTATTGTCGGGCTGAGGCGAGTATGCGTCGATTACGACGTCCCGATGATCGGGTATTACGACGTGTCTTGACTGCTGGTTTTTATGGGATTCATAGTATTGGATTTATTAAGCTGGACCACCATTTGGTCACTGCGCTTGTGGAGCGATGAAGGGTAGAGACGCATACATTCCATTTGGCCATTGGCGAGGCGACGGTTACATTGCAGGATATGGCACTTCTGTCCGGACTCCCCATTGATGGTGATGCTGTTACTGGGGTTGACACACATCGTACAGTTCTGGAGTGACAGGATTACTGTGACCAGCATCTTGGTATTAGACCTCCAGAGACTGCTTTCGCTGGATCGCGACTTAAGATGACCACTCAAGCTGCCATATTTGCTGACCCTCTCCGAGATGATGCTGATGACATCACCATTGATCGATACGCCCGTGCATACATTTTGATTCTCATCGGAGCTTATATTTTTCCGGACAAGTCGCAGAACAAGGTTGGGCTTATGTACTTACAGCATCTCGAGGACCTAGATGTTTCTGGGAGATTGAGTTGGGGTAGTGCAGCTTTAGCGTGCTTGTACCGTGAGTTGTGTCGCGCCACTGCCCCAGACGCATCCGATATTGGTGGGCCGCTACTTATATTACAGGTATACATGTATTTACCGTTACATGTTATTATAATTTACGTTACATATAAGCTACGCTTACTATTAAGAAATATTAAATTACCAAATAGATGTGGGCATGGGAGCGACTTACACATATCCGTCTAGAGAGAGTACTTCCTCATCAAGCAGCAGTCGCAGATATACCCGATGTTTTGCACATGCCGGAGGGGGCTGATGCTGAGGTTGCTGCAGATCTACCCGCTGTTGGGGAGGAGATGGCTGCCCATCTTGATCCATTACCTAGGGGTCCGTTGGGGTGCAGGTGAGTAACAATGCAGTAAATAATTAATTCTCAATACCATGCAGTAAATGATTAATTATGTAAATGGCAGGTGGAATGTGCGTATGACATCGTATATACACACCCCCAGACATGTCCTCAGACATTATAGAGATCAGCTAGACCAGATACGCGATGATCAGGTTCAAATTTTTCACCAACGTAGACCATTTTATTATGTCAAATGTTTGTAGACTTTCATGTACATTGGGTATTTGTTTTGCTTTAGATGCTGTGGATGCCATATATTGCAGAGGTCATTGCAGACTTACCATCATACTGTACTCTTGGTAGCGACTTATGGATGGCCCGCGCACCACTGATTTGCTTTGCAGTTGTTGAGTGGCATTTTCCTGATCGTGTCATGCGCCAGTTCGGTTTTACACAGGATATCCCTCAGCCATGCGACACTGGGACTGCTCTTCATGCTACTGATCGACGCGGCAGAGGTGGATATGACTGGAGTAGTGTACATCAATCTTCTATAGACGTCTGGTCCCATCGACGAGAGCATCTTATCGCGGGGGGAGGCACATACATCTGCGACCGAGATGAGTTCACGTGCGTGTATGTTTTGGTATGACCGTATCACTCGACGATTGATTGGACCTCCAGTACATACTCCACCGATTGGATTTCAGCCTATGGGTAGCATAGTCGAGATATTGGTAAGTAATACATAAGTTCATTTGTCGTTATAATGCTTATTTACTAATTAAATTTATGTTATCATAATGTATGTGTAATTTACATTTACAGGAGCATACGCTTGTTCAGATTCACCAGATCGCACAAGATGGCCTTGATGATGGTACGGACGCAGGACATAGACAAGCACTGCAGGCCGCCCGATCTCTTACCGCCACTTGTCTTGAGGCAGTTCGAGAGGACCATCGTCTCCATCGTACCGTCCACACCGAGCGTCTACATATACCACATACTGCACCGTGTGCTCCACCCGATGTACCTAGGCGGCCTCATGGTATTGTTATACGACGACAGAGACATCCACGTCAACGACATGATATTCGGGTGGATACCGGTGTCGACACAGTACCACAATGCAATGTAGGAGAGCCTTCAGCAGGACCTAGTGGACCTCAGGATCCACATATACAGTCTGGTGTAGGTGCAGAGACACCCCATCACCACCATTGACCGAGACGTCCATACCATATGAGGACCCCACAGGGCATGTTTCCCCCATGTCAGCGCCAGGCCCATATACATCTGATGGTTCAGGAGTCACATTGCTCAGCCATCCTATCTGTCACGATGCTGTCATTACGTCACCTCCGATAGATGTTCAGATCTCACAGGCAGCAGATGAGGTCACACTGGGTCATGGTAGAGAACTTGCATCGACTCCATCAGTTCTACATACCTCACAGCACCGTGCTACGACTCCACTTGCCCATTTAATTTCATTAGTTCGGGGTCGAGGTAGAGGTCGAGGTCGAGGTCGAGGTCGAGGTCGAGGTGGCAGATTGGGAGTTGTGCGAGGCCGTAGTGGTAGAGGACGGGGTGGTATAGGCAGAGGCGGAGATAGTATTCCAGCTGGAGATACGGATTCACAAGTTATCGATGGCGAGCAGACACAGTTAGAGGATAGACGTCCCAGACGACTCAGGAAGAAGCCGTCTTGTGGCACTTAGTGTTGTCATCTTTTATCCTTTTTTTGACATTTCTATTCAGACATGTATATTATACAATTTTGGACTGTATTGTTATTGTTTGTGATGTGTGGTATTTCTGATCATGTTTGGTTGGGTGTTGGTGGTAGTTGTGGATAGGTGTTTGTGGTGGTAGTTATGGTTGGGTGTTGGTCGTATGGTTGTGTTGTTGTGATTGTACCATGTTTTGATATTGTGCATACAGGGCAAAATTATTTTTGGTATGACACAGTTTTAAGGGAAATTCTGCCAAATTTTTTTAAAATTCATTATGTTTATATATATTATATGCACTAATATGTTTAATGTTGTTCTCCATCAATCTTCAACATTTGTAAAGAAGAGTAAGACAGCATAGAATTCTATAGTTCTAACACACCTGAGATTCAATTTGAAAGGCCAAATACACAATGCTCTTCATATCATGTCATATACACAGCAAAAGCTATGAGTCTGTGTTCCAGACAACTGAAAAGTCAATGACTCATCCCTGTATGAATCAACATTTACAAGTACAGACAGTTAAAAATTTAACTATACCTCTCAATTGTTTATGTCATGCTCAAGTAATGGATGGTGCTGGTGTATACAAAGGAGCATGGTAATATTATGTACATGAAAATATAGTGAAGATAAAGAATTCAATTGATGGATTTTGTTATGGTTGTTTTCAACTTTTTATTTGTTATTGATCTAGGTGTTGCATTTCTATCCTTCCCAGGTTGTGATGGCTGTTAAATGCCGCGGAAAGAAAGTATTAAGTGGTCTTTATACTGGAATCAATACGCAACACATTTCCTACGTGTCTTTTTTCCTTTCCTATGTATCATTTAGTTGCTTTGATTTTTTCTTTGTACAATCTTATACAATGGAACATTTGTATTATGGACATTATTAATTATGGTGTCACATGCAATAGGCATTAAATTTAGTCTCCATGATTGAGTGATCTGGATGAACAGTAATCCTACGTCGAGGGTTCAATCTTTGCTAGTGTCTCCCAAACTTAATTGATATCTGTGGTTTGCGAGTGATTACAGATAAATGGGATTTACTCTTACAAAGATGGGTCTAAACTCCAAAATGACCTTACTTTGGAGAGGTTCCTCATCCTCCCCCCCCCCAAAAAAAATACACTTTTCTTTGGAAAATTCACTTTCTATTTTCAATTAGGCTCAATTGTGATATGCCAAAATTGGGAAAAAGCTTAAGAACCAAATTAAGGATTACGAAATATTATAGTTGTAAAAATTACAATTATCTTCTTTTCAATCTTTCTCTTTGGTTGAATTTAACTCATACGAAGAAGCTAATGTGCTGCTTCTTCTCTGCCCCAGTCTTGTGGATCATCATGTTTAGTCTCTTTCTTTTGTTTGTTGCAATCTTTGTGATTCATTGCTTTTGTAAAGGTTTTTTTTTTTTAATCATTTTGTTTACTAACAACAATAACGATGTTTATTATAGGCTCTTTATATTTTAAACTACCACACAATCAAGTTTCTTTTTAACCTGGTGCATGCGACCTAGAATACCAGAGCTTAAGATGAGAAGGGAACATAAGAGGGGAGAACTTTCAGGAAAATCGGAAACAACTAAAAAAAAATTACTATTATATCTTCAAAGTTTATTATTTTAATAAATATTTTTATAGATTTATAGGTCATTTTATAACTAAAAAATTTATTATTTTTATGGATAATTTATTACATTTATGAATAATTTTTATCACTGTTTTGAGTATTTTTTTTTTACAATTTTTGGTATAAACAAAATTATTATTGTTTTGGGTGATTTATTAAATTTGTGACTGTTTTTTTAAACAAATAAATTTATTATTTTTACACATTTTTATCATTATTGAATTTTCGTGATCTGGCTGTGCAATAATAGAAAACGGACTTACCACATCCGCTTTCATTAGAAAGCGGAATTACCAAAACCGCTTTCATTATAAAGCGGATTTGCTAAGGACGCTTTATACTGAAAACGGATGTGGTAAGTCCGCTTTATGATTGAAATAGTTATGTTTTTTAATAGTTAAAAGCGGATTTGATAGTTACGTTTTTTTGAGAAAGCGTATTTGGGAAGGCCGCTTTTAATTTAAAGCGTATTTCGTACAACCGCTTTTAACGTGAAGTCGGATTTCGTACTTCCGCTTTTAAATGAAAGCGGATTTCCCACTTCCGCTTTTAAAAACAGCTGTATTTTGGTAAATAAGTTTAGAACGGCGGTACTTTGGTAATTAAGTTTGAATATGGCGGTACTTTGGTAATAAGCTCGAGAAAGATATGGGAGTTATGTGTAATCATTTGAGGTTAAATTCACTTATTGACCATAAGTTACACCAGTAAGTTGAAATGTCCCCAAGAAACAGTGTTTCACAGTAGTAATGGATGGTTTTCCATGTATTGAAATCTATCTTTTTCTTTTTGGTCTAACCGTAAAGAGTGTCCAACCAGCTTATACACACTTCGACTAATCCTCTATCCGGTCCAATTAAAGGCATGCCATAATAACAAGTACGAAGCTGATTGCATCGTTTTCTTTCTAGTTCAAGGAGGAAAATAAAAAAGATTAAGTAAGCAGGAGAGCGTCAACAGGCAATTCTTGTTGAATTACAATTCGTTTATTTGAATACAGCATCTTGTCCACATCGCTGGTTTACCAGCTGAATTCACCACTCAACAAAATATTGCAGGGGTGAAAGAAAGCTTGCACTTGGTGAATTATTGTTCGATACAGAAAAGGCATGAAGAAGTGAAGAAGGCAATGAATGTGCAAACCACCCCTTAAAATTTCAAGAGGAAAGTCCGAATCTCCATGGGAGCGAGCTCGACAATAAGGGCAGAGCTATCTACAGGGCCGCCTCTAACTGGTGCAGGCTCACCTCCACTGTCCCCCTCAACCTTCCATGTCAACATCTTCATCTCTGATTTCTCTTGGTTTGCTGATAAGCTCATTTCATTTACCTCCGTTATCTGAAAGCATAACACCCACATTTGTTATTGTTGCAGTTGTGATGTGGCATACTCGTGAACAAAACTGAGTTATGGATATGTTTTTGGGATTTCTTCATACTGATCTTTATGAAAAGATCCTTTTAAGTTCAGCTTTCAGTCCTTGTCCAGTCTGTGACCTGACCGAGTTGATGGCGAAGAATTGGACCAAGGACTGGAAGAAGTACAGAATGTCATGAGCTATACGTACTGTGAAGAAGATTAAACATAACCAGAATCCAACTCTCCAGATCAACAAATGGATGCTCATGCTGAAACTGTAACTCCTCTAGATTTTTAAATACTTTATGTTCCCTCCAGAAATTCCAAACAATAAATTGAGTTGATATTTGCTATAATCTTATTTGGTCCCTAGGGGATTTTATAGTAGAAATACAAATTTTCAAATACTGCACATACTTCACATGCACAGACCAACAATTGTGTTTCTGACTAGAAATCACAGTGAAATTGGGTTATACAAAATAGCAATGCAGTCGGACCATATTGTTTATGAAATATGTGGACAGTGAAAAACTGAGGCAGCACAAAACATAGGCTAGACTTACAGTTTTTCCAGCAAACATCTTCTTCAGTTCTATGTTGACTAATTTTGAATAGTCTGCATCTTCGCCAGCCTGACCACATTCATAGCGTGAAAGCAGTTGTTGAGATAACTAAAAGTGTAAAGCATGTCGAACAAGTGTATTGCAGTGAATTTAACTTTCAGCTAGTTAATGCTGTTAAGATAATGTTCCACAGTTCTCATAAGCTTGGATGAAAAACCCTAGCAGAGCTTTCAGCATTTCTGGCTACTCCATTATTGGTTGTACCGAGTTAAATGAAAGCGTGCTACATTAAAGGCCATGTTTTTCTCTTTCATGAGGCAAGACGGTAAAGCTCAGGTGCAATTACTGAATTTCAATATTCAAGGTTATTGTGCTATCCTAATAGTCTAGAGAAAGATCCCTAAAGAACCTAGCATCACAGAGACAAATAACTGAGGTAAGATTCTCCGTAGCTTGATTGTAAATGTGTCCAGACTAGTTTATGTTTGTTTTTTTCAATGGAAATATGAAGGAACAAAATGTGAAAGGACTTTTACCTCGTATAGATGTGCCAAACGGAGGAGAACACTGTTGTCTTCTAACTCCTGCAAAACCAATGTCAGTGATTTAGGTAGATAGATCACTTAAATCATCATGCATTAATTTATGTAATCACCTCAAGAGTAATCAATGCCACATTAAGAGGTAAGCTATAGTTTGGATCCATGGCTGTCGCCTTAGTTATATGAGAAGCTTTCCAATCTTCTGATTTCTGTCAGATCAAATGTTTTATTAGGTAATAGGTTGTGGAATGTGGAATTCTAAATTACTGCATCAAGCATACCTCATGTGTGAAAGCTAAAAGAAGGGGTGAGTAAACTTCTTGGCCAGTTGTTCGGCGCCAGCGAGATCCAGCACCTGGCTGGTTGATACTCATATAATAGTTTCCTCGAACCTGATCATGATATTTCAAGAGGATAGTAAGACAACAGGAATTTTTGGTAGCACTCAAATTTGAAGAGCAATAGAAATGACCACCTGTAACACCCCATTTAGGGATTCATGCGATGAAAAATGTGCATAAGGTCAATTATAAAACAACTAATGTATGGAATTTAATTACGCAATTTAAGCACCATTATGATAAAAGTATGGGGAAACAAATAATGGAAAAAAATAGATATATATTAACTAGAGAAGAAAAGGCAGTTGGAGTACGTTATGGGGGTCTACCGTTTTCCAGCAGGTGTATAAAGATAGGGGTTATTCCCACCCCTAAAATATCTATCCCCGTCTCATTAAATTCTAACATATAACACTACTAAGTCCACCTCATTCTGTAACCATCGTGAAGAATCTTCATTCTAAGAAATTGATTGGGACGGGCCATAGAGTTGAAGGATTGTATGGCTTGAGAAATTACATGTTCTAACTATGACAACTTCTTCTATTGATTTGTCTTCCTTTCGTTTGGATCCTAAGTCTTATGTGTTTTATTTTTGGCATTATCGCCTTGGACACATTTCTAGCTCTCATTTGAAGTTTTTGATTTCTACTGGTATTTTGGGAAAATTAAATGGTCATGACATTTCTGATTGTAGTGGCTGCAAACTTGCCAAATTTATCATATTTTTTAAGAATAGTTATATTTCTTTTTTTGCTCTTTTTGATCTTGTGCACTCTAATGTATGAGGTCCAGCCCCCATTGCAACTAAAGGGGGATGTTGATATTATGTTTCTTTTATTGATGATTATAATCGATATTGTTAAATTTATCTTATGAAACAATGATCCGAATTTTTCTCTATTTTTGTTGCTTTTCGTGTCATGATTCACACCCGATACTCTTTAGTTATTAGATATTTTTGGTGTGATTTGGGTGGAGAATACCGATACAATGATTTTCTTGACTTACTAAAATTTGATGGAACCATTCAACAATCATTTTGTGCAGACACTCCCGAGCGGAATGGTGTGGCTGAGCGAAAACACAGACATATTATGGAGACTGCTTAGTGGTTGTTTTTATCTATGTCTATTCCCATATCTTTTTGGGGAAAGGCGGTTCTAAGTGTTGTTTATCTCATTCACCGGACTCTTATTATTAGTTCAGGTGTAACTCCTTTTGAGCAGTTCTCATTGTGCGTGTTTGGTTATACTTGTTTTGTTATTCTACCTAAAGCTGAATGAAATAAGTTAGTTACTCGTTCTGCTATGAGTATTTTTCTTGGTTATGATGAGGAGTGAGGACAAAAAGGGTATCGTTGTTAGTCCTTCTACTTCTAACACCTTCAATAAATCTGATCTCAGTGACCCTTTTCCTGATAATGTTGGTGATTCTTATGTTCGTGATATGCTCTCTTAAGACATTCCATCTTCATCTTAATCTTCCTCTTCTTTAGTTGTACCCAAGGATCAAAATGTCGTGTCGAAACGTCCGAAACGTTTCGGAATTTCAACACACCGACACGAAACATGGGTTGAATCCCAAAATTCCAAAATTTCGGTCGAAAAGTCACTGTGTCGGACCGTTTCGGTCGAAACAGGTCGAAACATGTCGAAACAGTATCTAGAACTAAAAATTTATGTGTTTTAATCATAGTGTACACAATGATTTTAATATTAATGAAATAATATTATTTATTAATTTGAAGACACAATTTAAATTAATAAATTAGTATTATAATAATATGCTGCACAAATTAGTATTATAATAATATGTTGCACTTAGTATTATTAATTGGTAATTAGGATTATAATAAAATTGTATTATTAATTTGATAATATTCTAATTTAAATGATTTTCGCCTCATGTCAGTCCTTTTTTTCCCTCCAATTTAAATTTATTCTTATATAAATGGATGTTAACCAAATAAATATGTTAAATTAATCAACTATTAAGTTGATCTTTATAAATAAATGGATTGTATTTATATGTTTACATGTTTCCACGTGTTTCCATACTTTTTCTGCGTTTCCATTGTGTTTCCGAAACGTTTCCGAAACGTTTCCGTTTTTGAGCTGACCGAAACGGTACTTCGAAACGATATTTTGATCCTTGACTAAGATGACCAAGACACTTGCGAATGTGCTCAGGATAGCGAGAAGATGGAGGATCTGCATCATTAGAAATTGACGCAGTCGAAAGAGGTAAATGAGTTGTACCTGCATAGGAGTTAGTCTTGTACCTGCATAGGAGTTAGTCTTGTTCCTGCGAGAATAAATATGAACAATACGAAAGGGTACAACCAAGGATCAAAATATCGTTTCGAAGTACCGTTTCGGTCAGCTCAAAAACGGAAACGTTTCGGAAACGTTTCGGAAACACAATGGAAACGCAGAAAAAGTATGGAAACACGTGGAAACATGTAAACATATAAATACAATCCATTTATTTATAAAGATCAACTTAATAGTTGATTAATTTAACATATTTATTTGGTTAACATCCATTTATATAAGAATAAATTTAAATTGGAGGGAAAAAAAGGACTGACATGAGACGAAAATCATTTAAATTAGAATATTATCAAATTAATAATACAATTTTATTATAATCCTAATTACCAATTAATAATACTAAGTGCAACATATTATTATAATACTAATTTGTGCAGCATATTATTATAATACTAATTTATTAATTTAAATTGTGTCTTCAAATTAATAAATAATATTATTTCATTAATATTAAAATCATTGTGTACACTATGATTAAAACACATAAATTTTTAGTTCTAGATACTGTTTCGACATGTTTCGACCTGTTTCGACATGTTTCGACCTATTTCGACCGAAACGGTCCGACACAGTGACGTTTCGACCGAAACTTTGGAATTTTGGGATTCAACTCATGTTTCGTGTCGGTGTGTTGAAATTCCGAAACGTTTCGGACGTTTCGACACGACATTTTGATCCTTGATCTTAGTTTTTTGGATACTTGTTATTTTTTTATTTTTTTCATTTTTATCTTCTATTCACTCTTTGTCTGAATCTACCTCCTCTAAGGAGGTTGTTTTTAATCCTATTTGGCAACAGACTATGAATAATGAAGAACTTTTTGCACTACATAAAACTCTTACATGAGATCTTGTTCCTTTACCTATTGATAAGTATGTTGTTAGTTGTCGATTGGCATATAATATTAAGACTAAGGCAGATGGTTTTGTCAAAAGATATAAAGTCATATTGGTTGCTAATGGTTTTGCTCGGAAATATGGCATTAATGGATTATAAGGAGACTTTTGCTCTTGTTGCAAAGATGACCACCGTTCGTACTTTGATTTCCATAGCAACAGTTCGTCAATGAAAATTATCTCAGATGGATATCAAAAATACTTTTTTAAATGATGATTTGATGATAGAAGAAATTTTTATGGTTCCTCCTCCTAGTCTCCCTCACACTTCAGGTGAGGTATGTAAATTGAGAAAAGCTTTATAAGGAATCAAATAGGATCCAGTTTGGTTTGAGAAGTTCGCTAATGTGATATGTGAGTTGAGTTTTCATTCAAGTGATCATGATTCAGCTCTTTTTATTCGTTGTAATTCCGTTTGTTAGATTGTTCTTCTCTTATATATTGATGACATGATTATTATTAAGGATGATTATGAGGGCATTTCAGCCTTTAAGTCTTATTTACGTCAACAATTTAAGATGAAAGATCTTAGTTCTTTTCAATATTTTTTTGCCATTAAAGTGGCTTCATCTCGTAAAGGATATTTTCTTTCTCAATCAAAGTATGCAGCTGATATTATCCAAAGGGATCGTTTAACAAATTCTCGAATTGTTGAGACTCTTCTGGAGCTTAATGTCCACTACATATGGTATCCGTATCCCTTTAGATGATCCTACAATGTATCGAGTTCTTGCTGGCAGTCTGGTATATCTCAATGGTACACGGTCTCATATTACTTATGTTGTTCATGTTGTGAGTCAATTTATCTCTTCTCCAACTACAGTTCACTATGCTGTAGTTGTCTGCATTTTTGCGCTATCTACAAGACACTTTGCATTAGAGTTTGTTATTTTCTTCCACATCTTCTTTTGAGCTTCGTGTTTTTTCTAATGCGGATTGGGTCGGTGATGTCATGATCATAAATCCATCACACAATTTTGTGTTTTCCTAGGTGATAGTCTTATTTCTTAAAAAAACAAAGTAGATTATGGTTGCACGTTCCACCGCAGAGACTAAATATTGTGCTATGACTGTTACTGTGTTAGAAATAGTTTAGTTGAGATGGTTTTTTTTCAATCTAGGGAGTTTCATTTTTTGCTCCCACTCATACGTATTGTGATAACAAAAGTACCATTCAAATTCAATTATATTCTCAATGAGCGAACAAAACATATCGAGATTAATTGTCATTTTGTGCGCAACTGTTTCTAGCTTAGGACTACTTCTTTACCATTTGTTTCTTTTGCTAGGCAATTGGTCGACTTTTTCACAAAGTCACATAACAATGTACGTTTTTGTTTTCTTCTTAACAAACTCTCGATACTTCTTCCTGTCACATTAAAGTTTGAGGGAGTATTAAGAATGCATATTATCTTTTTCTATTTAATTAAGGATAGTTTAGTCTTTTTCCTTAGTATAGGGTTTTATATTTGGTCTTTTACTTAACTTTAGTAACTGATGGAATACGTGATAGAGACTTGTGGTTTTCTTCTTTCTCTTTTACTACCTTTTCTTTATATGATTTGATCAAAGTTTTCGAAGGGATCCCCCTATCTCATTCCCTTGAAAGCCTTAAATTTCTCCCTTGATTTTCCTATTAAAATGATTGAGAAATTCATTGACTCAAAACATCCCATCATCCATTTCCTTCATCTTTCTCCGATTCCTTTTGACTCCAAAACAAAGTTAAGAAAATCTCAATCCACATGATCATAAGCTTTTTCAAAGTCAAATTTTCACACTATATCTTCTTAACCTCTAAACTATAATCATCCACAATCTCGTTGGCAACAAGAGTCATATCCAAGAGAGAGTCTCACTTAAACACTCCCTAAGCCTAACTGAAGACTTTGACAATGATCTAACCAACCAAAGTGATAGATATAAAATCCTTTAGTTTTAAAGAGTTGACTTTTTTTTTTTGGAATAATTTAAGAGATAAAAGTAGAATTTGTAAACCACCCCATTATGAAAGCATTCCCCAAACATCCTCATCAAGTCATCCTTTACCTCTTTTCAACAAACTTAAAAAATAGTCATAGTAAAATCGTCGAGGCTAGGGCTTTGCCTTTACTACAATAAAAAATAGCCCTTTAAGTTTCTCCACCGCAAAAGGCTTTTCCAACCACACCACTCCAACCCCACTAAAGTAGGTCTAGGACGCTCATGGGATGAATAAAGACACTAGCAAAGGCATTAAAATCTTATCACCAAGAAGCACACCATTATCAAGCTCCATTATATTAATGATTTTTCTCACCTTATTACCATTAGCCACCCTATGAAAAAGCTTTGATTTGTTATCACCCATTTCACTCTGGACTTTTGTCTCAAGCTAACTTCTTCTTCATGCACCAAGTACTCAAATTCATTCCTATGATCCCTCCTCTCCTTTCTTAAACCATCCTCCAATCTCCCTTCTTCTTCTTCTTCTATCTTCTATCATATCAATTTCATCGATCTTCTTCTAAATGATTTGTTTAGCTTCACAAACATCCCCAAAAATCTCTTTGTTCCATACCTTCAATTTCTGTTTTACAAACTCAAGGTTCTTCATAAACTTAAAACCCTCCCACCTAAGAAACCCACCTTTGAAGTTCAGACCACCACCCTCAAATCTTTTTCCTAAAATCAACATACCTCACCCACATAATCTCAAACCTAAACGGGAAAGGATGACCTATACTTAGACTCTTGAAGAACTATAAGACAATGGTAAAAAAGAAATTCCACATATTTCATCTGATTTAGTGAATAACATTACCGGAAAAAATGGTCTTTTGCACTTGAAAAAGCTTTAGAATAACCTTAATTTTCAACACTTTCGATGAATTAACCTCCATGACTGAAAAAAACTTTCTTTTGTACAGACCACAACACAACTTTATGTCTCAAATTCTTTAAGTATAACGTCATCACCTTTAAGAACTCTTAAGTTCTTTAGATAAATGGTGTTCATGTTGCTCTGTTCCTTGTTCCTAATCACCACTACCTCTCCTGTGTTCTACAGAATCTAACAGAACCCAATTCTCTTTTCTACATATTTCATCTACATTATTAATATCATTACAGAAAAGGATGGCCTTGTTCACTCGTAAGGGCTTTAGAGTAACCTCAAACTTCAACATTTCTCACAATTCACACTAAATTCACCTCCATGAGTGAAATAAACTTTCTTCAATACAGACTACAACACACATCCATCTCTCAAATTCTCTAAGTATAACTTCATTACCTTTAAGAGCTCTAAATTTCTTTTGATGAATGGTGTTAATGCTGCTCTATTCCTTGTTCCCAATCACCAGTTCCTCCTCCGCTCTTCTCCTCCCAAAATAGAGGATTATAGTTTTCTTTAAATCACATCCTCTAACATCTTCTCGAAGGCGGCATCCCCTACCCTACCTTCATGTGAAAACATGACGGAGCAATACCGCGTGAAGGTAGAAGGCCAGCGGATCATGAACTTCTTTTCCCAGAGAAAAAGAAATAACAATATCTGGAGAATAAGCATCGGCTAACTCTATGCCAGCAGCCGCGGTAATAAAGAGGATGCAAGGGTTATCCACCTTTAGGGATGCTTCAACTTAGTAATTCTAACAAATTCTCAAAAACGATTACCCTTGGAACTTTTTTGAAACACTTCTTTCCTATTCCACTCCACAGCACAACAAAGAGACCCTTTTAACAACATCAAACCTTCTTTATTGAAGCTACAACGAGAAAGATCCGAGTAGATTCCATTCTACAACACGTATCAAATCTCCATATGCACCTTCAAAATTCACAATCTCCATGGATGGGCTCAAGGAAATGCTTTTGTCATCACCGATACTTTCTATGAAATGAAAATTTTGTATCTTATTGAAAAAAAAGAAATTTCATAAGGTAAAAGTCATGAAGGAAAAGAGAAGACCTCATTTGCTCCCCTGGTAAAGGTAACCAGAAAAATCTAAAATAAAATAATAGAAGAGTGAGAGAAATGAGAGAGGTTTCTTAGTATAAGCGTAGTTGTGAAGAAGTAATGATTTTTTGCTGAGCTATAGTAGGGAAGAGGGGTGGGGTTGGTTGAAAGAGCATCTGATGGGGGAGGCACACCACCTATTTCATAAATGCATGGCCCCTCGAGACTATGATGAGGAGCTTGTGCATATATGATGTTTTGATGACAATCAATTCTTATGCACAATTGAATTGAGTAAAAAGGTGCTATCAAGACTATATATTCTCTCTAAAGTTAAAAGTCAACTTCTTGAGCGAAAAATAGATATTGCAAGAGTAGAACATGACTAAAACGAAATATTTTTACCCTGAAGTCTAATCATAGAATATATTACACGCAAACTTACAACTCAATTCAACGTTATACCAACTATTTTGGGCCGACTACATCAAACATGTTCCTACATTATGCTTTATGAAGGTCATATTTATTGCTGAATTACAAACTATCATATCTTTATTTTATGTCTCATTCAAAGCTAACTTCCTCATTGGAGGTACTAGGTCTTCTACAAATATGTCTGAACCACCTAAGTAAATTGTCTCTTAATTTAGCTAATGTTGGTGGTACTTCTCTTCTGCCCTTTGTAACTTCACACACATCTATCTTATCATTCACATTTCAACCACACTCACAAGAAAAAAACAGAAGAAAGAAAAAGAAGTAAAAGATTACAATGCCAATATGGGTGTACAAGGCCACACCTTTTATTGAGATGGAGCAAAGTGTTAATATTGATAAAGGAAAGAAAAGAGGGAGAAGTCAAGAATAATGTTTAGAGTAATCCATTTAGTAATACAACCTTGACACAAATACACAATGCAGTCCCTTATATATTAGGACAACAAAATAATGTAAAATACCTAAACTACCCATAATATAAATACTCTAACATCCCCCCTCAAACTCATGATGTGGTAGCATCAAACATCAAGAGTTTGCTAAGGAGAAAATGAAAGCGTGCGATAGTGTGGGATTTGGTGAAGAAATTTGCCAACTACATAGTAGAAGTAAGATATGTGAGAGAGATTGTGTCCATCTAAAGATAATGACAGACAAAGTAACAATAAATTTCTATATGTTTGGTGCGCTCATGAAACACCGAGTTGTGGACAATCTGGATAACACTAGTGTTATCACAATACATAGGAGTAGGAGTAGTCAAGGAAATGCCAAGATCATGCCAAAGACCAACAAGCAGCCAACGCAATCAAACTATCTCTGTTGTGGTAGATGCCATAGCACGATACTCAACTTCAACAAAAGAGCGAGCGACAACAATTTGTTTCTTATTTTTTCAGGAAATAAGAGAATCACCAAGAAAGAAACAAAAATCAGTGGTGGATTTGCGATCTATAGAGTCACCAGCCCAGTCCGCATCAGAGTAAGCACGGAGCTCCAGAGACGAAGTAGAAGAAAATAATAAATTTTGATGTAACGTACCCCGTAGATATCAAAGAATCCGAAGAATAGCAGACCAGTGAGGTATGGTAGGAACAACAACAAACTGATTAACCACATGAACCGCATAAGCAATATCTGGACGAGTAACATTAAGATATACCAAACTCCCAACAATAGTACGATATAAGGTAGTATCTGGCATAGTTATCAAATCGTATATCGGAAGGTGTATCGTTTTTTAAAAATAGTGTATCGTATCGCGTATCGTATCGTGTATCGTAAGATACGGTGCAATTTTAAATAAATAATAAAAAAATATATATACCTTTGAAAAATAATTATACATTCATAAAAACATAGCATTTCATTAATACTCCACCAATTATTCAAGTCATCAACATAGTCCACTAACATTATAATGCAAAGTTCACAACTATAGTTCACTAATTCAAACTTAAAACATCATTGGGCTTTGTAAATAAATTAAAAAATTAACATTAATTAAGATTCAAAAATTTTAATACAAAAAAATTAAAAAAAAATTTGACTTTGTAAATAAATTAACATAATTTCTTCCACTGTACAAAACTACATGTTTGTTGGAGTACTTGCCTAGCTCAAAACGACATTGTTCCATAAAAAAAATTAAAAAAAAAAAATAGTCTACCTAGCCCAAAATGAAGTCATTCTGTAAAAAAAATAAAAAAAAAACAAAACAGTCTTCGCACGTATCGTACGTATCGTACCGATACGTATCGTATCGTAAAAACGTATCGTGTATCGGACGATACAGCGCAAAAACGATACAGAACTACGATCCGTATCGTTTTAGCCCCGTATCGTGACGTATCGTACGATACGTATCGCGTATCGTACGATACTAACAACTATGGTATCTGGGGCAGGAGAGAACTATCAGATGAAGTATAATGAACGTTGAGCTCCAAGGATATGTCAACTGTTCGAGCATCCGATAAGCAAGCTTGTTGAATAACATCTTAGGCATATTTTGACTGAGAAAGAAGATAACTCGTGGGAGAGGAAACAACCTCAATCCCTAAGAAATATCGAAGTGGACCCAAATCTTTCATCTCAAAATAATCTTGTAACTGAGTTTTTAACAGCTGAATTCCAGCAATGTCATCACCTGTAATAATCATGTCATCCACATAAAGTAACAAAAGAATTAAACAAGAAAAAATGGATCGAAGGAAGAGAGCAGAATCATGATCACTAGCACAGAAGCCCAAGTCACAAATAACTGGAAAAAAAATTACAAACCATGCCCTTGGGGCCTGTTTAAGACCATATAAAGTCTTGTGAAGTTTACACACATGACTAGGACTACAAGGCAACCCAGGAGGAGGAGTTATATAAACCTCTTCAAATAAATCACTATAAAGAAAAGCATTTTTTACATCCATCTGAGATAGGCTCCACTGACGAATAGCTGCCACACTGTATGAATCGTGGTCATCTTAGCCACTAGAGCAAAGGTATCATAATAGTCAAGCACATACTCTTAAGCAAATTGGCCACTAATCTAGCCTTGTACCTTTCTACAGAACCATCAGATTGGGTTTTGATTTTATAAACCCACTTACAATCAATGGGGCATTTACCAGGAGGTAAAGGTACCAACTCCTAAGCTCGAGTCTTATATAGCGCAAAAAGCTCCTCATCCATAGCCTATTGCCAAAGAGGATTAAGTATAGCCTCCTTATAGGAAGTTGGTTCAGACAGAGAATATATAGAAGTTAGGAAAGAACAAAAATCAAAAGAATAACAAGAGTTGGACCAACCAAACCTGTCAGGACACTTCTTAGGACACTGAGGATAACAGGGAGTGTGATCCACGGTGTCAGAAATTGATTGGGAGCCAAGGGGTGTAGAGGAAGACACAACATCTGTGGAGGAGACAGCGGGAGAATTACGAATATAAGAATACACAATTGGGGGATGGATAACAGACAAATCAGGTAAAGAGGAAGACGAAGAAGAGGTGAGAAGATCAGCTACAGTCATATTATCAAACATAAGAATCAGGAGAAACATTAGAAGGAAAGATATCAAGATAGATAAGATCAAATTTATGCAGAGATGAAGAACTAGATAGAATAAGAAATATGCTCCACAAAAACTACATAGCGAAAAACATAGAGTTTTTGTGTACTAGGATCATAACACCGAAATCCCTTTTGTCCCTCACCATAATCAAGAAAAACACATAAGGCTGACCAAGCCGAGAGTTTGGTACGATTAACACTAGGTAACACAACAAAACATGTACATCCAAACACACGTAAGAAGAAATAGTCAGGTGTCTTACCATATGATTTTTCAAAGAGTGAGACACCAGAATTAAGGATTGTAGGAATGTAATTAATCAGATGAACTGCTGTAAGTACTGCTTCTCCCCAAAAAGAGCTAGGGACACTGGATGACAACAACAGAGAACAAACTGTCTCAATAATGTGACGATGTTTTCGTCCAGCCACCCCATTCTGAGCAAGTGTGTCAGTACAAGAAGACTGAAAAACAGTACCATCAGATTTCAACAAATCACGAAAAGTACTAAAAGAATATTCTTCACCTTGATCACAGCGAAAGCATTTGATGATAGAGGAATATTGAGTACGCACCATAGCACGAAAGGTAGTGAAAATGGAAAAGAACTCAAACATACGTGTTATTAGATACACCCAACAATATCTAGTATGATCATCAATAAAGGAGACATAATATCTAGACTCCTTTTAGTAGCAATAAGAGATGGTCCCCAAATATCAGAATGTACAAGATCAAAAAGTGCAAGAGAATGAGAATTACTTTTATTGAAAGGTAATGAAGTAAATTTTGTCAACTTACAACTACAACAATCTAAAATATCATGGCACTCTAAACTACCCAAACTACCAGTAAAAGCTAAAAATTTTAAACGAGAATGATAAACATGACCTAAACGAGACTGTCATAAATAAAAACTAGACGACTTTGGACTCAATTGAAAAGAAGATAAATCAACAGTAGATGCAACAACTTCAGGGACATGAAGTTCATCCAACACATTTAGCCCTCCATTTCTATGGCCTGTCCTAATCAGCTTCTTGGACTGTGGATCCTGCACAACACAACTACTAGAAAAAAAGTGAACTAAGAAACTTGAATCAAATAACTGACTAACAGATATTAAATTTAAAGTAAGTTGAGGAATATAGTAGACATCAAGAAGTGTAAACTGGGAAGATACGATACTTCCAACACCAGCCAAAGACATTTGGGTGTCATTGGCTGCAAGAATAGATATAGATGGAGGGGAAACAATAGAAACAAATAAGGAAGAATTGGTAGTCATATGATGGATAGCTTCTGAGTCAAAGATCCAGGCAGTTCAAAATTTACCTGAAGAACCTGTAGTAAATGAACTTGTGGAAGAAGAAACTAATAGGGCACCTGGCTGATGAAGGGAAAGAAGCTTCTACAACTGATCAGCTATCATAGTCATGCTAGGAGCTGAAGGGCATGTCTCATCCACTGGTAAAGCAGTTGCAGCTGTATGACGATCTTTGGGCTTAAATGGCTGCTGTAAAACTCCCTTGACATTCTTGTTCACCAATTTAGGATATTGAGCCTTCTAGTGACTCTTCTCATGACAAAAACTGCATTCATCTGAAGTAGCTCAACCCTGATATTTAGTCTGTAAGTGAAAAATCCCTCTGTGTGGTACAGCCAATACAGTCTGATTAGGCAATGAAAGAAGACATTTTCCAGAAAGAGTCTTAAGACGAACTTCTTCAGCCAGAAACTCATTCACTACTGCATCAACTGTGGGAAGTGAGAGACGATAGAGAATAAAACCACGAAGGCCCTCAAAGTCATCTCTAAGGACCATCAAAAATTGTACCAATCGCTGCTCGTCCCTAAAAGTATGATATACCATATGAGTACTCAATTAAACAAGCTCAACAAGTGCTAACTGATCCCAAAATCCAGTCTTAATCGAGTAAAACTCTTGTATGGTCTTACCACTCTGACGTGCAGCTCGAATTTCATGTTCAAGTTAATATCTCTTTGCAAAATTGGACTGAACAAACAATGTAGCTAAATAATCTCAAATCCCTTTGGCTATGTTAAACTTAGTCAAATGCACACCAATAGTCTGATCAACTGAGTTGTTAATCCAAATGATGATTTTAGAATTGTTGACTTCCCAAGTATTCTTTAAATCTGCATATTTATCTTCCTTCGAATTTGTTGGAGCTTGCAAAGCACTACTAACATAACTCCATATCTCTTTCCCCAACAAAAAATTCTTCATAACATAAGATCAATGTACATAATTTTCACCATTCAGTCTGACACTAATAGCTTGAAGAGAATCAGAATGTTCACTTGCCATAATGTTAATAAAACAACAACAGAACTAGATTTTAAGCAAAAATCCAGCAACCCAACAAATCAATAAACAACCACTTCCCAAATTCAACCACAGAATAACAATCACAAATAAGGCAGTGCACTGTGAAGCCAAGAAGAGCACCTTGAACAGACCGTCGGTGCACTGTGAACAGCCAAACCCAGCATAAATCTGTCCAACCCAACTCAGCAAGTGCACAAAATCAACAAACCAGCACAACAGAAAAGGATTCAAGAGCAGAAAATCCAAAAGAAATAGAAACTAAGAGAGATTAGCCAAAGTCGGTGCACTGTGTAGTACCCGTCGGCCAAAAAATCACCAAAAACGCATCAACAACACTCCAAAAAGGCTGGGTATGTCAAACCAACCCTCTATACATCTAGTCAGAGCTATCTGTGAAGGATCAAAGCCTCCAATCGCAAGAAAAAACCCCAAATCTTCATATATGGAAAAAAATCCCTATTTTTGCTAAAATATTCAAAAATAGAAAATTCCGTCCAGAAGACTTCAAAATCAAAAACAAATCATACTATTAGAATGCCCATGAAGAGTCGAGTATAGCAGTGGTCTCCTCGACTGCAATTTGATGACGCCAGCAATGACGTCAGCCCTAGCTTGATGATGTCAGCCTTATTTCAGAAAAAGTCTCGTTCAGAAAGAATGGAAGCATCTGATACTATGTTCTTCAAAGAATTTTTAAGTATGCGAGGATCGAACAATACTCTGATACTATGTAAATATTGATAAAGGAAAGAAAAGAGAGAGGTCAAGAATAATGTTTAGAGTAATTTATTCAGTAATACAACCTTCACACAAATACACAATGTAGGCCCTTATTTATTAGGACAACAAAATAATGTAAAATACCTAAACTACCCATAATATAAATACTCTAACACAAAGAACAAAGCAACGTTCCCTTCCAATGAAAGGACTTATAAAGGGGGAAAAAGAGCAAAGCTTGCGTAAAGGAGAGGCACACGCCAAAATGACAAACAAAGAACAAGGCAAACACAATTTAAGAGAACCTAAAAGCTCAAACATAGAGAAAGTCCAATGGTTATTTATTTAATGGTTTGTCATGATAAACAAGCTTGAGGGATTGTTTTCCATCACTAAAACCGAGAGAACATCTGTGAACAGTATACGATCCTTGCATCCTCATTCCTAAACTAAAGGTGGAAGAAATGTAATAATGGTTGTGATAAGAAGCTAATCCATCTAGATGAACTCTACCCTTTTTTATGATCTTAAGGGAAAACTAGCATGGCCATTTTACAATGACTCACATTTACCTTGGGGGAGAAGGAGATTGGGAGAGGGCAGCAGACTACATTAACTGCCAGTTGATTTTAATGGCCTAACAACAGTTAGAGGAATGCAAGTTAGGAGGTGAGAATGAAAGGCAATAAACATAATAATTCTTAAATGAATCATCCCAAAAGAAAGGGTACATAGATGAAGTGCATATACAAGTCCCTTCCCTGCACCATTTTGCCGAAATCTACATATTCTTATGGACTCATGATTTAGTGAGAGAAAGGAAAAGATATTGCAAAGGAAAACATTTTCTCGTTTGATTTTTTGTTCGTGTTGTTTCCTTTTGCATTTTCACGAATTCTAATCAAATACGAGAAAACTCTAGTTTGTAACTTCATTCAGCTAGGAGAGAAAATGGGACAGATTTTCCTGTCCTTTTATCTTTTCCTTTTGCATTTGCTTTCCTTTTAAACCCACAAACCAAATGGAGCATGCCCAAATGAAATTCAAGCTTCCCTTGCTTCTTGGAAGAAAACTGTGCATTACTATTTTTTCTCGTGCAAGCCTTGTGAGTAACATGATAATCAAACAGTTCCCTCTTGTCAACTGTACTGTTATTATTCTTCAACACTCCGACAAACATGCCTGACCCGAGAAACATAACCATGCAAACAGCATTCCCACTTGTCCTGTGTTCTTGTCATACATATTTTTTCTATATGCCTCATTCTTTCCTTTTGCTTTTGTGTGGTATTTATGATTGTCCATAGAAATTTGAAATGTTGCAAATGCCTAGAAAAACCCATTCCCTTGCCATGCCAGGCCAGGGGGTTTTATCAGAATCTATATTTGAACATCCAGGTCAATGACAAATCCAGACATGATATAAGCAAAGGCCTCGATTTGATTGACATGGACCTGAAAGTTGCCTCTTCTAGCGTATAGAAGGAAAGTAATGCATTCATCAGATTAACATGAACCAAAAAGCAGAAGGATGCTAAGTATGAAGTACTGCTGGTCTGGAATTTCATACCGTGAGTCCTTCGCATGTATTCTCAGCACACACTGTCTCATCAAGTGCTTCACCCACTCCTCTAGAATCATCAAAGATCATACGCCTTGAGGATAACAGAAAGGGTAATCAATTTAATGTCCATATCAACAAACACCATATAACAAAACTCAATATCAAATGTAAGAGCCATTATGTTAACCTATGAAGCATAAGCTCTACTTCTCCATCTTTGATGCTAGCTCCTCCAGTGGCACGGTCAACTAAAACTGAGAATTCGGCATGCTTATCTGCTTCGAAAATTCCAAGATTGAGCTGAAAATAAAAGCAAGACAATTTTGCTCATCAAAATTCATTTCATATTTATGCGCATGTTCCTCAGTATTTGAAAGTAAATGGAAAATCTTGGCCTGAACATTTGATGGAAAACTATGGAACAAAAATTTTAGACCTAGACTGCTATGAAGCACGTACACTCTCGAGAAGGTGACGTATCCGTGTCGGACACGTGTCGGACACCGACACTCTTCAAACACTCTGGAACACGTGTCCGATACTCTTTTATCCGTGTCCATAATTAAATGATAAATTTTTAATTTAGGATACATGTCGGACACTTATTTGGTGACGTGTCCGACATTTTTTTAGAACGTGTCTACTACTAAACAATAGATATATGTTGAAATGTGATTAACAAAAACTTAAAAATTTGAGAACATATAATTACTAATACTAAACATGTTAAAGTTATACTCTAATTACAATAATAAAAACAAAAGATGCATAAAGTTTTAAAAAAGATGAATTGAGAAAATGAGAGCAATTATTTAAATTATATATTAGGTACACATTGTCTACAAAAAAAATTTGATGATTATTGACTATAATGAAGATGGTTTAATCTAAAAATTTACACAGATGACTAGATATTAGGTTAACTTATCATAAAATATTGAATTTTTTTATGAATTGTATATCATTATCACTATATTTGCAATAAATAATATAATGTTATATATAAAATATAAATTTTTTGTAACGTGTGCCCAATGTGTCCGTGTCCTACTTTTTTTAGAAATGTCGTGTCAGCGTGTCTGTGTCGTGTCGTATCCGTGTCTTGTGTCCGTGTCCATGCTTCTTAGCTAGACTATATATGTATCTATTTTTTTAATGATGCAAATGTCAAAGGACACGTGTGGAAGGTAATTGTTACGTGCACATTTTTTATATTTTTATAAGTTAGTATTAGGAGTTTGAATTGGTCAATGGGTTAGTAATATATTATTACTAGGTTTCTTAGGTAGTTATCTAGGTAGTGAGCTCAATGAATTTAGTAGCTATCTTTTAAGTGTTATCTCTTTGTATTCAAAGATATTAGATGAATTGAAAATGAAGTTAATATTTGTGATAAACCTTCTTGTGAAAGGTTTGGGAGGATAGGTACCCTCGAAGTGAACCAACGGAGATTTTCACCCCACTCGGAGCGGGTCTCTTCCTCCCCTATCCTGTTTTTCTTTTATTTCTAAATCCTTCAAAATTGTGCACGTAACAATTGGTATCAGAGTCGACAATCCTATTAATGGCTACACCATTAACGATTTTGAAGTTGATGCGTAATGATCTCCAAAAATCATTCAACAAATTGATTGAGGAAAATCGTTGGCATGCTAGAAGGATTTAACGAGGTTCATAAATTTTTTCAAGAAGAAAACTTTAAAGCCAAATAAGTCACGGTAGAAGAGAAGACTGAATCGATTACAACACATAAATTAGAGCAAAAGGACAAGCTCAAGAAGAAAGAGAGGAAAAACTATTTTGGAATTGTGGTGCAGGTGGCACATGGCACAATGTTCCAGCAACATCTAAAGGTGGGACACAATCCTACTTCATGACAGGAGCTACATGGCATCCAATTGGGAGGTATCAAGTATTAGCCGTGATTTGGCACCAAACAGCCCACTGGTCAAGTGCCTAAATGTGTTGATCATGTAGATTGTTACATAGATGTGGAAGTGGGTTGGTCTCCTCTTATTTATATGATCAATTAAACTTTGGGGACCAAGGATTTTAAGGGGGAAGGATTGTTACGTGCATATTTTTTTATATTTTTATAAGTTAGTATTAGGAGTTTGAATTGGTCAATGGGTTAGTGATATAGTATTAATAGGTTTCTTAGTTAGTTCTCTATGTAGTGGGGTCAATGAATTTAGTATCTATCTTTTAGGTATTATCTCTTTGTATTTAAAGACGTTAGAGGAATGAAAAATGAAGTTAATATTTGTGACAAACTTTCTTATGAAAGATTTCAAGTTCCCCTCAAAGTGAACCAACGGAGGTTTCCGCCCCCCTCGAAGTGGGTCTCTTCCTCCCATATTCTGTTTTTCTTTTATTTTCTAAGTCCTTCAAAATTGTGCACGTAATAGTAATCCTAGAAAGGAAAAGTAGAGTAAAAAGGAACTAATATTATCTTACGGTCCCACCATCTCCCCACTAAGTGGTAGCAGAACTAATGGTCGACGATCTTGTGTGAACTCTTTAAGTAGCGGCATGCCAGCATTAATGATGGCTCTTCAAAAAGAACGATAATGAGCCCTTGGAGTTGGATTCACAGTGATCAACTAATGGTGAGCTATTGGGCTGAACCCTTATAGCAATGGTGTGGTGTCCTGCAAGTGAAGCAAATCAAGGGCACTAAGTTTAGCCTCAATGGAATAGTGAAGCGGTTGACCATAAGAGTCTTGCTGGAGCAGAGTAAAGTAAAACATGGGCTAAGGCATAGGCTCTTACAGGCGGGGAAAACCGTGACTCATGAAAAGCGTTAAAGCTTAGTTCTTAGAAGACTAGACTCTTGTAAAGAGAAATTAGGATACAGGTGCTCACGGAGAGTGGTGGATCAAACTCAAGTGGGAATGGAAGCTTGATGTTACTCCCATGTGAGAGAAGATTATTGAGGACACATGTGAATGGTTAATCCCAAATTCGAGGAGTGGTGTGTAAAAGAATGAGTAATAAACATTGGATGGACTCACTACTTGCATGCTTAAGCTTTTAGATAGGTTGAGTTCCACACATATTTTAGACATGTGGTTGGGCTCCCGTGTCTCCCTAGTAGCCTACGGATGTTAACACGTGTTGTTTTTATGCTCACGTGACAAAAGTTTGTCCCAAACAGGAGGAAGCTAGCCCCCCCCCCCCCCCCCCCAAAAAAAAAAGTACACAACACTTGCTAGACAATCCTCCTAACAAAAGCCCAAATTCTCTCCTGTCCAAATATGATCATTGTAAGTTTGAATTGGGAAAGTCCCACTAGCTAGGGAGGCCAGCCGAAGATAAGATTGCCACATGAGACTGGGATCTATCCCTTGTACATGGACACATCGGCACCTAGCTCATTTAATTCAAGTTTCATGTTTTAATTTAATGCCATTAAAACCAAAGTTGAAAAAATTACTGGATAATAGTTTCCCGCCACGGGTTGAGTCACTTGAAGAGACCAGTCTGCTCTGTAATCTCGAACCTGAAAGAAATGTGATAACAAAGACCAAGTTAGAACTAAAAAAAATCGAAGATTCAACAAATAAAGGATATAACCATAGTGAGGGGCAAAACCAAAGAGGTTACAAATACACTTTAGCCATAAGATAGTAACCATGTGGACTTCATGACCGCCATGTGCCCAGTTGACAGATTTGCATGGAACAGCATATTTGATTATCCTATGAAACCCAAGGGCATGCTTGTCTTTTTCAGTTGTTTTAAGGCAAGGCAAGATCTGGCAGGAAAAAGACTAAGAGTAAAACGAAACAAGGCCAGCTGAAAAATCACAGCCAAGGAATGCATAATCTGGGATTCTTGTCTCGCGGGATAGTCTGTGGACTCCTTTAACCTCTCAACATACATCTCAGGACAAATCGATGAGTTTATATGAAAATTACAAGTCAAAATAAGGCCAGCAGCACCTGGATATATACCCATGAAGCAAAAATTGGTACTTCACAGCAGTATGCTTGAGAAACAACTTAATACTGTTGTGGAAATAGAACTTTGATCAGTACATAGTAATGTGCAACAAAGTCAGGCAAAGTTTTCAGGGCAGCTAGCTTAATATGGGGTCAAAGCTTTGGTCCTGGGGGGTCTCTTCACTCCAGGTCTCTCCTATTTGTGCACTCGATCCGCCGAATTCTGTTTATTTGCCTACCTTTCATGTGCAAATGGGCGTTTTAGGTGGCTGGGGGAGGGTGGACGTGGGGGACAGGTGAACTTGATATAAATTTTTGAACCTACTCTCTTTTGAGCAATTGGTACTCTTAACTTTTATATTTCTATTTACATTCGAATCTGAAGGAAGAAATTACATCTGTGCTCTCTGTAAGAATAATATTAGAATTTGTGGCACCTTTACAATATCATTGGACTTTTTTTTTACCAGAATATCATTGGACTAAAATGGCAAACAAAATGCAGAAAAATATAGAATATTCTGTACCAAATGATCAAGTTATTATATTAATGTGACCTCAATGTGAATTTTTGGTAGCATACACTGCCAAGTAATACCTCAAGGATATTGACCTACTCTTTTTCCCAGATGTTCAGTCTACCATTACACATCAAGAAATAGGATGCACAGGTCTATCCAAAAACTTCCAACAGGGAAATAGTAAAGATAGACAGAAAACTCTTAATAACTTTCTTCCTCAAGCCTTAAAGTTAAGTAGAGCTTTAAGGATGAAATGCATGCCTAGCAGTACTTGTCTTACATGGAATTCATTCTTGTCACATTACAGGAAAGAAGTAAAATATGGCAACAATACCATAAAAATAACCTCAAAATATGCAAAACTGAAGAAGACAGTGAGTATAAAGATAAAGATGTTCTATCAGAAAAATCAGCTCTAAATCATGACAAGATTGATGCGACAAGAGTATATGATTGAAATTTGAAAATAACAAAAGGAATGGCTTTTCTGGAGGTTTCTGGAAGGCTTCCGGTCCAAAAAAGAACAATCAAATGAGAGTTACCCGTTTTAGGAAGTCCCTCCCATTGGAGTCAGTGTAGAAAACTTTGTCTGTGGCAATGTTGGCTGTCATTCTTGTGATGACCTCCTTTCCAATACCATCTTCCATGGGAATTGGACCAATCTTCAATTAAAAAGTTTATCAGAACGAAACAACTTCAGAAAATAATATTATATTTTTTCATTCTACATACTGCAAGTATGTTCATTCTACATATTACCACTGGTCGTATGGTATCCAATGTTTCTTCAGAATCTGAACTCCTCAAGTATGTTTTGAAAAAAAACTACCACAGTACGACATACAAAGTGTATGAGGTTGACTTACAGTGAATTCAACTTCAGCATGCTCTTTGTCTTTGTAAAGTCTAATCACCTGACAAACATACGCAAACAGAAGCTCAGCAATTGACAAGTTGTGGAAGAAGGAAGCCAAACCAGAATTATTGATGGATGTGCAGTAACAGTTGTTCCACTAAGACTTGAATAATATTCAATGATCCAATGTTATTTAAGGTGTAAAGCGAACCGGTCTCCTGAGGCCTAGGCGAGAAGCGAGAAGCAAAGCGAACACTTCATCGAACCAAAGCAAAAAAATATAAAACCCCACCCCCAGAAAAAGGACAAAAAAGAACCTCTAAAGCAATAGCAAACATATCACCACATGGTTCATTATCTGTGTGAATCTGTTCCTGTATGCAGAAAGGTCCTCAGGAGACCCAAACAATAGATTGATACTGGTAATTTACAACTAAAAGTAAATGACTACTATGCAACTGCAGAATCTCATAAACGTAATTTTATTACGGAACATCACAATTCATAACCTGATAGATCCATGAGCTAAATTGCTGGTGAACTTCGTCAACTAAAGGACCACGCACGATCTTTAAGGGGACCTGTAAGGAAAACAACTAATTTAATTTCTTAAAAAAGGGCAAAAAATAGATCAGTAGCAAAATAACATGATGATGGCTTTGGCATTCAATAGGCTATCCGAAGGACTGAATAGCTTGATATAACAGAAGAGGATGGCCTGAAAAAATAAAGTGATTAAAATCCATTCATCTAACTGGATCCCTAAAGTTAATGTGAAATGCTTTGCCAAATTAGAGGTATTTATGAGAACAAGAAGAACCACTTACCGATCTTGAAACAATAACAGGAGGTGCACCGTTAGGGCGGAAAATGTATGCGCCAGAAGACTGCAGGAGATTATATCAATAACAAGTCCTCATAATTCGTAAATTCTAACAAAAATTGACAGCAAATAGAAGTAATCATAAAACTGGCAACTAGGATTTGAGGAATAGCCCACTACGGATAACCTTTGTCTAAGTATCCCAATCGTGTACCTGGGGATCCACATCTCCACTGCTAGAACCATACCAGAGATAGCTTTGCTGTATGGGAAGATCAACCTAGTGAAATCACACAAATCACTTGAAGATACAACACAGTTTGGCTGTATCGCCTTACAAAATATCTACGTTAACAGAACAAACCAGAATGGAATTTGGCACCTAAGGTTAGCTTAGGACTATTAATTGGGAATGTGATATCATCCTAATATTATATTCTGATAAACTTCCCCTTGCCTGATACCAACCTGTTTTCATTTGAGGCCAACTTCTAAAGAGGCCACTTGGCGACAGGAAAGGCTTGTGTCATGAACCATGGTTGTAAATTATTCGTTTCCTAAGAGTTCTGCTTTTTCTTTGTAATTTTTGGCATGCAAAAATATCAAGGTAATAGACTGGCAGTTTAAGAGTCTGGAGTCTGGACTGGGTTATTATTTACAGAGTAAACCATCTTGTATCAATAAAATATAATTGTTCAGGAGATTTTATCTAAAGAATGAACGAAAATAGTGTTAAGAATTGTAATTCTTGAGAAAAAAGGCAAGGCAAGAATAATCCCCCTTCCAAAAAGAAAGAGTTAGAGAAGGTAAGTCATTCAACAGAATACAAAACTGGTGAACCACCTTGCCAAGAATGACTGCCACCACCATTGCCCAGGTCAACGATTCCGGTGGCCTGATTAGGTCCACCTCCATTCCTTTTCAAACCAGGGGAAAATTCAACATATGGTTTCATATGAAAAATAGATCTCTATCAAAGTTGGACTACACCAGGTAAATCTGCCAATAATTTTCTGATTTATATGTTTAGTCTTAATCTCAACTACATCTTTTATTTCAAATGATAAAAACATTATTTTGGTTTTCCATATCAATTGTAAAACCAATGTGTCGATGCTAATCATTGTTAACGTCTTGAATCCAGAATATGAAGCAACTTACCCCTGTTTTAGGATTGGACATGCGTTTAAGTTGCCCAGATGTTAACGAAAAGGACATCTTCAAGTTTCCTGGTCCAACTTCAGTAGTCTCATTCTGAGGAAGGTCCACCACAGAGATATACCCTTTTCTGCTTTTTCCTGTATCATTTGGAGAAACAATAAGCAAACGTTAAACAGTCCAAGATAATGAGATGGGTTCCAATTTATGGTCCCCCAGTTCCAATGTTCTTTTTTGTTTTTCCCAAAAGGCAGATCCCCACTAGTATGAGGCTGTTTTAGCACAAAAAATAAACCCCTAGAAATAAGAAAAACAATAACAATTATGGTCTACGGGGAAATAATTTTAGACAAGCACCATTTCCAGCCATTTTAGAAACAAAGTAGGTATTCCATCCAAGAGGCGGGACAAGTACTTCAAAGAAAAGCCAATACTTGGGAACTTGATTAGGTGACATTCCCAAATAGGCCTTTGTATAGAAGTTTCTTAAGTTGATCGTAACATTATCCAATGCAATATATTGTGCCTCAATCACATTTCCTATGGAATCTTGGACAACGAGATTAGCATCATCGACCTGTTGAAAATTATATCCATTAGTCTTATTGAAAAGCAAAAACTGTACTCTACACAATCCCCTTAGCGGAAATGTAGGAAATAAAATTAGCAAATATAGGACAAAAAAGGTTTATTCTAATGACAGTATGACACTTCCAAATTTAAAATTCCTAGAGCTAGAATGCATCTAATTTCATATTAGTATCGAAAAGAAGGAAGCAAGCAAGTAAATCATCTAAACAAATCACATAGCTGCTAACACTCAACTATGCATGGGTGCATTGCCAATATATATGCATTTAGAAAGCTTACAATGTACTCAATACAACTCTTCTAGACAAAAGTGGTAGGGGATTCATTGCTATTAATTCACTCTAGAAAAATAAATAATCACATGCCATAGTAGTACATGCAATACTTAGATGATCTCACAAACTACCTGCATCTGATGCAATTAAAATTTAAAACTAATATGCATGCAATGCGAGTAGAAAATGGAAAATAATTGTTGCGACCAAGAGACCTTTGCGGAAACAAGCCATTAAACTACCCCCGAGACAAAAAAAAAAGGCCAATTTGTAGGGTCTCTGGCACCAAACCAATTTTGTGGTGTTTGTGGAAACTTTACATAATTCTCCATCAAGATTTTTCAACTATCCACATAGAAGAAAATATTCAAGTGTAAATATAAATGCATGCTAGTGGGAAGAAGATGGATGCCAAAACAAAGACAAGTCGCCTTCCACATCCTCGAAGCGAAAGCTCAGGACATTGTTCTTACTCATTATTAAACCAAATATAGCATCACCAGGTATTTTTCATTTGACATAACAAAAGAAGTTTGGTGGATTTAATTTATAAAGAGAGCATGAAATGAGTCATACTATTCTCAGTGCATAACAACATAATGAGTAGAGACATTTTTCTGTTTATGCCTGAATGGTCTACTACCACTTGTGTAGTTGTTAAAAGAGAGTTCAGTGAAAGCACGATTATTCACAGCATGCCTCAATTGAAGCGTTGCCATAATTATTTGCTTCGATTTTGATAAAGCCTCACTCAAGAAAACATTATTCAAACTGTTTGGGATTGGCAAGACAGATATTTTTGCATTTTACTCCATCTAGTGCAAAACCTCTATTAGATCATAGATCACCAGGTGTTTTCTCACAGCTCAAACAATCCCCTTCGTAGAATTTCCTTTGTCATATTACTGTCAAGTGCCAATAGTTACAACCCATATACTCTATCTCTCTCCCTCTCCATATGTTGAGAAATAAATGAAATACTAAAGAGTAAGGAGGAGGCAGAGTACATTTGGATACGAAATATCAAGAAATGATTTCCTCCTTCAGGGCCCCACATGCACAGAACTCTAAATCTTGCCGAGGGTCGCATCAAATGTAAATGAAAGAAACAGTAGATTCCAAATGCATACCCATAAGGAAAAGACATTAATATAGGCAACTAAGGGATTAACTAGAGATCCTCCCCAACTTCGAAGTTTGTTTGTTCCGTTATTTCCAAAAAAAACCACCTCAAAAGAGAGAAGCTACATTTTCCTGCCAGCATTACTTTTCTTCTAATCCTTACTCCCCATACAATGTCCAATCTACATTACTAAGGACTGGTTCAATCAATGGACATTGATTAACACTGAAAACCAACTCGATTTTTTTCTTCCTTCCATGATGAAAGATACTTTATGTCTCTCCTTAGATATTGCCTCTAATTCTCCAATTTCTCATCACTGCACGTCTGCACCCAATGTAATTTTTCTGTGATCTTACCACGAAGTTAACTCAACATCCTAGCTTCAGCTGCATTCATATTTCCATCCACCAACTGCTAAGTTTCTAGTACAAAGAGTGGTTAGCCTTATAGCTATTGAATAAGGTACAGGTAGAGAAATCAGAAAATGCATGTGATGTTTCGGCTTCTGAACAATGTGGTGAACAACTGTGGCCTCTTGAAACCTCAAAAAAAAAAACAATTGTGGCCTCTTTGCATTAACTCACAAATGTCAAAAAGAAACAAAATAGAAAACAAAATGAAAATCATGTACTCACAGGAATCTTAATGATATCAGTACGGTTCCATCCAAGAGGATTGTAAGCCACAACCACCTGAAAGTAGCAGTAAAATGCAATGAACTGTTTTATGAAATATCTTGAATTATGGAAAAGGATTATAGGAAAAAGGCAAGAGTACCAAACTCTTTCCTTCAGGAATGCCTTCCTCAGTTGGTGGGCAGAAACTTATATTCAATAATTGACACTGTAGAGAAAGATGAAGGAAAACAAAATAGTGGAAAGTTAGCATTAGACCGGGAGGTCAATACCTTGCAAAACCCTCGCCCCCCCCCCCCAAAAAAAAAAAAACGCACACCCCCAAATCCTGCATGTGTGGCCAAGAATGGAAGGGGGAAGCAGAAAACATCAAAGTAAGATCCTATACATGAATGGTGCTTGTAGTCCCATGATATCTACTCAAAGAAAGTTCTCACCAAATGACAGTGAAAACTTATACATCAATCACTCAAGGAATCTGTTTAAGCATACTTTTACAAGTTGTATACCATGTTAATGGCTTTTGAGCTTTTAGCCCTGAGCAGTAGGGAAAAATATGTCTGCTAGCTCACATTCAAAGTCGCGAAAATGCAATTTAACTTGAAACCGATTTTAAAGTTTAGGTTTTTTTATTTTTGGCAAGTAAACTTTAGACTTTCCTTGTTTTTCGGAAAGTAAAATTTAGGTTATCCATTTACCGCCAAAATTTGTAGTATCACCTTCAAGCAAAACAAAGAGAAAAGGCACTATAACAATTTAACATGGCTGGCAAGGCTAAAAAGTCTACCCATCAACAGTATTGCAAATTCTACAAATGGGATTTGCAACAATAAAGGAATGACCATGTGGCAAAGAAAGGCACATTTAATAGGGTAGTATCAAATGGATGTAAGGTATGCAACAACTATATACAAGTTTTGAAATGAAAAGCACATTAGTCTACGATTCCTATAACATACATACAGCATCAACACCCATTTAAGTCCTTTTGTGCGATTAGAGAAACAACACAATATCTGCTGCAGTCTACACGAGACACATTTTAAGTCTCATTTTGTAAGTGCATAATTGTGACACCATAAAAAATTTCAACATTGAAGATGGATGGCATAATTTACTCGTGTAGCTACAATAGACAACCACATCATGACTAATAGAAAAAACAAGAATCATTTACAATTAAAAAAAGCACTGTTCGAGTTGCATCTCTATCCTTCACAACTCAAGCATGAAAATGTAACAACATCAGCACTTAAAGATCATTTGGATGTAAAACACTAACAATTCAAAAAAAAAAACTCAGTAGTGAAACTTCACCTGGCTAAAAGTCAATGTGGATGTTGGACATTGGTCACTTTTTGTTGAGTTAACCAGGCATGACAAAGCTGAACTTGCAATACCTTCCGCCTAGGGCAGGTATTGCATTTGGAAAGTACAGATAAAATTAAAAAGTATACACAAAAAATAAGAGTGCAAGAGGTGGGATTGAATATATCTAAAAGGTCAAGTACAAAGAATTAACAGCCCACCTCAGACGCTCCAATAGCCAAGCGTTTTGCGTAGTCATTTGTTGTATGCTGTTTAGCAGTACCAGTGACAGCATCATGGTGCTGTGCAGTTCCTAAGGCGTCTGCTAAACTAAAAGTGTTGGGACCAGTAGATCTTCTTCCAACAAGGAATTCAAGTTGGCGTGTTGCCTATTTTGACCACAGAAAAATCTCAATGACTATATTTAATTGGCAAAAGAGCAAATATCCTAGAGAAAGATGAGAATGCATTCAGTGACATGATAATAGCACAGTAATCATTTATGTCTGGCACAGAACCAGTACCCACACTTAGCATGTCCAATACTTGATCACGGTCAAGAAATTCATGTCGATCCCTCTGTTCGGTGAATCAACCTTGGCATTACCTAAATGAAATATCCAATTCATGGAGATCATTTATAAACTTTCCTATGAACCATTCCATGTCTTTTTTATCTCTTATAGGTACCTGGATGTCCAATACTTGATCACAGTCAAGAAATTCATGTCTATCCTTCTGTTCGGTAAATCAACCTTGGCATTACCTAAATGAAATATCCAATTCATAGAGATCATTTATAAACTTTCCTATGAACTATTCCATGTCTTTTTTATAGGTGCCCGGATGTCCTTTATTCCAAAGAAAACATACCAGGAGTCCTGACACAATATGAAACCCAAGGCAGGATTTTTTATGACCTTACCAAATAATATCCACTGAGCATACGCACATATCGCTTCAAGGCTGGGCGACTAGTAAAGAAACCGGTCCAATATGCATTTGCACTGTCTGCATATCTGTAAAAAATCAACACACAGAATCCTTATCATGGATGAAGTCAATAAGATTATTTAGCCTATACTGTTACCTTAAAAAAGGAAAAAAGTAATAATGCTCACGGGAAATAGTCATCAATTTTCAGCGGCCAGGATTCATTTTCGGCATGTTTTGCATCTGTGTAGATAGATGGTGTAGAATACAATGCATTCACTCGTCCATCCTGTGTCATTAACTCAATCAAAATGGATCCTGACTGAGTTGTGTAAACACAACCAGGAAAAAATACTATTCCTTCAATTTAGAGTCAACAGTCGTTTCAAACTGATTACATCTCTGCGTTTTAAGTCCACATGAGATAAGGGAAGACGCATGTCCAACTATTGGCAGGAATTTTTGTATGTCCTACTTATACATATTTACAGTTCTACACGTAAAAGGAAGTAAGGTCCACGTCTCTGTCTCTCCTTGAATTTCAGCCTCACTGAGGATTGCATAAAATTTTGATAAATGATTGGGATAATGTGAAGTTCCAAAACTCAAGGAGTGATGACGTGGATATCAGTGACCTAACAGCCCTGAAATTAATCAAATAAAGCATGTGAAATTCATGTGCAAACTGTGGAGAATCTGCAATTATGATACAACTAAACATATACAACACCCATACATATCATTACAAATTCATGTACCACAGGATATTAAATAGAACATGAAAGTAAAAAACATTGGCTGACAGAGGAGCGGCAGAGAATGACCAAAATTAAACATGTCGGAGTTCAAAACTAAATGAAGTAAGTAGAATAAGAAATCTATTGGATAAGTTCTTTAAATTCATAGTAGTACTTTTCCATTTGAATATTCCCCGTCAATGCACAATTACGCTACAACAATCGGTACCTGCCTATGTGGAACATGTCTTACTTTTGGTTCTTCATGTGAAAAAGTAGATTTTATTTGTTCCTAAAAGTTATGATGTAGTGTAACTAGCTTCAAATGCTACACAAGTTCAGAATTAAGAAAACTAAGAAGATTGTAAATGATATGTATCAAATGCACAAATTTCTACCTACTCTCAAAACCTGGTTGGATATGAATTATAATTTAAAGAATTACAGTCCTACTTTCGTCTCCACTTAGTCCTTCTTGAAATGTGTCGTGTCCATAACCTTTCCACCATCAGAATTCAGACCCTCTCCTCTATAAGGTTTAACCTTCATTTCACATTGCCCTCACACGCATGAAGGACAAAGTTGAAAACCAATTTATGACCCCTCAATCCTTTGCTTTAGTACGCACATTGACCCATTGAGCAATCTGAGATTGAAACCTATTATTGTACTACCGTTTAACTTGGTACTGATCTAACCTGCTCAAGGTACTCAGTAAACCGAGTTACTGCAATTAGGGAAGCTATATCCTCCAAAGGATAAGTAGCTTTCCATGGAAAGCTTACTCCATGATCTGAGAACCATAATGAGTCAGCATAACATTTGCCTGATTCGAAGAGAGCATAATTGGATAGAAAATGCACTTAGTACCTTGTCACACCACTAATGTTGCCTATGCAACTACAGCCATGTGGGGTTCTCATGTCTTATGTCTCTTGATTATTGGCAGCCTTCATTATTAAAAGAAAATACTAGTGTGAATGTTTTCAATGCAACCACTCCTACATATAAATGGGATACCTGAGCTCAGAAGTAGGAAGTTTAAAACATCTGCAAATAAATTAACTTTCCCAAATCAGAACTTGCCTTGTTAACATAATGAATTAATTTATCCATTTGTTTAAACCAAGACTCTGCATACTGGTACTGGAAATCATCACCCATTGTCCACATAATATGATTTGTCCGCGTCACATTTGCCTGCATATCAATGATCAAGCTACCATCAATTAAATGCATTCTGTTTCACCTTCTAGGGACTGGGAACGTCCTACTATTCTCAAATCTGTGCATATGATTATACTTGAGTCCATATTTTAGTAAAATAAATAGTCAAGTTGGAGTTTACTTGAGTTAATGCAGCATCAATAAAATCATTGACTCGTGTCTCAACATTGTAGTCAAAGAGAAGAGGATTATCCTGCGGATTCATCATGAACAAAATGAGAAAATATACGCACAAGAACACCATGAAAAGGTTCCGAGAAGCACATTCTTGCAAAAGAACAGAACCTGGACGGGAACAAAGTCATCATCCACTTCAAAGTGAAAACCATTTGGCGGACTATAATGGACAGGAAATGCGTTCGCAAATATCTTCATAGAACCCAGACATGTGTCAATGATGAGGGAACAAAGCAAGCAATTTTAAACAAAACAATATTCAAACAAAATTGCAGTTGTTGTTCCGAACCTGAGATGACGAACCTAAAGTTTTGGAACCCCGCCATACAACTTCGAGAGATTTATCTCCTTTGCGCTTTGCCCTATCCTGATAATCAATGCGTGCGAAATGAACAGAGTCGAAGCCGAGCTAAAGAGATAACAAAATCAGAGGAATTCAGGTGCCATGGCTTATACAAAATACAAATAGGTCTTTAGATAAATATTTCAACCAATCCCAATACTGTTGGACCTGACTCTAGACAATGAATCACATATTTCAATTATATTACAGATATTGGTGTCATCTTAACACTGGTAAGTACATGTACCTCAGCCCCAAGTAGGTAAGCTTGCACTGCAGAGTGCCCAAATGGATCGATCTGCCATCCAGCACGAGGAGTTTTGTTGAACTGGTTCTTTATTGAGCGATGTCCCAGGGTCGTTTGGTCAATCATATCTATGTAATGACAAGTTGCTTCATCGTGCATACACCAGCCACCGTTTCTAAGCAAGAGAATCATTCAGATATAAACATATGCCAAAGTCAGAGACAACAAAACTTTAATATGTCACAAGTGAACGCCATACATGAATTCCAATTGACCGCCATCTACAAGTTTTCTCACTTCTTCTTGTGTCTCTAGATTTTGTGTATGCCACCAACGTTGAAAAAATGCCTACACTTCGATGGTAATCTCAATCAGGGAATAACAACGAGTTCCAGGTGAATGGTGATAATGCTTACATGACTAGCACAAATATACATAATTCATTTAGTTGTTCATACAGATGGTATGTAGGAGGTCTAACAGAAATTGGGTTAGTCAATTGTGTCCATTGTCCAGCGTTTTGGGGAACAAAGTAATAATGTAGCAAAGAGACATCACACAAAAGAAAGATGAGATCATTTGAGATCCTGGAATGCTTTCAATTGGAAAACAAGAGTTTTGTTGGAAGGAAGGGTTTACGGTAGGAAGGACGTATCAAATAATTTGAATCCTATTGGAAAGCAACACACATTTCAAATGTCATGCAAATACATGAAACCACATGATAAACAATAGTAATCCAAGTCATTGTGCTTTAGTTGACTAAGTTCTAGTGTATTTATAAAAGTAAAAAGGATACGACTTTGTCAACTCGAATATGTATAGAACCAACCACCACTGAGTTGAGTACTTCATGCATGTGCACAAAAATAGTTTCCATATGCTACAACCAGCCCACATTTTTTCAGAGTCTTTTTCTTTTGATCAGGCTTGGCACTTTGTCTAGATACAATAGATAAAGGACTTAAATGAATATAAATACTGTAGCAGTTGCACCGTTAACACCAGGTCAGTCCCCATTGACGGAGGACTGAGGGGTAGAGACCTTGTTTGCACAAAAGGTTACCCTCATGTTCGAACTCATAATCTCAAGGTTATTGGGATGAGTTTTAACCACTAAAACTAGTGGCTACTTGTTTAGCAATTGCAACATTGCTAAACCAAGTTAAGGATAACTACGTATGACATCCTCAAATATAAATTGGAAAAATCAATTCTTCAAATCAAATAGTAAAATACACTCGTATGAGTGTAATGCCAGCCAATAGGTACCGTACCTACTAGGTACACAACTCCCAGTACCCCTAGTTTTTGTGCTCCTTTACAATAATTAATTTTAACAGAATACCATCAAAAATATAGATGTCTGCGTACTACTCTTAAGTTGCAAAAGGAAGTCATACATCATAATTTGAAACTTCACATAAAGGAAAGAACCAAAATCCAGAACTAAGAACTTCAACAAAATCATCAGTATCAAATAAAATCATTTAAGTTTAGATACGAACTATATTTACATGATTAAAATCTGACAATATTTATAGTTTACCATTTCAGCAAACACAAATTTCTTATTGGGGTCACGGCCCAATGACATAACAACCGAGTCCAGCACATTCTCAACACATGCACCCTGCACCAAGAATCATCAAACAACATACAAGTGATATATAAAAAAATTTCATCAAAGCACACCAAAATAACACATTCTTTATCACCTGAATACTGTTATTTGATCCAACATAATACTGATCAACCGTCTTCAACCAACCCACATCATCGTGCGAATGGGGAACCAAATGGACATTCAATTTTCCTTCAACAATGCCACTTCCAGTATTGTATTGAACATACCCATTTACAATCCCACAAGAACAAAGCACAGAAACTCCACATAGCAACGCTGAAACCCAAACAGCAATCATTCCCATTCCCATTCGCAAACCAAAACCAAAACCAATACCCAAACCCTAGTTTGCGTTGTGGGTCTTTCTTTAATATATAGAGTACAAGACTCTGATGAAACACAAAAAGCCGTAGTGTTGGATAGTGACAAATAAGCATTGGTTTTTCCATTGGCCTCTAATGTAACAGCCGGCCGAGGAAAGAAGACAAGGTTGACCACCGACGCTTTCCACCCACTAGAATGCGGCGATTTTACCCAGATTTTTACGAGGGAGTCCATTGATGGGACTAGTGGAAGTGACTTTGATGGCGGCTTTACATATCTATGGGTAATTTCAGTTGGAAAAGTGGCGCTTATGGAAGGTTTAACTGTTGCCTGTTGGCGTTACTTGATCACAAAGGTAAGCAGCGGCTTTAATTCTAATAAAATCTCTGTCAAAAGATTTGCATAATCTCAACTTATTTTGTCAACGGTAAGTTTTTTGAACAATTCAACAGTAACTTCAATGGAAAAACTATGGATCTAAATGAATTTCGCATCAAATAAATATACTTGGATAAGTGAGTTTTATTAAAATACGCCTACAAGATTTACTAATTTAAGTGTCTATAACCATTTTAAAATTTTACTTGAAATTCGTATCATATGAGTTTTTTTAAAACCGTTTGGTTCGTAAATTACTTGGAGAATCAATTATTAGAACGGATGAAATTATATCTATAATGTGAATAAAAAAGAAAAGCATCAAAGAGAAAATGAAAATTTTGAAAATTGAGTAGGTCAAACTTCTGAGAAGAGGAAAAAATATTTGGTATAATGATGATAACACGTCATCATTCTTACGTGGTATTATCATCCAATAATAACTCAGCAAATAGATTCCACATATTTTAGCAACCATTCATCAATGTCATTTAATAACCACTTGTAAGTTTATTGTAGGATTGTGACACAACGTGATAATAATGTCATGGTATCACCGTTAGATCCAAATTTACTCACCATAAGAGATCTCGGGCTTTTAGCATGCAAGAAATGGTGCTATTTTTCAATTTAGGAAGTGAAGAAAGTCATTTTTATTATACTCGGATTTGTGACTCACCCTCTCTCCTTTAAAAAAATATTCAATATAACAGTGACATTATGCTATCACTATCATTTGATGTCAATATCTAATAAAAAAATAATAAATCAACAAGTAAGTATCACATAATTCAGTTATCACCGCTCCACGTAATCTAAATAATCACTCTATATAAAAAAGTGAAGTCTATCACGTGATATTATTGACACAACCACCAAAGAAAAAAAAAACAGTAATTTAATTGGGCCTTATCCACATGTGGTGAAAATAGATATTGAGATTGTATTGGCACACACAAATAAGATTGCTTTTTACCAAGAGCACAATGGTAAGATATTGGAACACAGGTGTAGATAGTATAATGATTAGATTATTTCTTTAATGGAGATGTCATTAACCTCCTATATTAAACTTAGTTTTGAGTGTTCAATGAAGTGCTATCTTTATGTTCGAGGTCCTACAAGTTATTATGGTCACCACGATTCCGGTACTTGAAAGAGGTTGGATAATTTAATGCATAATAATGCTCTCTACACCTACCCAGTAGTCATCGACAACTGGACTAGCTTTAATTTTGAATAAAACTCATACAATAATTAAGTTCCTTTTGTTATCTCAATAATATTAAGGTGACGTTTGGTAACAAATAACTTTTGTTTTTTTTTTTTCATTTTTTGACTAAAAAAAATAAAAATACGTTTGATGAATGTTTTTTTTTTAATATCTCCGTTTTAAAAACAAGGCTAAAATATGAAAACACCTAAAAAGATGTTTTTGAAAACATAAAAAAAAAACACGCGTGAAAAGTTAATGAGGTATTGACTTTGATCCTCCATAGCAACTAAAAAATATCCTATTTTTTGCTTGGGATATATAAAGGTCATCTCTTTATCCCCTTTTTGTTGTCTCTCTCTCGATGCCAACGGCAAAGACGAAGGTTCACTCCACCCCTCTCTGCTGCTATCTCCATAAACTATGAAGATTACTCCATCTCGTCTTTAATTTCTCTCGACTCACTGTCTCTCTCTCTCGCTCGCCTTTCTCTAATGGTTTTGTTGAGAGTTTCAAGTTTGAATTTTGGGGATAGTGGTGGGGTTGGGTGGTGGTGAATTTCAGGGATGGGTAGTCAATTTTGCTGGTTGGAATTAGATTTCGGTAGTTGTGATGGTGGATTGTGGATTGTGGGTTGTGAGTTTCAATGGTAGGGATGAATTTCAGTGGTTGGATTGTGGTTGAGTTTTGATGGTTGTGGTTGTGATTGTGGTGATGGATTTTGATGCTTGTGGTGACTCTGCCATAGTGGTGGGGTTTCGATGGAGGTGGGGTGGGTTTTGATCATTGTGATGGTGGATTTCAATGGTTGTGCTGGTGTGTTACAGTAGTAGGGGTGAG
>CM042190.1:26361743-26381163 GCA_023539305.1 Ilex asprella
AGTAGTAGGGGTGAGTTTTGATGGGTGGGTTTGGGGGGTCAATCTGATTGGGTGGTAGTTTTAGCTGGTCAATAGAGACTGGGAGTGGGTCTCAATAGGTGGGGGGGCTAGGTGGTCAGTGGAATTTGGGTGGCAAATTTTTGGTAAAACACCAACTAAATTTTTTATTTTTGTTTTCACAAATTTTTAAATATAAATAACTACGAAACATTTTATATTTTTAATTTCCTGTAAAATACTTGTTTGATATTATACCAAAAATCATGGATGAATATTTTTCTTAATTTTTTACGTCCACATGTGTAGTAGGTTGTTGCTTATCACAATACAAACCACTCGCATGCGCATTTACTATAAAAAAATTAACAGTCATTATTTATTAGAATGATATGAAATAAAATTAATACTTTAAGGTGCAATTTGAAAAAAATATAGTTAAAGAGTGTGAAGTGAAACAAAGGTTATCATTTAAAGAGGTGAAGAGTAATATACCCTTCTAATAACCACAACAGAACTCATAGTTAGTCCAACAGTGGGTCAGAGAACCTAGGACTAAACCCGCACATAAAAGCTCAACACCCCATACCAACACCCATATGAGCCATCAATCAACAAACAGGGCACAATTTGAACTAGCAAACAGGCAATGCCTCTGACCAAAAAAAATAACAGGCAATGCCAGTATAAAGCTTAATATGCACTGACCGTCAAAATATAAACACAACACGAACACCATACAAAATTAAAAATTTAGATATTTCTTAAACCACCAGTTTAATAAATCAATAAACTTAACATAACATTAATAATAAACAAATCGAATATAGACAAAGTCGATCAAAAAAAATACACAATACAACATGACTCATTTATATACCTAGTCATACACAATTCATACACGACACAAATACAATATAACACGATTCGTTAGACATTAATTAATAAATAAATCGAATATAGATAAAATATTTTTTAACACAAACCTGCTAAAATTAAAAATGCTAGAATTAACAACAACCCATCTCAATCGACATGATTGACATGCCCATGTAACATTGTAGTAAAGCAAGAATAAAAAATGCTTCAACAGCACTTAACACGCCAAATAATTACGAAGGTGGATGATTCCATGTCACAACCTGAAATATTAGAAAACAAAAATTGTTCTACTGCCACAAAAGATGGTGAGTTGGCCACCCATCGCATGCACCCCTCTTTATAGCCTTACTTATTCTTTTTCCTGAATGCATAACGTTCATTGCGACGACCTTTTAGAACAAGCAGCAGCAAAATCAAAAATCAAAATCACAAGTATAGTTGTTATAACACTATAGTGAAACAAGTATAGAAATAATATCAATACTCAACCCATTCCATGCAAACAAGGATAGTCTGTTAAACAACCACCATCCCAATTCCCCAACCAAAGTTGCCCCAACAGAAGTCATTTAAGCAGCTAAAAGATCTAGAAATTAACAGCACCGGAACAAGGATTAAGAATTCAAGAGAAGAGAAGTGTGCCAAATCAGAAGCATTCCTGTAGGGTTCTGGGTTCTCCTAGAGGAAACACATCATTGGTAGGCTCAAAACCACACCTGACATTGAACATCAACTATAAGCATCGTCACTTCTCTTCTGGTGCATTATCCTCGTCCTTCTTCTGCTGGGACTAACAAACAATTGAAAATTAATGAAAATGCAAAAACAAACAAGTCATAAAATAGAGCAGTTTCAGCTTTAGCTAGTAACGTAAGCACGAGTTAATTTGCAAATTTACTTTAAACAACCACAACCAGGAAACCTACTCATATCGCACAAACCCAGTGCGTGACTTCATTACAGTAATATCGCACCAATCATACTTTAGAGATAGGTTACAATGGGGCAGTACAATCTCATGCAACAAGCATACTCCCAATTTCCTATGTGGAAACTCTAGCTTTGATCCAAGTATGCAAATTCAGTTTTTTACAGGAAATACTCTAGTACTGGTTAGGTGCAAAGAGAGGACAAAGAAAACACATGCCAACCCAGCCAAGGGCCACTAATCCAGCATAAGACAAGGATCCCAAATCATTTTCTCCACATACATAGAAGAAGATGCCTGAAAAAATAACTGAGCAAGGTGCCAATTGAACCTATTGTCTAATTAACATGCACAACTACAAGTTAAGCTTTGGGCTTCCAACATAAAGCATGGACAATCAAATCATCTTTCTCACAAGTCCAGGCTAAAAGAGGAAAGAAAGATCTTTCCCATTGAAAAAGGGATTACAAAAAGATAATAGAAAGAAGAAAACCCAATCAATGGAGTTTGAGGACTTTCAACTTTAGATGGCATAATGCTTGAAGCACAAAAAGAAGGCCACCAGAAGGTTAGGTTAAGAGACATGGCATACTATATACCAGAAAACAGGGTTTACCTGGAAGAAAAGGTTGAAAACAAATTTATAAAATGACAACAAATAGTTCAGCTGAGGTATCCCCTTCTTTGGAGGGTGGGGATGCTGGGGTGTATGTTGTCATACTTGAGCAGCAACATGAGCCGCCATTTTTAATGGAATATCCAAGTAATAGACAATAAGGGAAAACAGATGACTGGCTCACTTTATCAAAAAACAACTTCAACTCATTAAAGAGTTTGATGAAGGGTATCAGTCATCAGTTTTGTTTAATGCTCTATACTATCCTTTACTCCCAATTATCACTTGTCAGATTAGGCTTTTTCCAATTTCTAACGTCACCTGTCTTGAACAAAAATAAAAAATGTCCATGAACTTACCAATATTAAAAACTAAGAATGCACCATAGATAATTGCACATATTATATAGTAGTGCAAGAACCATCAAAGAAAAAGGCAGTTTATACAATAGTGTTTCATAGGGGGGCACAATGTATAAATAATGGTTAGAGGACGAAATACCAATTAAATAATAATCACATGACCTATACATCTGTTAAATAAGACATGTTATCATAAATGCAATCAAACAGAGGCAACACGCATGAAAGTCATCTAAAATTGTTACTCTTGAATGTCTTCATCCCAACATAAAAATTTATGTGAACATACCTCGGTCTGATTCTGCATGGATGCAAGCAAATCTTTGACGGAAGGATCATTTGGATCAACTCCTGGGAGCTGTCAAACAAAATGCTTCATGAAATAAAGATCCAAAACAATTTATCACCTTTTGAGATGTATGATCTTAGATATGCACACATGCATGAAACATAAAGTGTAATTTAAAATGTTTATGCAAATATTTAGCAGTAGTAGGACTGTAGGAGTATGCATGGAGGACTTACCGATGCCAAGATAGATGACACAAATGATTGGTCGCCCAACAGCTTACTCATATCTGTCTGGCTTGCTTGATCCTTTGTGCTATCTTGCACAGACAACTGAAGAGCTGCATGCGCCAGAATAAGGATAAATATCAGCAGAAATCTTGATATTGGTGAGTGATTGAACTACAATAGGAGCCTCTAAATTGATCGAGTCCCCTACACTGATTTAGGCGACTAATTATTGCCATGTGACAAGTTCAATGTTAAAATGTAAGCAATTCGTTTACTAGTAAGAAACTGTACTCGAACTAGAAACACCCCATAAAGTTAGAAAATCTAAACATGATGAAATTATGTGCTCAACTGCATACAACAGAAGATAAGTGAGAAAGCAAGCTCTGTATGCAGATGCAGACTGGATGCAAATGGATATATAGGCTTGTGAAACCATAAACCTCCACATAAACGTAATAAGGCTCAAACGAACATAAAAACTAACCAAGTGCCAAGTCTTGATCATCTGCAGCTGCCTCTGACATGTCTGTGTCTCGCACAGCAAGACTACTGGCAGGGACATCCATTGACATGGCAAGAGCTTGCTGTAGCAGGGCATTCTCATCATCCTGTAAACAAACTCCTTCAATCTAAGCAATAGTTACCAAAGAAATAACATCCAGAAGACATGAGAGAAGGTTAAAGGCAGTTGTAACCACCTCTCAACAAAAAAGGGTTCAAAATAGATAAAAGAAGAAACTGAGAAAAACAATATCATGCAGTCATACAGCAATGCTAATGTAAAGCACAAGAAATATAGCGTTCACAAAAATCCTATGTACATTAATTACACATTCAAAAGAGCAAGGACTAATTTTCTAACAAAGCATGCGTAATACACTAGACTCTTCTGCAGCACAATTAATGGATGCAACCATCATATATCCCTTATATACAAATGCGGGACACTCCAATTCATAATAGGCGAATGTTTTAAAAAATGTTTCCCAATCCTTTAAAATTTAACTTCTAGCTGTTGGCAATCATATTGTTAAATCACCCAATCCAAAACAAATCGGCAATGGATGGAGAGGCCTCACAACCATGTAAACCACACTTGTTGCTGGCCCTAATCTTTTAATGTAGAATACAAACTCTTCTACACCATCCCAAGGTGGGCTAACAAACCAACAGAGTGTGATACATTCATGCAAATTCAAAAAGATAAGAAATTTGGCTCACTGACCTTCTAAAGCCTAGCTTTGGTACCATGTTAAAGTATACAATCCAAAATTAATTGCAATGGGTAAAAAAACCCTTCAATCATGTAAATCAATATTCGGTGTGAAACACAAGCTATCATCACAACCTCCGTCATATGCAACTAGGACTCATGCATAAGCTAACAAAGCAAAAGACAAAAAAGCACAAAATAATTCAAATGGATGAAAGACATAGATCATTGACCATCCAAGGCCCGTCTTTGATATCACGTTAGAGGCATCCAATATAAATCAGTTGGCAATTGGTAGAGAGGTAATTACTACATAAAGATGAAGAGATTTGGACAAGTTGTCCAAACCAAATTTTGGCTTACAAAGGACAAAAATTAGTACAAGCAATATATAAAATCTAGCTACAAATCACAAGAAGCTCTCTATCCACCATAATGCCCCTAAAATCCTTGGTGACCAAAGCCTGACGATGTCAAAAAATATATACATAAGCCTACCACTACTTCATATCTATGTTTAAATACCTCGCATTACTGTTCAACCTAATAACCCAAATCATTGCAAAAATTAAATAATTTCAAAGAATTTTCCTTTTTCAGCCAATTCCAAAATCTTAGTCTTGTTTGGTTTGAGTCTCAAAAACAGTATACAAAAACTGATTTTAGGAAAAGTTTTAGAAAACTGTTTTGGCATTTTGTATTACAGAATTTGTTTGATTATGATTTCAAAAAAAGTTCTACAGAATAAAAAATGATAAAATTTGTTTAGACAGTAACTCAAAAAGCAATGAAAATAAAAATGTGGAAAGATGGTTGTGGTTGTGGTGGTGGTGGTGAAAGTATGGTAGTGGTAATGTTGTTGTGGTGGTAGTGGCGGTGTTGTGGTGGTGGTGTTGGAAGTGTTGTGATGGTGGTGATGGTGATGTTGGAAGTGTTGTGATGGCAGTGGTGGTAGTGTCTTTTAAATTCTGGAAATTTTATTTCCAAAAATACACAAAAAAATCTCACCTTGCTCTCTAAATCTATCCACTTTTTGTAATTATTTTTCAAAAAACAAAAACAAATACAAAAACAATTAGTCAAACAATTTTTTCCAGTTAAACAATTTTTTCCAATAAACTATTTTCGAAAACAGAAAAAACAATTTATGGAATAAAAACCAAACAAGGCCTTAAATTTCGCAATGAACATAGAAAATAGAGAACCTTAAATTATTCAATGAACATAGAAAACAAAGAACAAGGAGTATCTAACTCAATCCCATAAAATTAAACAAAACACATTGTTCTAGAAAGGCAATATAACAGTGCCGTGCAAAAATAAAAGATCCAAATTTTCATAGTCACCTTGGCACATGACACATGTAAAGAATAGGAGTGTTAAACGAGCCGAGTTTGGGCAAGCTTTGATGTGCTCTCACTCTGCTCAAGCTTGGCTCGTTAGAAAAAACAAGTCATTCAAGCTCAACTTGTTTATTAGTGTGAGCTCAAATCTAAACTTAGGCTCAAACTCAAGCTTAAAAAAAAATAACTTGTTACTCTCTCAAACACCACATATTCAACAAGAGAATATATATTAAAAAAATTGTAATTGATCATTCATTAGTCTCAAAACTAGAATCTAGAATCCTCTCTCCACAAAAAAGGTATCTAATGGCAAATCTAGAATCCACACTCCACAGATCTGAAAACTCTAATTTACAAGTCCCAACTTAAAATTCATAAATTTCCTCTAACATTTACACAAATTCAAATTCAAATTCAAATTCAAATAAAACCCTAACTTCAAAAAATTAAAAAATTGAGAAAATCTTACAAATAGACCCCATATAGACATACAACTATATGCATCGGATGACCTTTGATGATGTGATCAAATCCTTAAGCTTCCGATACCAAATGATTGGGATTACTGGGTGTTGATTCAATCTAGGGTTTGAGTTTGGTGATGATTGTGGTAATTTTGTGCAGATCTAGAAACCAAGAGTTGTTATCCAGTTAACAAGGAAAAGCCCCACGGAAGCGAAGAAGAGGAAGAAAGAGTAAGAAATTTATGTACTGACACAGAAATGAAGATGAGAAAGGTAGGAATGGTAGTCAGCATGCTTAAGTGGAGAGTGGGTAGTTGTGAAGCTGAAGGTATATCCTTTATTGGAGAGAGAGGAAAAAAGAGGAGTGGGTTGGAATAGAATATTTTTAACACTTGTACAAAAAAGAGGGGTGTGTGTAAAACAAACCATTTGCACACAATAAGCAGATTTGCCATTCTAAATGGACATTTAGCAAAAAATAAAAAAAGGGAGAGAGTAAGCGCATACAATATAGACGCAAAATGGGTACCTACCGTCAAATCAGTCGTCTTGTTTTCAGCTTCAGAAGTTGCTGCACCGGAACTTTCAGTCATCGTTGCATCTTGTGAAGTCTGTTCCCCTCCTTTGTCCGGTTTTGAAGCTTCCTCTGCGGCCTTTTTAGCAGCTGCTTCTTGCCTTGCCCGCTCCTCTTCCATTGAAACTCTGAGAGCAAGAGCCAGCTCAGGATCCAGATTGGGATCCACACCAAAATCAAATCCAGACACACCACCAGCTGCAGCTGCTGCAGCAGCTGCTGCAAAACCACTTCCACCTTCTCCGTCACCAGTAAAGATAGGAGTACTGCCAATGGAAATGGAAAAATATGAATCAAATTGTCTGATATCAAAAGAACTTTAACAAAGAAGGATGGAAATGAGACTACCTACCTGATAAGCACGTCAGAGAGAGCATTTGGACCAGAAGGGACATGAACAATGTGACTGCTGTCATTATTATTTACAGCAGCAACCAGGGCCTCAAGCTTTTCTGCCTTCCCTTCATCCTCTTCACCAAAATTAACAACATCAAGAGCTACACTGTTCTTTTTTAACTTCCTCCCAATCATCTCCAACACCTTTTTGTCATATTTAACAGGACTGAAAGCATGCAATTAAGATACTAAGGACAAAAGAATCCTAACTAATGACAACAAAGAAAGATTTGCATGAAGCACAAGGGTGCCTACCTTCCGGCAAATACAATAATCCTTTGTTGTTGCTTTTTGTTTTGACGATGCTTGAGAGCCAACTGAGCTACCTGAATTCCTGCTGCCAAATTCATCTCACCACCTATTTCTAAACCTAGATTAATAAACAACAAAATTTCATCACATCATGGTAAGGAATAAATTCAATAAGTAAATAAAAAATATGAGTGCGTGAGGAGCAATCATGAAGCCAAAGTACGCTAAAGTCGAGTTGTGCACGTGGAATTCATGCCACAAAAAATTGCATTGGAGAAGAACTAAATTAAATTTTAAACTAACTTAACTTCTCCAATACCAATTTCAAGCCAAAAATCCCATGCTCCAAACCAGCGTAAGAGCAAAAGGACCCAATTTCTAATGCTTGTCACCCTGTCCTCAATGCTATCATAACTCATGGAAAAAAGAAGATGCAAAAAATTCAAAATTTTTAAAAATACTACTTATGTATTACAAAACAACCACAGGTTGCTTTCTCCAATATTCCATTAGAATTGTATAGACATTCTGGGTGGTCAAATTACTACAAATCCAATATTTTTCATGCCTACAAGCAACTAAATTTGACACCAAGAACATAACAAACCATAAAATACTCAAAAAGATTACAGTCGAGTGAAGAAGCTAACCGTGCATGCAAGCCAAGATCTTGCCAAGATCGCTGGTGGGAGTAACCAATACACGAACCCCCTTGCCCGCCATTGTCAATACTCCCACCGTATTCTCTGGATTAGACTGTGCACAAAACCCAAAAAAATACAATCCAAAGAAATTCCAATCAAATATAAGCCCTAAACATCATTTTACTACAAATTTCATATTATGCAAAGTAACCCTTCGCACCAACAAAAGAAAACTCAGATATCTTAACATAATTCAAAAACATTGACACATCTACACATGTACAGAGGAGAAAGAACAAATGCCTAGCAGATTACTAACCTGGGTTTTGGCACCGCAGATAAGATTAACAGCGTCGGCTTGAGCTTGAAACCTAGTGGGAGAGTAATCTCCATTTCGCATCCATTCGGAGTTATCGACGCAGATCATTGTCGCCTAATTGGAAAATCAAAACAAAAGGATCGATAAAAAAACCCTAATTTGAGAAATAAGCCGAACGTAGACAGAACAGATGTAAAGGAGAAAATATGTGAAATTGAAAGACTGACCTCGAGCACCATGGTTGGAGATTGAGGAAGAACACAGGATCGAGGGATTAAGTGTCAGAAAGCCTCCTCTTTCTCTCTCTCTCTCTCTCTCTCTCCTTATAACGACGAATGAAGAATTTGGGTTTACTTGCTCAAAAGGTTTGCTTCTCAAAATAATGGAAAGAGAAGATTACTAATTTATGCAGATTAAACAAGTACAAAAAATAATAATAATGAATTAAATACAAAAATGTTGAACCTCATCCCTATTTATATTTTCTTAATTTACCACGAAAATATATGTATTATCCTAAAATCTTGTTGAGCAATAAAATAATTATATTTAAAGCATTTTAAAACATTAATCCTATTGAGATATAATATCAGATCATAATAAATTATTGTGACTAAATAATTGATAGTGAAATATATTTAATATTTTTTTTTATCAAAAATAAGGGGGAGAAAAGGATCATTAGGTAGTAATTTATTGGGTGTGACTATAACAACCCTCCAATAGTAGAATGTTCATAATCTGAAAAGGGCAGCCCATCATTATAATATTATCAAAGTCAAATAATAAAATTGTGCTACTCTCTTAAATCGAATTCAGCTTGATAATTATATAAAATTCAAAAATGACCATAAATGGATACTGCTTAATGTTGGACCTTACTAATAATCTAATGTTTATACCCATTATCTACTAAAATTATATTCCAATAATATTGCTCATTTTTTAAATATATAATTGCTCTATAATTGTTTGAAATTATTATGGGGATTTTAAAAAAATTCATGTTCTATTTCTAATATTTAGGATATTTAAAAATAATTATTAATGATTATATAATGTAGAATGGATTCAAATTTTGTTGGGTTGATATAAATATTGGAATAAAGTCAAAATCTTTGAAAATTTTCTTATTTTTATATTGGCATGGTATAGATTTGGAACAATTTGAAGCTAGAAATTATAATGATACAAAGAAGTTAGTTAATAGGTTAAAATCAAACCAAAATAATTTGAACATTTTTCTAAATACTAAACGATATCGAATCTATAAAAAAAAACCCGGTCTTTATTATTGTTTGTAAATGATAAGTGTTATATATTTTTACTTTAATTTTGAAAAGACTAATTTATGAGCTCGAATCGTGAACAAACATGGTAACTCATTGAATAATAATTAAAACAATCATAAAATATAAATGCTATATCTGGAGATAATTGTAACGTATAATAACGTTTAAAATAGACAAGTGGTAAATACTTTTATTGTATTTTGATTTTGAAGATTCTGTTTTCTCCTCTCAAATATGTCACATGTCACTTGGCTTCCAACTTATGATTTGTAGCATTATTGAGGCGCTTAAGGCTATTTTTACTAATTGAATAAACAATTATGTACATTGTTTACGTATTTGAGTAATGTTGTTGGGAGTTAATACTTCAACTTAATGTCTTGTCAATTGGCGTGATTTCAATAAGAGGAATGGTAAGGAATAATCCATTACAATATACATGTGACAAAACAGTTACCATGAATCCAAGCGTGAGCCATTGAATATAATTGGGTCTCCAACGGAGAAAATGTGTATTGGAGGAGATGTCGATGCTCAATAAGAATGGCTTTGATTCGTATTCCATAGTTAGCTACACTTTAGTACCTTCATACTCGCAAAAATATACACCCTAATAATTTGACATTTGCTAAATTCGAATAAGAAAGATAGTGCAGGGGTTAAAAAGGAGGTAAATCCTCATTGTATTAAAGAAAACTAGTATAACTTCAATGAGTAATTCAAGTAGTAACAATAAGTTATAAACTCAAACGTTCTAAATTCGAATATTAGTAACTCATTAGGGTCAGACCATGAAGGGATTATTTTTTGTTAATACTCTGCTCTTCACATAAATGATCTGTCTTTAAACGGACTGAAGAAAGGATTAGTCGAGGTGCACATGTAAACTGAAATAACATCCTAGTATGGAAAATCTTTGAAATCTGCAGAGTTCCAAAATTCCATCAAAACAATATGCCAAAATCCAGTTTGACAGATATCTAAACATGAACACAGAATTGAATGTCACACATACATATGTTTCATAAATATGTCTATATCTATTCCTATGCTTCAAGCCATTAACAACTGACTTGAAGGCTAAAGGCATCAGTAATGTGGAGCAAGAATATTCCTGTCATTAATAAAAAAAAAACTGTGGAGCAAGCTTTATGAACTTCATGGCCTACTTTGGGCAACCAGGTTTCAGGAATCTACTTTGGGCAACCAGGTTTCAGGAATGCTCGCCCCCTGTGCCTGGACCGGTTTGAAACTGATGCAGGCCACTGTGCCCTCCCTGGCTTTATTGTTGTGCAATTCAGACCGTGCTCCAACTATATTTCAAGAATCCACATGGGATCACAATGTCCACAAACAGAGCCTTGCCGGAAAACATCAAAATTGAGCTTTGAAAAGAAGCTCAAGGCAGTGGAAGAAGACACTTATCATCTATAACACCACCATCGCCATTATGTTGGTCGTCTTCATCATCATCATAACTATTGTAGCGTGGACCAAAACACAGTGGAATTTGAAGCCTCTCATCGCCCGGTGAAATTTCAAGAGTTTGACCCCGTTCAAGGGAGGCATGTTCATGAGAGATTGTTGTACTGGTATCTTCACGTCTTGACGAGGATCCTTCCATGTTGCTTGTGGCAACGGAATCAGTTCTATCATCCACCATGGAATCCAAAGATGTGGTTGATGTCACATTTACAAGAGTAAAAGGGGAATCTCCACATTTGGCCTTCACCCTTCTTCGCCATCCACGAAGTGATCTTCTTACACTTTCGGAAACTATGGATTTCTTGAACCTTGAGCCCATCTGCAGCAACATAACTGACGATTCATTAGAAAAAGGGAGAGAGAGGAGTTAAATGGAAGACAAAGGAGAGGGTTATCTAAAGTTGCCTGAGTCACAATAACATAGAGGGGGAAAGTGATGAAGCTACACCAAAACTGAGAGACAAGCCTGCAGAAACCAATGCTTAAAGGTGTGAATATGGTTTTGTATACCACATTTTCATGTCCTAAAGAGAGCTTGTGCATGACGGAACCAGTAGAAAAAGACAGGAAAATATTTGTTTGCAGGCAACATTTAACTGAATACTGTATTGATGATGTACCCAAATGTCAAGCGGATCACAAGGAAGGTACGATTCTCTGTGAAACAAGTAGGCCCCCTAGTTTCCCACTGGAAAAACAAAATGCAGTTGGCATCATATATTAGTAACTCAATAAATGGTGGCATGGATAAAAAATTAGTAAAGTCTCTCCTGTTGTATCAATATGTTCTTCTAATCTACTCATCGAAGCATTGTCATGATAGCCGAGAGTCGTTAAAATATTTTATACACAGGCCCTCCTTTTACCCTTATCAAATTTGCATCAAAGTAAATCTACACCTGTAATATTTGCATTTGGTTCAATGATTTTCTAAGGCAAATAAGTTGCAATAAATCAAAAAACTTTGCACAGCCAGGACATTTATGATGATCGTACTTCATAAGATAGAATCTAGCGATGAATTTCCAGAGCTACAAAATAATTGCATTTATGAATGAAAGAAAAAGGTAGATAGAGATTGCCAAGTCAACGGGGTAAATGGAAACTAAAGATTGTGAAGCCACCCACATCATATTTCATTTATGACAGGTAACATGAGATTAAACTTCCTGGCGGTTCATACTTTGTTTTGTAGTCTTTCAATTACCATATAGTTTATATAATAAAGGTTATAGGTCATCAGTTGTGACGTTTACGAAGGGTCAACCCCTCTGATTTTTGAGTTCTTGGCCTCTATTTTACACATCATATGCTCGTGTGGATAGCTGCTGAGAGGGTGTATGGCACGACAAAGCTTTGCGACGCAAACAACCATGACCTGAGTGAAGGCAGAATATAATAGTAGCTCATTTCATTAACCAACAAACAAGGCAAAATTGCAAATCACTATTTTGATGCATGCTCTTCCCCTTCTTAATCTACAGATAGAAAACTTTTGATGCACTTAGCCTTATTGTTACCAACACACTGAAAGCTGCAATTGCTTCCTCAGCGAGCGAATAAATATTGGAACTGTAACAAGTGTCCATCAGATCAGATGGCAATCATTTATGCCTTGTGAAACTTACTGTTTATAGCAGAGATGGCTGTGGTGTGGGACGATATATATATGGACTATTTGGATCAGGGGCGTTAAGCAGTAGTCGAAACATATGAAGAAATGGTGAACAATGAGGCTGTAAGGATGATTAAGGAAATTGTCCTAGAGGTGGCAGATATCTGGTTGTTCTTACCACCCTCACGTCAACAGATATTGGTGCATTGCTGTCTAATCTCAAAAATCAAAGTGACGAGAAGGGCACTTAGTATAGAGCATGGATGCAGGTCTTTTAGGGACATTAACAGATTAACTGTGAATTTCTGTGGTCCAAATTAGGCTTATTTTTGTCCTACTTGCTATTTAACTCATCAGTGCCAAACCAACCATGGAGGTTTACATTCTTAATAAGTATCTTGGACTTGCCTTTACAATAAAGTGAACCGTTCAATTCATACTCCGTGGAAAGGGTTTTCACCAGATCAAAAAACAAAGAGAAGCTCGTTTATCACACTAACATAGTAGAACAAATTCTTACCAGTGACCAAATAAATGTTGCCATCTCAAAAGCATTCTGCAAATCAGTTATCAACAACAGACGTCAGTAAAACAAATTCATGATTTTTTAAACCTTGTTTACTTTGTGATGGTTTCATATGTATTTGCTGCAATTACCTGGAATGATATAAACTGTATCAAGCGCAGCAGAAGCCTGGGCTTCCCTAACCAGAAGAGTTCATCCCTCAGGTTGAACTGATGAAATCCTGTCCGTTGACTTGCATCCAAGATTTCAACAGCCAGCTTTACCACTATGCGATGCAATTTAGTACCCACCAGGAGGATCAACTATTGTTACATTTGGAAAGGGATAATAGAAGAAATAAGGGCAGTGTATGTCTTAGAGATCAAGAAGACAGACAAAAGAACTGGTGAGGACTTACAATGGCTGGAAGGAAGGAAATCCAAAAGTAAACATTTGTCCCTGATGTAACTCATGTCTTTTAGATTAGCATTCATACTAAAAAAATCAGAAATGATTATACAACTAAAATGTGAAACTCTTGACCATGGCAGATTGGCAGGAGTATGTTTGGACATCTCAAAGACTTGGATGCCTCATTTGCCCGTGTGTGTTTTATGCATGATCCTCTAACAAATCCATCACCATGATTCAGGCCATTGCAGCAACTAACAGCCACATCAAGTGATTATAAAGGTGAAGCATCAGTTTTTACTAGAAGCCTAATCGTTAGCACTTATAGTGATGGCGCCAATTTTCCTCAATGACCCCGTTAACCCGTTATGGATTAGTATTCTTGGCTTTGTGATGATGGGTTTGTTTTTCTAAATGCTTCTGTGACAAGCAAGGGAGCCACTCAATTTCCATTGATGGTCTTAGATTCTCGTGTCAATGGCAATCCAAGTACAATCAGTGTGCAAGTAAACAGTGTCTGCTTACATCAGCAAGGTTCAGATGTCATTGTATTTCATCATATAATGTGAATGCCAGGCTGCCATCTAATAGGTTGCTCAAAAGCATATGTAAGTTTTTAATCTTAGCTTATCATGAAGAATGCTCAAGTGCACAAAAAATTACCATGGAAACCAAGAAGGATGCACGCTATTGCAAAAATCCAGAGTGGAACACTGCAAGCGAAGTGCAGGAGGTGTCATGTGTTTGGTCAAGAAAAAAATATCCATGTAAATAACAATTTCAGCAATATGCAATATTTAAATATTGGAGCCAATCTAAAGACAATACTGAAAGAAGTGATTATCTGCACTTGTGTTTGGTAGTAACAAATCGTCATATAGAAAAACCACAAAGAGAAAATTTGAAATAAGGGATAAGAATTGGGAAGCATGTTTGATCCTCCAAACATCTTATGAAATACTTGGAATAGATGTAAGTGAAAGGGATACAAACTAAGTGTAGAGCCCCCATATATATAGTCAAATAATAAAGGTACAATAAGGATAAAAAGGTAAAACAAAGACAAGGATCGAAATTTCGTTTCGAAGTACCGTTTCGGACAGCTAAAAAACGGAAACGTTTCGGAAACGCAGAAAAAATATGAAAACGCGTGAAAACACAAATATAATCCATTAATCTATAAAGATAAGCTAAATAATTGATTAATTCAACATATTTATTGGGTTAACATCCATTTATACAAGAATAAATTTAAATTGGAGAGAATAAAAGGCTTGACATGAGGCGAAAATCACTTAAATTAGTTTCAAACGCTTAATTTTTATCAAATAAACACACTTTTATATAATATTAAAGTTTCATAATATACATGAAATACTAATGAGTACATACTTACATGGCTACATCCATTCCCCTGTGGAATGTCGAGCAGGTTCATACATCGGTGTAGGCTCTGGGTAGCTACTTAGAGAAACTCCATATGTGACATAAATATGATGACAATAGTTACTCCAACTCATATTATTACGATAATGTGAATTATATTCTCTCCCAAACCTCTGATAGTCTGCAACACTACATCCAATTTGTTGGGGAACGAATGCATCAGTTATTGGCCAACCTTCATCTTGTCTATACGAGGAGGATGTCTGGGAGTCATAGCCAGATCCATAACCATATGCTGAGGATCCATATCCGTATCCTCGTGTGTCATACCCCGATCCATAATCATAGGAGGGAATGCCATGCCCAGAACCATAACCATATGAAGACGATGAACCATAATTATGATGTTACTTCCACTTCCATTTCCACTTATACTCATATTAGAAAAATCATCATTAATCATATCAGTTCCATACCTAATAGCACCCATACCATGTGGAGTGGTCGGATTTCGAGTGCGCTCTTGTTGACGATCTCGAGTTGATTTTGAGCGTCGTTCATATTGAAACATTCGTCGAAAGCCATGATCTTCATCTTGTGTAACATGTGTAAATCCTTCCTCTACAGTGAAAACAATTCCATGTGGACTTTGGCTCCCCGTACCTCCATCACCACCATCTCCATCGCCTCCATGTCCATGGCTATCACCACCTCCGCTGTCACCATCTCCACTACCACCACCACCACTACCACTATCTTCATCATCATCTTCACCACCATCATCATTGCTACCATCACCATTATGATCATCCTCAGTACTACTAGTGACAATGACAGGTTGCTTACGTGGTCTTGGTGGACCTCTCATTAGTCTGTCGAACTCTTCATCATCCATTGCTTTACTTGATCCTTCTCTACTTATTTTGGATCTTGATTTTCGTGGTGGCACAACACCTTGACTCAGGCCTACTCCTACATCGTCATCGGAAAAACGATTTGCCCACGTTGCTAGGAAAGTGTTTGGTCTTGTTGGTTGCCCATCATCATCAAGTTCATCTAAAAGTTCATCACCAGGATCATCTAACCACTCCGAAATACCTTCATCTTCCTCAAAAACAGTGGTTAAGTCTATAGGTCTGAATTCATACCCTTTTTTGTCTTTCATAAGGTGTTTTAACTTCAACCTCATGTTATATTGTGCAAACACCAGCCTTTCTAACTTTTGATAATTGAGTCGATTCCGCACTTTAGTATGAATGAGAGCAAATGTGCTCCAGTTTCTCTCACAACCACTAGATGAGGCTGTTTGCGACAATATTCTCATAGCAATCTTTCTCAAATTTGGAGCATCAGTACCATACATAAACCACCATTCAGCTGCTAATAATAAGAAATATATTAAAACCTTAAAAAAATATAAATAGAAAATCATGACAACAAAATATAAGTGTGTAAATAATCTACTTAATTACCTGGATCACTTTTTGTTCTTCCTCTAATTGCAGCTTGGTCAGCAAAATAATACATGGCTTCCCGAAATATTTTTACCTAAATATTATGGATATGTTGATGTTATATATTAATTTAGCACATTTGTAAACTGAGATTGAAATACTAAAATATTACCTCTGCAAGTGCTTCAACAGCCTTGTTTGGATTTGTCTCTAATCTAGACACAACGATTCGAAGCGAACCCAAAAAAGTTTCTAACACACCAACATCTTCTTCATAATGGTATGCGGGATTCAAGTAATAAGCTGCACAATATAAATAATGATAACACTTATAAATGATAGCATCCAAAATGATAACACTTATCAATAATTAAAATATAAATTGGTAAACAATAAGTTTACCTGCCATATGAATATGTTGAATGATTTATTTTTTCCATCGAGCATCAATGATGTCAAGATATTTTTTGCACGATTTAGGAGCCGCGTCTTTGACAGCTTGTCTTGCTCGTTTCATTGCTTCATGTACATATGGCATTGTTGCTTTTCTTTCCTCATCCACCATTCTTAGAACTTTTGCAATAGGTGTATGCATATTCAATACATTTTTTGCGGTCTCCCAAAACTTAGGATTTAGAATTGTCCCTTGAACTCGCTTTCCAACTGGATCCTTTGCTGCTGCAGTCCTAGACCAATCTTCTGAAGTAAACATCCTTTGCAAACCATTTCTCTGCTCCAAAATACTTTGTAGGGCAATATAATTAGTGGCAAATCTTGTTTGTCCAGGCCGAATCAATTCCCCCGAACAAAATGTTCTCATTATGTCCAAGACTCTATTATGATTATAGATAAAATTGGTCACTCTTTTAGCTTGCTCTAGCACATTTTGAACTGTTTCAATCTTGGAAAAATCATGCAAAATCAAATCTAGAGAGTGGGCAGCACAAGGAGTCCAATATAAGTGTGGTCTTCTTTCCATCAACATTTCACCCGCTTTTTTGTACGCACTGCCATTGTCTGTAATTATCTGAACCACATATTTCTCTCCAATCTCCTCAACAACAGCATCCATCAACCCCAAAATATAGTTAACATCCTTGTCATGGCCAGAACTATCAATTGACTTGTGGAATACAACTTTTCCATCACAATATATCAAGAAGTTAATGATAGATAATCTTGTGGTGGATGTCCATCCATCACACATGATTGTCACTCCATAAATCTCCTACTTCTTTTTGAACTGGTCAATGTACTCTTTAAGCTCATCTATCTCATTATCTAGTAATGGCCCACCAATCTCATATGGGGTTGGCCCTTTCACACCCACTCCAGCTAAAGCAATTTCATCAATCATCAATTGATAAAAATGACCTTGAGCTTTGCTTGGTGGAATATTCTCATAAATGAAATATTTTGCAATAGCATGTTTTGCCGACTTTGCCCACTTTTTGGGATTCCACATATGAGTTAGTTTGGCTTGCTTCACTTCTCTATTTCGATACATTGAAGGATCCATTTCTTCTATCGGGAGAACTTTTTCTTTGCCCATCAATTTTTGTGATTTTCTTGAGAATTTATCCCAAGATTCCTTCACACTATGTGAGCGCATAAAACTCCTGGATGTACCACCTTTTTGGATAGATGGTCTAGAACTTCCTCTTCTAAAGCCCTGCTCAGCCATATGTATATCACGAATAGATTGTTGTTTTGCATACTCAATATCAGCTCTATATTCTATATCCATATCATCATCTGAATTATCATCGGAAGAATAAATTTCGATACCACTCCTCCGCCTCGATCCACCAATTAAATTCTGTCTCATTTTTCTCCGTTCATCAGTCACTTCTATATTTTCAGTCTTGTTGCGATTCAAGTAATCCCTCATAGCTCTCGCAATTTCAATAGGACACTTATCACATTGTTCCACATTATTATAACCACCTGTCAAGTGTTGCTTTAACCGTGACACACCGCCACCCATCATTTTTTTATGGCAAAAATTACACATCACATGCTGTCGATTATCCCCAATTCGTTCCCCGTAGTTCCATCCAATATCACGTTCTTTTTTCTTTTTTTGGGATGATTCAGTAACCACATTCTTTCCCTTTGATGTCATATCTACAATAAATGTCATTACATTATCAAACACATTATATTCATTCTACAAATTAAATATGATATGCATAACACTTTTAAATTAAAAAATTAAAAGGCACAAGAGTGGTGGGGAATTAAATGTAATTATATAGGGTATTAAATATAATTACAGTATGTACTTGCAAAATAGTGGGGTATTAAAAGTAATTACAGTAGGTATTAAATATAATTGTAATGAGTATTAAATATAATTATAGTGGGTATTATATATAATTACAGTAAAGTATTAAATATAATTGTTATACTTATAATCAAAAAAAAAATAAAAGGCACAAGAGTGGTGGGGAATTAAATGTAATTATATAGGATATTAAATATAATTACAATAGGTATTAAATATAATTACAGTATGTACTTGCAAATTAGTGGGGTATTAAAAGTAATTGCAGTAGGTATTAAATATAATTGTAATGTGTATTAAATATAATTATAGTGGGTATTAAATATAATTACAGTCAAGTATTAAATATAATTGTTATACTTATAACCAAAAAAAAATTAAAAGGCACAAGAGTGGTGGAGAATGAAATGTAATTATATAGGGTATTAAATATAATTACAATAGGTATTAAATATAATTACAGTATGTAC
>CM042190.1:26381563-26395128 GCA_023539305.1 Ilex asprella
AGAAGAAGAAGAAGAAGAAGAGGAGAAGCACATACCTGAGGACCGTGGTCGCAGCGATGAAGACCGGAGAACTCCAAGCCCTAGATCTAATCTGTGTGGATAATGCTTGGATCTGCTCAAATCTGGAGTCAAGGAGGTAAGTTACAGATTCTCCTTCAATTCCTGGTTCCTTTCTCTCCCTCTTCTATTTTTTTTTTTTTTGCTTGGGGGCTATGAACGATCTGACTTGTGCGACTGTCGGATCACAGCGAATTTTTTTTGCTTGGGGGTCGCCGACTGGTTTCTTTCTCTACCTATTCTCTGATTTTTTTTTTTTTTGCTATGGGTTGTGAACGATCTCTGTCTCTTCCACTTCTCTGTTTTTTTTTTTGTTGGGAGTTGTGAACAATTTCTGAGACATAAGGAATCTGCTTTCCGCCTTTTGACTTGGAGCTGTGACTGAGTCTTTCTCTTTTTTGTTTTGGCTTGGAGTGAACCGAGAATATATGATTGTTTCGTCGAAACAGTACTATTTCGTACTGTTTCGACCGAAACGGTCCGAAACAGTGCCGTTTCGACCGAAACATTGGAAATTTGTGATTCTACTACTGTATCGTGTCGGAGTGTTGAAATTCCGAAACGTTTCGGACGTTTCCCACGTTTCGACACGAGATTCTGATCCTTGAACAAAGATAAAAAATAAAACCCTAATAAACTAGGCTATAACTCCAACACTCCCCCTCAAGCTGGGCGCAAAAATATCAACTAAGCCAAGCTTGACAACAGAGTCCCGGAGAATGGATAGAGTGACAGGTTTGGTGAAAACATCCGCAACCTGATCACTAGTCCTCACAAACAATGGAGTAATAATAACACAACTAACCTTCTCCTGAAGAAAGTGAACATCAATCTCTATATGTTTCGTCCTCTCGTGTAATACAGAGTCAGAAGCGAGCTGAATAGCAGATCGATTATCACAATATAAAGTGGATGAAGAAATCACTGAAAATCCCAACTCGCTAAGAATAGAGCGTAGCCAGATAATCTCACATGTGCCAAGTGCCAGTGTCCGATACTCTGCCTCTGCTGACGAGCGGGAGACAACTGCCTGCTTCTTACTCTTCCAAGAGATGAGATGAGTCCCTCGAAAAGTACAGAAGCCCGTAGTAGATCGACCATCACACGCTTCCCCCATAATCTGAATCTGAATAACAGGCTAGAGAACTAGTCTGAGATCCTGATGCATAAAACAGTTTAAGTCCAGGACAAGACTTGAGGTACCGAAGAATATGATAAACTGCATCAAGATGAGGTAAACATGGCTTGTGCATGAACTGACTAACTCGGCTAACAACGAATGAAATGTCTGGCCTAGTGTTGGCTAGGTAAATAAGTCTACCTACCAACCTCTGATAGACAGTCGGATCTCTCAACTCCTCACCTTCAGCAGTAAGCTTCATATTTGGAATCATGGGTGATGATGCCGGTTTGCACCCCAGCATCCCAGTGTCTGAGAGAAGATCCAGAACATACTTTCTCTGAGAAAGAATAACACCCCTGTTGCTACGGACAACCTCAATCCCAAGAAAATATCATAGAAATTCAAGAGACTTCACATCGAAGGCCTTTCCAAGGTCTACCTTGACCTACGCAATCCCAAAAACATAATCTCTAGTAATAATAATATCATCAACATATACCAAAATGATAACACACTGTCCAGAAGTATTCCGTCAAATAAAGAAAGTATGATCAGAATGACATCTGGTGAACCCCAAATGTACGACTACATCACTAAAGCGAGAAAACCAGGCTCATGGTGACTGTTTCAGTCCATAAAGGAACTTACGCAGTTAACATACCTTTCCAGCATACTCTCCCTCACCACAAAAGCCCGGTGGTGCATCTATATAAATAATCTCATCCAGATCACCGTGAAGAAACGCATTCTTCACATCTAACTGATGAAGTGGCCAAGAGTACTCCGCAGCCAAAGAAATAATCAACCGAACAGTAGTCAATTTTGCCACGGGGACAAATGTAGCACCAAAATCACGACCTGGTACCTGAGAAGTCCTTCGCCACAAGCCTAACCTTGTGACGATCGATAGTACCATCCGCAAGAAACTTTAGGGTGTAAACTCAGCGACAGCCAACAGGCTTCACCACTATAGGTAAAGAGACAAGATCTCATGTATGATTACGCTGAAGAGCGTCTATCTCCGTCTGCAAGGCAAGAACCCACTGGGGCTCCCACATAGCCTCTGAAATAGAACGAGGAACTGGCGTATCTGATAAGGCCATGCTATAAGCTTGAAATGTAGGAGACAGATTACTAAGCAGAGATCGAATATAAAACTCTAGCAGTCCAACCATAACGATCAACTGGATGGCGATCACGCCGTGAATAACGACGCCCTAAATCATCATCCACCACTGACAATGTCTCATCATATAAAGTAACCGGCTCAATCCCTACAATCTCATCAGTACTAACAACAGTTGCATCAATATGCTCAACAGACTGAGAAGTATTACCTGCATCGCCTGCGGTAGAGGGGACATCAGCAAGGGGAGAAGAGCGAGGGCGGCGAACATAAACCTACAAATGAGGAGAGACTGGTGACTCTGTATGAACAGGAAGAAGTGGTTCTGGAGAAGGAGAGACTGATGACTCTGTAGTGATTGTAATTAATGACTCTGGCTCTTGTGGTAACGAAAAATCAAAGGGAGTATCATCAACTGGAGGGGCAGACACAGGACTAGAAGAAAAATAAGGAATATACTCAAGAAAGGTCACATCTAGACTGTGATACATACGTCGGCTGACAGGATCATAACACCGATACTCCTTAGACTGATGACAATAGCCTACAAAGATACAACAAATTGCTTTATCATCAAGCTTATGACGAGTAGGAGACCGATCCTGAACAAAGCATGTGCAGCTAAAAACACGAGGGGGGACCAAAAAAAGTGTCCGTTCAGGGAATAAGACCTGTAAGGGAGCCCTATGCTGAAGAAGATAACTCGGTGTACGATTGCACAAAAAGGTAGAAGTAAAAACAGCAAAATGCCAATAAAATTTTGGTACCCCCATACCTCTAAGCATACAACGTACCATCCCTATCAGACTCCTATTTTTTCTTTCAGCAACTCCATTTTGCTCAGGAGTATATAGACAAGTGAGTTGCTGAAGGATATCCTAAGAAGAAAGGTGAGACACAAAGGCATCAGACACATATTCTTTGGTATTATCTGATCGAAGAGCACGAACAATGACATCAAATTGTGTCTTAATCATCTGAAGAAACTGAGTGATTATAGGGAGTACATCACACTTCCTATGCAAAAAGTAGACTCATGTATAACGTGTATGGTCGTCTATAAATGTCACATAGTATCGAGTATCTGACAGAACAGTAACAGGAGAGGGTCCCCAAATATCAGAGTGTATTAGGTCAAATTGCTTGGGTGACTGATGCATGCGAGGAATATAACTGGTTCTAACATGTTTCGATAGAGAACATATAACACAGTCAAGTTTACTACCAAGACAAGCATTGCTCAAAACAGGAAATAACATACATAAATATTTAAAATTTGTATGTCCAAAACGGTCATGCCACAACTGAACAGTTTGTGACGAAAAATCATAACGACAAGTATTAGGTAAAATACTAGCATGCAAGCTAAGAATAGATAAAGTAGGTACAGGTGCAGGTGGAGGAATTGGAGAAACTGGAGGTGAATCGCCTAGATAATACAATCCACCTCTCTCATATCCCCTGATAATAATTCTCCTGGTACTCAGGTCCTGCAAATAACACGAATCAGATAAGAACACAACCGCACAATGAAAATCTCTGGCTAATTGATGTACAGATAAAAGATTCATGGCCAACGTTGGCGCATGAAAAACTAAATATAATGGAAAGCCATCTGGGAGGCGGACTGTACCCCTACTAACAATAGGGGCATGTGTCCCATCAGCTAACTGAACTTGTATATGTAACTGCTCATCAAAAGTGGTGAAGTGACGAGCCTCACCTGTCATATGACCATTCGCACCACCCAAGTCCAGCATCCAAAGAGGAGACGGACTAGTGCGAGCATGAAAGACACGGGGTATACCTGTAATGGTGGCAGTAGCAGAAGTCGAACCTTGAGAAGTCAGGGCGGACATAAGGATATCTAATCGGGAAGTGATAGCATCCATATCACTCTGCCAAGGAGGAACAGTAGGAACAACAGCAAGAGCAGTAGTAGGAGTAGCGACAGTAGGTGGTGGTATCTCAACAATAGCAGCAATACGGCCGTGAGGAGGCGGCTTAAACTCCGGATGAAGCTTCCAACAAGCAGCGCTGAGATGTCCTGGTCGACCACAATAATCACATTGACAAGAATCTCCCTGTCTGCGCTGATCTGGGGCGCCCTGACGGCGTTGGTCCGAGTACTGTCCACCTCTGGCTGAGGATCCTGAACGAGACCCAGTAGTAGATGCAAGGGCCATCTGATCAGCCGGAGAAATCAAGGCCGCAACTGGAAGTGATGTAATACGGACGCGACGCTCATGCTGCTCAATCATCGCATACACCTCATAAAGAGACGGAAGCCTCAACATCGACAATATCTGAGAACGAGGTCCCTCAAACTCATCACGAAGCCCCATAAAAAACTTGTGAATCCTATCCTCCTGCTCTCGAGCATGTAAGAATGTTGCTCGCTCGGGCTCTATTCTCGGAATAGTAGCCAGAGGACGTAGAGTCTCATACTCAAGCCATTGCTGAGTCAAAAAACCATAATAATCCTGAACGATCATATCTCCCTGCCGAGCATATGAAAGCTCCTGAAAAAGCTCATAAACACGAACTCCCCGTCCAGACTGGAAATACATCTCTGATAATGCGCTCCATAACTTCGAAACAGAGCTATAAAACTGATGGATCCTGCAAACAGATGGCTCCTGTAAACAGATGGCTCCATCGAGCCTAATAACTATCCAAGAATGGCACAGTTCTCAGAGAACTACGCAGAATATCCAGGATTGTTATCAGTTGGATTTGGGTTAGATCCCATCAGCCAACCAAGCTTCCCTACTCAGCCTAAGAAAAGCTGTAACGAGCGAGACCACTCAGCGAAGTTACGACCATTTAACAACTGTGCCGTAACTTTCTGAGAGATCATGCCGGCAGTGCTGGTAATGCAACTGTACTAGTAGGTACACTGGTCAAACATAAAAGGGGAAGTACCAAAGGATGTCTCAACGGTAGAGGTGTCAACAGTAGAGGTCTCAAGTCATTCAGTAGTAGCCATAACAATACTAGGACACTCGTGGCAGAAAAACAACTCTAAGATAAATAGAGGGATAAAATAAGAGAGAATAATATATTTTTAGTCGAACAATAGTGACAGATAAAGAAGGTCCAACAAAAAGCTCCCAAATAATCAAGTCATAGTGCTCAGAAATCCAATAAATGTAAATAGATGATCTACTGCATCAAGAGCAGGTCAATGGAGAAGAGGATTTAACCCCTCTTAAAAAGGCCTAGATACTGCAACTTGGCAGCACTGTGACGAATAATACAAAAGACGAAGCCCCAACCAAAAAACGCGACCCAACAGAGAGAACCCAGCAGTGGGCTGGTCTGGGCTTATTGGTTTGATGGTTGTGGGCTGGTCTAAGGTGAGGAGTAGGCGTGTTGGGTTTAGTTTAATATGTCTGGGTTGGGCTTGGTTGAGTAGGCGTGTTAGGTTTAGTTTAATATGTCTGGGTTGGGTTTGGTTGACAGCGGCTGGTTTTAGTAGTCTAGGATTATATGTTGGGAGGTCTGGTATATGGTATATGTTGGGAGGTCCGGTGTTTGACTTTCTCAGGCTGGTAAGGAAGGCCTTCGATTCGATGTGTGGCTTTTGGTTTTAGCAGTCGGTGTCGGTTGAGTATATTATAGGTGCAGTCAGTGTAGTGGACAGCCGACTGCACAGTTAGTTTGAGGTGGACTGGGCAGTCGGTGTAGTCATCCAGTGAGTCGGTCAGTCGGTGTGGCTAGTCTGGGTTTTATGGGTGTTCGGTTGAGTATGTTTTGTTGGTGGACAGCGACTGGTTTGTCGATGGGTAGTGGCTGAGGTACAACGACTGGTTTTGTCGATGGGCAGTGGCTGGGTTTTCTTGAAAGTAGGTTGTCGGTGAGGCAGTCTCGATGGAGGCTATGGTTAGGGTTAAGGTTAGGGTTAGGCTCTGATACCAACTTGGAATAGATGTAAGTGAAAGGGATACAAACTAAGTGTAGAGCTCCCATATATATAATTAAATAATAAAGGTACAATAAGGATAAAAGGGTAAAACAAAGATAAAAAATAAAACCCTAATAAACTAGGCTATAACTCCAACAGAAATGATAATAGGCTATCAAACAGCTGAGGAAAGTATTTAGAGAGAACATGAAGACCTCATAAGGTGGCTTGGTGCATCGATAAAGTTGATCCATTGTGACCTAGGCATCAGGGCTTCTAGTTGTGAAAATAGCCTATCCACATACGAGAGTAAGGCTACGTACATTTGAATTGTCCTAAACTACACAGACAGTGGTGGGAGCCTCGTGCATTGGGCCTCCTTTTTTATGAGGACATCATGAGACTTTTATTAACTAAAGAGAGCATATAATGCATCATCTATCAATTAGATATGCTGAAATAATGGACTTGGGCAACAAAAACAGCTAAAAACGTAAGAAAATACAATGACAAAAGGGTTGATGATATATGGGTACACATTGGTAGCATCATAGCTGTAATACAGGGATAAGGCATGGGAAATGATTCACAAACGTGAACATATACATCCCGACTTAGCAAATCTTTAAAAGTCAGACAAGCATGGCCAAGACAAACAACAAAGGTATGTTCTTTCATATATGAAATTACACTTTAGTTGAAGACATTATTTTATTGACTAATGAAAGCCATGGGATAACATGAATGGCGTCTCACTAAAACATAATCATCTATGTTGCATGAACATTGTAAGGACACAACACTCACACCTGTATGCTATGTTATGGACATACATAGATGTATTTGATGATACACAAATTGATTTGTACACCACCTGTCAAGTAAATGGTATAAAATGTAGCAAAATAAGTAGAGAGAGAAAAAACAAAGTTTATAGTGGTTCAGCCAATAAGAACTACGTCCACTTTCAATAGTTAAATTCGCCGGGAATTTTATTAGCTCCGGTGTGTTGAGAGAGTTGAAAATTACAAGAGAGAGAAGAGATGATGCCCCTCAAGTGTTGGGGGAGCTTACAATTTATAGTCGTCTGCGTAGTAATTGAATAGTCAATCTGACGATTATAACGGATTGGGGACAACTTAATAGTATTAAATAACTTAGCGACCTCTCCTCTCCTTGGCGACCTCTCCTCTCCTCAACGAGCAAGGAAGTTAGGTGCTTTCCAAAGGACTTGATCAAAGGATGAGGGAAGGCTGAGTCTCTCCAAGCGGCCAGGATGAAGCTTTTAGATGCTCCCTTCGTGGTGTAGCTCCTTGATGGGTTTGACTGTCTTGGACCTATGCTGGGTCTTCTTATAAGCTTGGCCTCTTAGTTAAGTTTGAGCTTTCTACATGGATTGGGCCATTTGGACCTGACCCATCAGTATTTATTATTAGTCCACTTCTGTCTTCATCTTCACATATATTACTCGTCTTCTGGTTAAGATTAAACTTTCCTACAAATGTTTTATGACATATTGGAAACGAGATAAAGTGAAATAATGGCATAGATTTTTCTATCAAACATTCCCTTCCAAAGGCTCTAAGGTATGCCTCTGAGGTTATGAAACAACTAATGACAAATTAAGTCCAATTTTAAGGGTCTCGTGGAATGCAGTCTCATTTTTTCTTTCTTTGCTAACAATGGTCTCTTAGAGGTCCTGCATATTCCCTTCGTAGTATAATTTCTTGAAGGATAGCCCCAAATGGGAGATTCAAGCTCAAGATATTCAGTCCCATTACCAAACAATAATTCTGCCTTTAGTTATTGATTTATTTCTCAAATGCCCAAAATAATCTTCACAGCGAAAGGTATAACCACATAATGATTATTAAAAATGATAAGAAATAGGTACAGTACAGCATATACCCCATGACCTGATAGCATTTGCATTTCTGCAATGAATGTAAAATTGAAGTATGAAGCAGTACCTGATGCCAACAATATCTCGAAATTCTTCTTCCATGCTTCGAAGCATGTAATTGTGAAAATCATATGACAATGGTAATTGATGAGTCTACAAACGAGAATCAACAACTAAGAAGAATTGCAGCCACATTTTTTTTTCATGAGTATATATGACTAGGCATCGTAATACAAGTTAGGTGCCCATTTCCACTTCATAAAATGACAGATGTTAATCATAAGGTAATTATTGTTCATGTAAAACGTGATCAACTCAATCAAGAATTAAAGTTTGGTTCTAATCACAGGCTCTGTGGCTATTATGATTTTTCATTGCAACAATAAATCCATTGGTTTCTGTTATCAATGATTTGCCTATCATAGCTGCTCACAGCTGATGCTGTTAACGATTAAAGCAACTTGCACTAAGCTGTGTTGACAATTCGTGGGCACGAGAGATTGAGACTAGCATGAAAACTTCCATACAGTGGTGTCACATTTCAATAAACAGTTATCAATACACACAAAGGAATCTAGATACAAAAACTCTCATTCAAACATAATTCGAAAAGTGAAGAACATACTTTTATGAAGCCCAAACGCAATGCCGTGTAGTCAACTCGGTTTATAGAACTCCAAAACTGACGGCTGAAACAAAGCTGAACACTGAAATAGATTAAAGTTCTGTTTCAACTTCCTTCAAGGTAATGCTAGCTTATAGAAGAATCAAGATTACAAAAAAGAAAACAAACATATAAGAAGAGATTTCTTTCTCAAAATGAGAAAAACAGGACTAGACATAATATCTAGCAAGCATAACATGGTAAGAGCCAACATGTAAATTTATCAGCATGTAAAGCAGCTTCAAAGAAATGCAAATGCCAGAAAAGTTCATCTAATGTTTGGCTCCTCAATTCTCACCCTTGATGCATTTATTTATGATGGGACCACTTGAAAATGATAGATTCCACTGGCTGCATAGTGGATTATTGCTTCAAAAATAACTCACAGGGAATTAGAATTGGGAAATATATCATATGGAAACCATATTTAATCAAGCGGTATGCACGTTAAATGTTTTATACATAAAAAAAGGTTGTCTTTCATAATAAACAAACCCGAAAAGTGAGATCACACAGCACATAGAGAAGTGCAGAATTAAGACCATTTTGAGGTTTTCATATGATCTAAGAGTGCTTTTGTTCTTGAACATTTACCAAAGAGAGTGAATTACTTTGAACTACAAATAATAGCACCCCAACAGTCTCTTGCTACTAAGAGTTGCTCTGCTCCCTAGAAGAAAAAAAATCAACTTACTGTTTAGTCATACTACACATAAAAATTTCTCCTTTTTGTACTTGCCTAAACTATTTCTGTTTGATAGTCTTGGGTTATATCAATAGCTGCAAGCTCTTTCCTATCCTTTTCTGTTTCATACTGCAGATTCTTTTTCAGCGATGACTATATATAAACATACACAAACAAGCACTTACTGTTACATTCTGTTTCTTGATTCAAATCTGTGAGAAATTAAATTCATTTTGTTCATCTAATTGTCCAGATACCCCTGCTTAAGCTTTTAGGAACACTGAAAGTACAACAAAAAACTACTACTCAATTCCATCCACAAAAGAAAATTTTAAGACAGCATTTTGTCCACTGAGAGATAAAAGGGCTTCAGAAAATCACCATACCAGCCAAACAAGAAATCTATGCTGGCTCCATGGATGGGAAGTACGGTGAAAAATGAAAGTATATAATCGCGTCAGTCTTATATTGTTTGGGGCAGCTTCCGTGGAGTCTATATCAAAATATCAAGAAAGGCAAAGCAACAAATACATCAGAAAATGCACTGAGCAATTTCAATATGACACTGGATAATCTGGATCAAAATTGTCTACTGGAAGCTTGTGGACCTTGTAATCCCTGAACAGCCATTGATTTAGCTTGATTTTCCCATGTTTTCCAGCTATAGATCTGTATGCAGTCAGAGAAAACTGTTGATGCTCTCTTGAAAAAACTGTTTCTAAGGCTGACAGAAGATGGTGACTTAGAAGGAGATATATTGACCTTGATCATGGCCATGGCAATGGTGACAAAGCTGTAAGATACATGGGTGGCACCCAGGACAAACAAGAAATGATGGAGCTGCTCAAGACTTTCATATGAAGCAAATGATTCACGGCCCTAAAACACATTTAAATATGTTTTAGTTTTTGCAAAAGTGATTTCAGTTATCAAAGATAATCTTATACCTGCATCCAATTAGCATGTACTATCAAACTTAACAAGGAACTTAAAAACCAAGCAGAGACAAAATAAGAAACAAAAATGATGACTATCAAAACATTCTTTCTGGCATATTGAAACAAAAGAAGTGGTTTACAAAGGGATGTGCGCTCCAAACTCTTGGCAAAGGATTGTTCAATTTAGGATCAAGGTCAAATATGATATTGCCCTTTTCATTGTATCAAGTATTCATACAAAATTTCATGGGTTTTTCAAAATCTGAAACTTTGATAAGAAACAAAAGAAAAAACAAAGCTTCTTGCCATTTGTTTGCTTAATCAAAAGTCACAGCTGCCCCGAATCTATCATGTTTTCTAAAGCAGTCATCAATTAATCTTGTGCGTTCTTAATATTCAGTTTATGAACCCTCATCAAAACAGAAGATTAAGCAAACCAATGGACAAACAATACGGACCAACTACAGTTTTGTATTTAAGAAAAGTCCACAACCAATCAAGAAAAAGCTGAAAGAGAGCATTTAACTGGGAACTTTTACAGAATATGTATCCCTATTATTGATCCTCCAAACTAGTACATCAAGGCAATCCAAATGAAAAGAATGACAAGTCTGCTGCCATTCCGGTTATAATTAACTAGTCACAAACCTAATTAGCAGAGGCCATCTTCCCACTGGCAGGTACTGAAAGTTGCATCTAAAAGTGCCACGTGTATTTATAAGCAATTGCCTAGATGATGTAGCTGTGTTGTTCCTGTCTTTGCAACACACTTTCCCTCCTCTAGAGCGTAAATTTACCGATAACATTGAGGATCAATATGTTCACCAGGAACAAGCTTCAAACCTATTAACTTACATTTGGATTTAAAGCTATAAAACCATTATCAGTTTTAGTGATTGCTTTTTGGTTACATGATAAAACGATATTGGAAAGTACTGACATACACACATGTTTTGTTAAACAAAGATCTTTTAGCTAAAGCATCAGACCAAAGATAATGGACCTCCAATTAGTACCTTGGGACAAAACTCATGCTGCCCAGTGTTGACTAGCTGTCGGGAACTTGAGTAATTCAAATTATTGTACCTTGAAAAAACAGCGTGATTTATAACTACTGGCTCCCTAATATTACTTCCTGGTGCACATGGATAGAAGCGGCTGCTGAAGGCGGATGATTTAACACAAATCTTGGCCACAAAAATGATCCAATGACCCATCAGCAGGGATAGAAGTCCAAATAGCATTAGCTCTACTTGCAAGAAAGAATATAACCATAAATTAAAATCCAAGTGTGTCAACGAATTAGAACTGGAGTAAGTCTTATCTGTAGATGACCCTCCTCACCTTCCTTGATCTTCTCTAGTGCAGAGAGAAGGGCTTTCCTTTTAGTCCTATCCAACCACTATCAAAAAGAGAGATTAATATACACAACTTAGAGCTAGGTACCAGAAAAATTACAAGAGACTCATCAAGATTCAACAAATTCACACAGGTGTATATGTTTGTGAGTCTATACCTCCCTCCCCCCCCCCCTTTCCCAAAAACAAACGCACACACAGAATGACGGCGAAGAGTCTTTACCTTTCCAAACTGTTTCAAGGAAGTATTAATCATGAACCCAAAACAAACCATGACAGAAGTAACGGTTCCAACGGCCCATGTGGGTGTCTCAGCCAAAGATCGTCCTTCACTTTGCACCATTTCCACTCTGAACGCGATTCCGTTTTGCGAATCAACAGATATTTTCAAGCATCAACAAAACCCAAAAATCCAATTTGTCTAAGGTTCACTTTTCTCCATTTCAACTCCGAATGCGAATCATAGTTTTCCTTATCAACGATGTTTTGAAGCATCAACACAAAAACCCATAAATCAAATTCATCTCTAAGCCTTTTCGGGACTCTCTTTTCTCCATCTCAACACAGAATGTGAATAAGCGTTGCTTATCAATGATGATTTGAAGCATCAACGACACAAAACCCGAAAATCCAATTCGTCTCTGAGTCTTTTAAAGGCGTTAAAAGGTTCTAAAGTAGAGCTCAGTAAAGCCGGCCATTAATGGGATCAACTGGAAGGTGGCATTTGGTGTGCCTAAATAAAAGATTGTACACGAAGACATTAAAATAGCTTGCATGGGGTGTTGCGAACCAGTAAAGCACAATGTCCCACTCTCATAAAAGTCGGTCACCTGCTGTTTGAACACGGTTCTCTTCCTCACAGTTTAATTTTTTGAATTATGAGACCATTACAAATAGTACTGAGTGAAAGAGTGAAAGAGCAATGCTACATATCTCAAAATATTTATTCCAATCGTAATACCATGTTATAAAGTAATATGATATTATTAATTAATAATATTAAAATAAATAAATAAATTCATAAAAATTAATAACTACCCTACTATGTAAATAAATAACTCTTTACTCTTATGTTATGTAAGTCTAAATTGGATTTATTTTATTTATTTAAAATTTTATTATTGATTAATGATACCATATCATCAATATTGACATTATTTCACAGTTACTAGAGTGTGGTTTAATGAGTCAAAACCCTATCAATAATATAGGTCCATTATTTGAGGACTTGACTATGGTACACGACAAAAATATTCAATACCCTCTAAAATTTATTATTTTTGTGGGTTTTTTTATAATTTTTGTGGATATTTTTATAATAATTTTTTTTTTTTTTGTGAGTGATTTATTATTTTTATGGATATTTTTAGTATTTTTGTGAGTATTTTTATCACTATTATGATAATTATTTTTATTATTTTTACTTGGTACAAAAAAATATTACTTTTATTCGGTACGAGAAAAATTACTACTTATGTGGGTATATTTTATCATTTTGTGGTAAATAATATTACCATTTTTTTCAATATCACAATAATAATAAAAATATCTATAAAAATAATAAATATCAGTATAGTACCCAAAAAAAAATATTTGGGTACTATAAACACCTCCGTCATTTGAAATACTAGGGTCGAGTTAGGCTCGGGCCAACTAAGGTGGAGTCGAATGTGTTGAGGCCTTGAGAGTGTCGCATCCAGAGGTGTTTTAAGGTAATTGGAGGTCTAAAGCGAAAATATTAAATATTTTTTTTTATTTTTAATATTATTTTTTTAAAAAAATTAATTTATTTTTAATTTATTAT
>CM042190.1:26395528-26417556 GCA_023539305.1 Ilex asprella
GTGTTAGTGTTATTGAAAAAAATATTTTAACTTTCGTTTTTGTTTTAGTTTTTTATCAGAAAGTGAGTTTAATTTTAATTTTTTTTAATATTTTGTACTAATTTTTACATAGAGAGAGTAAGAGTAAATATGAGTTGATTTTTAAGTACTTTTTATTTTTTCAACTTATGATTTTTAGATTTTTTATGTTATGAATTGAATCATGATCCCAAATTATTACAATAAAAATATTGATTACACTTAATATTTTGGGGCCTTTTTTTAGTGTTTAAAATTTAAATATTTAATTTTTTTATAGGTTAATAATACATCTAAAAATTTGGGACCTTTTAAAAATTTAGGGCCTAAAACTCATGTTTTTTTTTTAAAGCTATTGAGCAGGCCCTGGTCGCATCTTTGGGTGTGCGAGAGTGTTCATGATTCCGCTTCGACTAAATAAAAGTGTCATATGAATTTGTAAGATCTTGTGCGATTGTCCAATTAATAACTTCAAATTTGTTGGGTTACGCGTTGTTTACGTTAAGTGGCCTCCAATTTGCTAGGTGTTTTTTATTTAGCTAATCAATCTTTGTTCCTTAATTAATTATTATGATATGATTATTTATGGTATATAATATAGACCAATACTTTATATCTTAAATTTGTATCTTAAATGTACATTTTAAATGAATGGGAATCATTGAATGTGTGAGTCTGATCAACTTTTTTAATTGAGACCCACTAATTCAACTATCTTTATTGATTTAAAATGCATATTTAGAATACAAATTTAAAATATACAGTATTACTCTTGATCTAAAAAAAATAAATACAGTATTACTCTATAATATATAAGTTACTTTTTTTTTTGACTAAACGAACACACACAGGACCACTATAATACTGTCACTTAAAAGTGGTAGTGGCAGTGGTGTAGGGTCTTATACACACACATAACCCTAAGGCTATCCGATGTGGAATACGCTCAACCCCTTACTTCTCATTCGGTATCAAGCCAGGACCACAGAAATAGTCGTGGGGCAGACGTATACACACAAGTTTTCTTGGTGGGACACAATTTTTGTCTTTTTTGACTAAACGAACACAAACACACATGACCACTACAACACTATAATTTAAAAATAATAATGATGTAGAATCTTATACACACACAACCCCAAAACTATCCGATGAAAAATAACCCCAATATATATGTTGCTTTAACTAAGGGAGGTTGTATTGTCTTTTTTGACTTAGGAGCACGCGTGTTTTGTTTGTTTATAGGGGAGGGTTAATGGTTTGTAGCATTCTTTGGAACAAACATCAACGAAAATATGACAACATTCCCTCCAGTCTCACGTCCGAATCCTTTGAGGAAGAATGGTCAAAATATTAAATTCGGATTAATTTTACCCAATTCAAATGTGAATTCGAATTTTCATTTGAAAATTTGGATTTATATAATAAAAAATTGGTCAAAAAAAAATCATTAGATTTCGATGAACATGATTCAAATTCGGACCCTAATTCAAATTTAAATTAAAATTTAATTATAGAGCATCTTCAACCTTAATTTAAATTTAGACTCAAATTTAAATTTCAGTAAAAAAAACCCAAAAAATTTGCTCTGACTCAAACTTATATTAAATTAAGGGAGACTCATTTTTTTACTTAATCAAAGGAGACTCAAATTTTTACCCAAATATTTAATGGTGAGATTTCACCCTCTTTAAAATTTGGGTATGCCTTTATTTAAATTTGTATTTCTCTTTCTTTAAATTTAAACTTGTCCATTGAAGCTCTTGGTATCAAATCAATTTTTTTACTCAAGTTTTGTATCAATTCAAGTTTTTTACTCTTTGTATCAAATCGAGTTTTAAGTCATAGTTAAAAATATTTTTATAAACACACTTTGTAGGAGTGGAGAGAGAAGAGAGTTTAAGTGTGGATTGAAATAAAAAAAAAAGAATTAAGAGAGAGAGAGAAGAGAAGAGGGAAGGGAAGAGAAAGGAGAAAAGGGAGAGAAGTAGGTATGGATTGATCAAATTATTTGACTTTGAGGAGTGTGTTGATTGAATTGCTTGCTAATGAAAAAAATTAATATTTTTCGGTGAAAAAAAAATTAGAATGAATTTTGTACCATTAAATTAAAGTAAATAAAATTTGACTCTATTTCGGATAAAATCTTATTTTCGTATGCAAGGGTTCTGATATAATGTAGTTGAATTATGGTTATATAATTTTCCTATCCACATACATGTTAGGTTCAACTTCAGATGATTCCAAAGGAAGATTCTCATTCAATCATACCAATTACAGTATAAGAAGTCTAAAACAATGGTTACCCACAAACCCATTGAAAAAAGTTTGTGTGGTTGATCTGTCAAGGACCACCCTAAGTTGGGATTAAGCTTGTAAAGTATTGTTTATTTAATGACTTGGTGTAAAGTGACTCCAAAGTGCAGATTGAATATATGGGTGTGGGTTTCTTAGGCTTTTGGAATCTTCTATGATATGACATGTTGTTGATGTTAAATAAAGTAATTAAACAAGTAACTTTTGGACCAGTTTCATTGATATTGAGCCCTATTTTTTGCCCAATCAACAAAATCTTTAGGACCCATCTTTTCTCAAATTTTAAACCAGACTTTCTTTGAATTTCACAGAACTTGAATTTATTTTCAAATTAGCCACCTTCCCAATTTCTATATGTCACTTTGGCGCATTTTGCTTCTAGAGAGAGACAATTGAGAGTGATATCTCTTCGATGTACTTTTTTTTCAAATTTTCTTTTGATACATCATCTACCATACATTTAAGTAAAATTCATTATATATAAATAGGTCCTTTAGTTATTAATAGTGGGTTCTTCACTCATTAATGGTGAATGATGTGTTAAGAAGAGAATTGAAGAAAAAATGTATTAGAGATTAAGTAAATTCAGACGATTGATCCTGGTATAACTTGCACGTATGTGTGAAAAAAATTGAAAATTTACCAGACTAGGCACGTTCAAAAGCTCCCTCGATTAGAAATTTGATAAATTTGTACATTACAAGTTCTATCTTGAGAATATGGCAACAATCTCATTCTGTCCATTTAGCTATTGAAATTTTCACAACACAATTATTAGAATTGATTTCACAAATGATCCAAACTCAAATGGTAGTTGTTAAATTTTGGGGCAAAATGAAACATAAATCCCATAATCTAAGGATGAAAGTGACACAACTCCCTGTTTAGTTTTTAACGAATATTTGTAATGGAGTAATGAGAAATTAACTCCAAATAATAGCTCAAGGAGTAACAGGGACAAACTGTAAGTCCAGACGAATAACTTAGTCCCAGCGTAGATGACTTGAATTTGACCGGACCAAAGAGGAGATTAATCGAGATGCGTGTAAACTGACTTGGACATCCTTGATCGTTGAACCAAAAGAATAAAAGGTAGAGGTGCTATGCTAGAAACAAGTCATTCGAGAGGATACCGTGAGACAAAATTACCAGTTAAGGAGATCAAATTATAATTTTAAGTTGCTAAATTTATCGTTTATGAAATAACAATAAACCAAATGTATTTTGGAGGGGAAATCAGAATCTCCATTGTTGATGCATACAATGGAAGTGTCATAGTCAATTTAATAGATTACAGCTCTGTTTTTGGCCTCGTCACAGCAAAACCATTCTCTACCCATGCAGCATAGCCTCCTCCCATATTATACACATGTTTGAACCCCTGCAGGTTTATTTGAGCAAGTTAGCTTTCAATTTACCATGAAAATAAAGGAAGAACTTGTACAGTACATGGCAACTGAAATTCAGAACTTTATCACTTACATAACCAAATGGGTTACTAAATGATGCAAGGTGGTGGTATTCAATATATCCATGTACATGGGTTAAATGATACTATAGCCGTCGGGATAGAATTTGAACCCGAAAAACAGTACAAACCATGAAAGACATAACAAACAAGGTATAAGTAGGCTCTAGGTACTATTTTACTCTATCCCACCCCTGAATATCCTTCGTATCCACAAAACACACCCCTAGAGTAGTATTTGGAGGTTGATTTCAATGCTTGTAGAAAAAAAATTTTACCATGCATCATACATTTGGAGTTTGGTGAAAAGACTATACTACATGAGTATTAAACATTTCCAATACTTGTTTGCAAAAAATGGAACTTATCTCTTGAAATGTTAACAAAACAAAAAGACAACGGAAAATATAAGAGAGAAAAAAGGGGAAGGAACAAACTCACCTCTTTAAGAAGATCAGTAGTTGCATATACAGACCTTACACCACTTTGGCAGCCCTTCACACATAAAAATAATTCATCAATCAGACACCAAAGAACCAACAAAATGTCCCAATTGCCTAACTTAGTAATGTAAACAAATTCGATTTTTTCCTTATTTAGTTTAGGCCAGCGGTTTGGACGGTGACTAGGAGTCACAATATGATGCATCCTCTTAACAACTTAATATGATACAAAATTAGAGAAATTAAATCTTCTTTAAGCCACTTGTTTCATAAACGTGTGGACACAACCCTATACGATTAATAATCAAATTGGAAATAATCAATCAATAGAAATACATGACATGTCTTATTTATATCCAGGTTATACACGATCCATACACGACACGAACTTAATGTGAACATAATTTGTTAAACACAAAGTAATGAATGATTAGGTATGAGTGAAATATTTTTTAACACAAATTCATTAATACGCAACACAAAACCTGCCTCACTCGATATGATTGACTTACTACTTCGATGCTCAATGCCACCGCCAATGGACGCTAAAATATGGCGCCAAAACCGTCATTGTCGAAGTTGAGAGAACGTTTTCAATAATAATTGACACATTTATCATCAATTAATTAAAATCAAACAATCAAACTCAATGAACCCTACCATTCAAGATAGTTTAACTATCGCATCAAAAGTTATATTTTTATTGGATTTGAGAGTGTGAGTTGGGAGGAGTGTATAAAAGTTTAAAGAGGTAAAAGAGAAGTCAAAGGTCTCAGCTTTCAAGTGGGATGAAAGCGAGTCGGATAAACGTTACTATTGGCTTTTCCTTCTTGACTTTAAATCATGGTGACCAAATTACCACATATACTCCAACACCTACCTAGTTTAAATGCAAATTTACTATTTCTAGAAAAGGAAAAGTTTTTATTTTTACCACCACAAGATGATCTTCTTTCTTGCAAGCTGATAAAATTTGCTCCATAAATTTGGGGTTCTTTACTCTGCCTGAAATACAAAATATCAACACAAAAATGTCAGTATTTGGCAAAAAAAAAAAAACACAAACAAACAGATGATAGGCTAAATAAAAAGATGAGACAAGAATGACCTTCCTGGGTGTTGAACATGTAAGGAATGTTCAAAGAGTTCTCTACATGCCCCTTCGCAAACTCTTCTTCAGTTCTGTCAATTCAATTAATTCCCAAATTAAAAAAAGTCACAACCAAGAAATTTTGAAGAAACCCATCAAAAATTTGAAACATGGACACAACATAATTAGAGAGAGTTTGGATAGAGAGAGACCTGACATCGAGATACTGATGACCCGAATGGAGGAGATCTTTAGCTTTATGAATATCAATTGTCACAACTTCTGAACGCGAGCTACAAAACAGACGCAGAAGAAGAAGAAGAAGAAAAAGAAGACTATGTCGACGATTGCCCAAGACAACCCAAGAAGCACCCATAATTTGAATTATTCGGTGAGTTTTTTGTATACCTTGATTGGCAGTCCATGAAGATCAGGAGGTGTTTTTATATATGCGAAGGAGAGAGGAGATGATCTTGACTTCAGTGGATTACAAATCTATTTGCTGTTTGATTGATTTGGGAGAGAAAACCAGCTGAAGATGGGGAAAATGTGGGCTTGTGATGGTTTTTTCACACTGTTTGAATGGTTGGCCGGCCGATACCTTTCTGTGGTTACATCACTATTAGGATGAGGACACGGTTCTTCTCCACTCGTTGTGCTGGCTTGTCTGCCGTTCTGGTCCAGGAGGAATAAAAAATTGAAAAAAAAATACTAGAAATAAACTAAAATTATTTTATTTGATATAAAAAAATAACAAAGTATTATTATTAATGAAATATCAAAAATACTCTTCATAGACTATTAATAATATGTAGGCTTAAGACATGAGCTTCGAAGGAGTCCATGGTAATTAACCACTTCGTAAAAGCTGTGGACTCCATATTGACCAACTGTCACCCGGTGTTGCCATTTTCTGCCAAAAAAATGGAGAGATAAAAAATGGTGGGCGGATGGATTGTTTTTCTTTTATTTTTTTCTTTCTTTTCATCTTTTCTTTTTAATCAAATAAAAAAATAATAATTTTCAAACACGATTAAAAAATTACTCTCACTCACAATATTCTAAAAAACATAAAAATTTAATTTTTTTTTTAATTTTCCTTGTTATAGTTGGAACAATAAATTTTAGGTGTGTACAAAATTTTTATAATCTTAAAATAAAATATGAGCAATAAAAAATTAAGTAAAGATCTTAGAGAGAGAGAGAGAGAGTGAAGAGTGAGGAGAGGAATATAAAATTAAATATAAATAATTTTGAGAAGAATATTGATGGTCGTTGAATGAGTTTATTTACGATTGTCCAATAAATTTATTAAATCATATCATATGTTATATTCTAAACTAGGGATAACTCGTGCCTGAAGACACAGTGCAACGTAAACCAACCGATTAATTTGGAGAAGTGAGGAGTGAAGATCTCTTATAATAGTGGCGAATAAAAAATATGATATAAGGTAGACACACTTTAAGTATAATAGATAAAAATAATGTAATATATTTTTATATTGAATTTGATATTTAAAAATTCATTAAACATAAAAGTGGTTTATTTGAAAAAAATTAATATGATAACATTTATACATTAAGAATCAATTATATAATTTATTTGACACAAATAGAAGTAATATTCTATAATTTTTAATCTTCGTACAAATTTTACATTTTAGTCATTTTTGGCTATATATTCCATAATTTTTTTACCAAGTGAGATTTTAACAAATCATACTAATATTCTAAGAAATCAAGTTTAATTTTCTAATTTTAAGAGATTTGGTATGGACTTTTTGATTTTATTTTTTTGTTCTAATACCTAACTTGTTTGACTCAGTAAATTTTCTTTTCATCAATGCTATTGAGACATAATTTAGAGATTTAATGTATTGTAACAATTAGATTGATAGTGTTGGAGTCTGTTTTTAAGTATAATAAATAAAACTTTTTTAAAAAAAAATCTTAAAGTGATGAGATTTTTTTAATTAAAATATTATTATTGTGTCTTATACAAATTCAAAATGTTATACTATACAAATGATATTAATGATAAATTTGACCAATTTAATTATTATGTCAGAAAAAATCTTGTGTTTCAAGATCAGTCGTAATTGTTAACCTATTGGAAGGGAAAATATTAAGGAAAAAAATTATAATTTTTTGATCATTGGATAAATGAATTTCAAACTATAGGATATGTTTCAAGATAAGTCATAATCGTTGATTTTTTAGGAAAAAATATTAAAGACAAAAATTATAATTTCTTGACCGATGAATGAATGAATTTGAGACCGTAAAATTGATTTATTGAAGCTGCCTTGTTTTATATTACAAACTGACTTAAAACATATTAATTTATATACATGTAATTAAAATCGAGTTAAATTTGATAGAAACTAAAAATTTAATTTATCAAAAAGAATATCGCCAAAATATTTTATATCAAAAAATTATTTACAAATATTATTCATAATTTTTTTTATTTTTTAATTAGTACAAGCTATTACAAAATTTTTAATTTATAAGAATATATTAACGTTGAGTTTTTTTAAGAGATAAAAAAAATTAATCTTAAACTTTTGATTCAAGATATGTGTAAGACATGTTAGTTTGATATAATTAATTAAATAAATAAAATTAAAATTAATTATATTCAATATAAATGTGTTAAACAGCGCCCTTAATTTTTTTTCATTTTAAATTGATGAGTTTTTTTAATCTCATTGTGTCTTATATAAATTCAAAATGTTACACTACATAGATGATATTAATGACAAATTTGATCAATTTAATTATTATATTAGAGAAAATCATGTATTCCAAGATCAACAGTAATTGTTGACCTGTTAGGAGGAAAAAATTATAATTTCTTAACCGTTGGATGAATGAATTTGAAATCGTATGATATATTTTAATATCAGTCGTAATCGTTGATTTTTTGGAAAGAGAAATATTAAAGAAAAAAATTATAATTTTTTATCCGTTGGAAGAATGAATTTGAGACCATAAGATGTGTTAGAAGTTCAGCCGCAATTGTTGATTTTTTTTAAGAAAAATATTAAAGAAAAAAATTATAAATTTTTGACGGTCGGATAAATGAATTTGAGACCGTAAGATCAACTTGTTGAAGCATTTGATGAATGACGGTTGGATGAATGAATTTGAGACCGTAAGATCAACTTGTTGAAGCATTTGATGAATGAAGGTCGTTGAATGTTAAAACCTATATTCACTTGAGACCGTTGGATGTTGAAGCCTAGATTAATTTGAGGTCTTTGGTATTGAAGCCCCGCCCTGTTTTATTATATAGATATAAAATTACCGATTTTACTCAATTATATATTGGTACCCAGCCAAACACATCCGTGTATCCCCCATTCCAAACAAACCGCGACAAAGATTGATCTGCAGCCGCGTCTCAACTCTCAGTAAAATCTTCAACTCTGGCTTTTTATCTCTCCATAAATTTCAGGTAGGGTTTCGGAAGTTTTAGATTCAATATCTGTTTTTTCCCCCCTGTTTTCCGTATCGTGTTCTTCAAAAAAGAAGAAGAAGAAGAAGATTGTTTCAATTTATTTTGCCTAATCTTTTAGGTTCTCCAGCGGATTGTTTGATTTGCTGGTACTATTCTCCTATAGTTTAATTATCAATGGACGTGGAAGCAACCTCAAATTTGCCATTGCCAGAAGCATTTCTTGATTTCCTTACTGAGAATGGTCTCGATCCCTCAATATATACTGCAATTGATTCCACCCCTCGTTATATAAGGTACTCTTAGCCTCAGTCTTTTTGATTCGTTTTGCATTGTGTTGTGAGGAAGATTTTGAATTAGATACTTTGGCAATTTATAGAATTTTGCATGCCATTAAAACCCCAAAATTGGGTATTAAAGAATCAAGTTGCCTCTTTCATGTGGGAGAAAAAGGAACTGTTGAAGTGAAAATAATAAGTTGTTTGTGATTGTTTATTTTTATCCGGGCCTTGTGGATTTTTGTTTTTCTGCTTATGTATTTTGTTTGTTTTATGGAAGGTTAAAACCTGGTTGTGAAGCTTATGTTGAAGAGATTGAAGGTGAGATTAAATGTAAGCTTGAGAAAGTGGGTTGGATGCCCAATTTCTACTCTCTTCCACCTCATATTCAGATTGCTAACTCAAAGGCATATCAAGAAGGAAAGGTGACCTTTGGAGTTTTCTTCTAATGATATTATTATCTGTCTGTTTTAAAAACTGAAGTAAAGTTGTATTACTGTGTCGCGTCAAAGAGAGAGTTCTTCTTAGCTCTCCAAGTGCATGTTTGACAAAGTCCAAGTATTCGTTTCCCTTTGATCGATTTTTTATTCTAGTCTTCCTCCTCATCATGGTTATATTGACAGCTACCTGATTTCTGTCTGCTGGCTGAGGCATAAATCAAAATTTTACTTTTTGAAGTTGACCTTTACAAGTACACACATACACATATTGTAAATGTTTTCCTGTTTTGGTTTTTTACTCAGATATATGGAATTGATGCTGCATCTGGAGCTGCTGTTTCAGCTTTGAATATTTCAGCTGGAGATGACATATTAGATTTGTGCGCTGCTCCTGGTTAGTTTTGATGGTCAATTGTAGTAAGTTTGAACTTCCATCTTTATTAGTCGCTGATGATGGTTGATTGATCTAATTTGATACCACTTAAGCTTAAATTTTTACACTTGGACACCTCAAACTATTCATTAGCGCTTGGCAATGTTCTTGAAAGAGTCCCACCTTTCCCTAAGGACCAAGTGGACTCACAACATTGGTGTATATCTCAAAGTAAGAGGATGCATGCTTAAAAGGAAAATGAATTTTCTCTTGAAGTAATGGGTTTTGACAGCATCTGGTCCATCCCGGCCTACTTTGGAATTGTAAAAGGCTTAGTTGGTGTTGTAAAAGTTATGTTGCCTGCAGGATCCTGGAATGATGCTTTCTTTTGTTCAACTCTCCAAAACATAGACTATTGGGCTAATATCGAGTTTCTAGTTGAAGGTTCATTTTTTCGTTGATACAGGGGCATCCTAGTTCCTAACGATTTTTTAGGAACGTCACATTATATTTTAAAAGAATTTGCATATCACCAACAGCGCTGCATTTAGCACCAGTGCCGGCCCTAGGCATTGGCCGCTAAGGTGGCTGCCTAGGGCCCCTAGTGTTAGAGGGCCCCCAAAAATTTAACCCATAAGTATATGAGGCACATTTTTTTTTTCCTTTTTTGAGTTTTCGATAGGACCCTAATTTTTAGTGGCCAAAATATTAAGAGGCCAATACCTAGCTTTGTTAAGCCCAAAGTTACTCTTTATTTGGTTAAGCCCTATAAAATCTCTAAAATAGAAACCCTAGTATGAATATTAAACCTAGTTCTGTCCCCAAAAATAACGACTCTTATTTTACTTTATATTGTTGGATTAATAGTGACTATGCTATAATTTTTTTTTTCTGTCGGTAATGAATGGTCGACTGGTCTTTAAATTGTGGTGCAAAAAGATTAAAGGATGATATTATTAGAAAATAGAATTTGGGGGTTTTGCTTTTGCGAAGTTGTGTTGTTTCTAACTTAATATTTTATTTTATTTCAATTCTAGCAATTGTAAAGTTATGTTTTTTTTATTTGTAAATTAGTTTTTAATCGTTAATATGTCTAATATGACTCTAGCTATGAAAAACGTTAAAAAAAGAAAGAGAGAAAAGAAGATGAATTCATTCAAACTCAAAAATGGGTACTTCATAAATTTATTGTTAGTGATAAACAAAACATAAGTTGAAGTGGAAGTGGAAGTGATAATTTAATTAGTGAACAACAACAAAATCATGCAATCATTGTTGTCAAATCGCGTATCAGAGGTGTATTGTTTTTAAAAAATAGTGTATCGTTTTTAAAAAATAGTGTATCGTATCGTGTATCGTAAGATACGTGCAATTTTAATTTTTAAATAATTATTAATAAAATATATATATCTTTGTAAAAAAAAACATAGACTCATAACAATATAGTATTTCATTAATATTCCACGAACTATTCAAGTTCTCAACATAGTTCAATAATATCAAAATGTGAAGACCTTTAATTCAAACTTCTAACATCAACTTGATGCAAATTTTTAATATTAATCAAGAATTTTGAACTCAATTGAATAACATTAACAATATACTTTATTTTATTTTTTTAAACCACAACCACTGAAACGATGTTGTTTCGTGATTTAAAATTAAGTCTTAGGGTAAAACAATGTCATTTTAGTCCTAAAAAAAAAAAATAGAATCATCACGTATCGTATCGTGTATCATACGATATGGTGCAAAAATAATATAGAGACACGATACGTATCATTTTTCAGGTGTATCGTGACGTATCATACGATACGTATCGCGTATCGTACGATATTAATAACTATACATGCAATCGAAACAAAAGAACATAAAAGAGATTCAAAAGAAAATGAATTAGTAAAGGAATGTGAATGTATTGATAAAAAGTCTAATTTTGTTCCTACAAATATATATGATCTGGAAAATTGGAAGACTATTGATACAAAATTAATGGATTTGTTAGTAGAAAAAGGTCCAATTAGTTAAATAAATAAAAAATTAAATTATGATAATTAAAAATAATATATATATATATATTAATACACGAAATATTAGTAGGGACCTGTGTAAAGTTTTCGCCTATGGCCCTGTTTATGTTGAGCCACCCCCGTTTAGCACAATCAAACCAATATGTCTTAGTATTTAGTAAACATGATGCAATCTTCTAGTAGTTTTTTTTTTCCGGGATGAATGACTTACATAACATGAGATATTTTATTTTATGCACCATCTATGATATGTGGATTTCCTTGTTCAAATTTTCTATGGCAATATAATTCACCCAAATTGATTTGCCTTCTATTCAATGCGTTCAGGTGCCAAATTATGTATGATGGTAGATGTTCTTGACAGCTTGGGTTCTGTGACTGGTGTTGATGTGGCAAGACATCGGTTAGCAGCCTGTAGAACTATGCTGCAGAAGTATGGACTTGGTGATTGTTGCCGTCTCTTTGTTGCCGATGGAACAACATTTTCTTTAGTTCCTACCAGGGCTCATTCAGATTCTCAATCAGGTAATATATCTGAGAAAATTTCTGATATAGTCCCACAGGCTCAAATTGTGATACGACTAATTTTGTTGCTGATTAGTTCTACATATCTCCCTGTTTTGAATTTTTATCATTCTTTCTAGTATTAAACAGGTGCATCTGCTCCACAAGAAAAGTTTGATGTATTCGAGGAGTGGAAATCTAGAAGACCATGGAAAGAAAGGAAAAGAGCAGCTAAAGTAAGGGAAAATGGTGCTTCACAATTAGTTTCTCGGATTCAAGATCCAGAGCTTATATATTACGGGAGACGTTCTGGAGTGATTGGGGTCAGTAGACATGAATTATATCAAACTGTGGATAGCAACGAGCTTCTGCACTGTGGCTATGACAAGGTAAATTCAATTTTCTTGTTACTCAATATGTATTTTTCTTTTCCATTTTTTTTTCAATTTAAGTTGTGATTGCTTTCTCTAATCCACATGTTAATTCTCAAGTCACGCTGAGCGTGTTCATTATGAGTATCTCGAGACGTTCTCTATGTATATGGCTTAATTTTCTTTTTGGCGGTTGGAAGGATTTCATGTACTTCTGTTTCTTCATTATGTTGAAAAGCTAATGACTGGTGCCATAAAGCAGGTCCTGGTGGATGCAGAGTGCACACATGATGGTTCAACTAGACACATCCAAAAATTTGAACATTGGGGCTGGACAACGCTTCAGCGTCGTGTATTATGTGCAGACAGAACTGATGACTTGACTGTGCTTCAGGTAACTTGTACAACTTTAGCTTCAGACAGACATCTTTAGTTATGGTGCACATGTTATCCACTTGAGCCAGCAACTTCTGGGGGTTTGTGCTCCTAGAAGTTTGTCATTTCTTAGTATCGCAATATTATTTGTTCCTTTTTAAATCTAAAGTGGCTTACACAGTTATGTTTACCCTAGTTATGAAAAGAGTTCATATCATTGTTAAAGGAACTAAGTTATTAAGTTACTACTGAGGATTTTTAATAGTGCAGTGAATAAGTTTGACCCAAAAAAAACAAAGTTTGAGCTTTTGCGGTTAACAGTTAAATTTTCACCAAATAAAATTTCGTTTCGTGAAGTATCAAGTTCATCAGAAATGCTTTTTTTGCATATTCTGACTCTATGGCATTAAGGATTCATACAAGTGCTTTCTATTTCGTGTTGACTTGTGGTATTTGGGGTTCCAACCCATTTGCTTTCATCTGCCAAGGATTCACCTTTCAAACGTTACTCCAGTATTGTCTACCGCATGTGATCATAAAAGGGTGCTGGTGAATTTGTATTATGCTGTATTCAGGGTACCTCTGTGTGCCCTAGCGATTTTTGTTGTTTCTTGTAACTTAGAAGTGCAGCACCACTTTTGTGAAAAGGACTCAAAATATCTAAAAACGATTTCAGACTTTTCTTCACAAAGATTGCGAGCTTACTCTGCCTGCTAATCATCTGCCACCTTCATTTGTGTAGATCAGCATGTGGCAGCTAAAAGTTTGTTTCGTTGAGTTATATGGATTTAACATCACATTTCTGAGGACTTGAGACCTTCCCTTTTCTTCTCCTGCTTCTCTTCCCCTTGTTCTCCATCTCATTTAAGCTATGGGTTTTGTTGTTGCCTTGCAGTTACGTCTCCTAACCAATGGCTTTAGATTGCTAAAACTTGGAGGATTTCTTGTCTACAGCACTTGCAGGTTTCATCTACAGGCATTACAGTATTTTTTCCTTTTCCCCGGATAAGGCATCTTATAACCTACTTTTGGATTTTATCTTTTGATGATGGAATAGTTTAACAGTTTCTCAGAATGAAGATGTGGTGAATCAGTTTCTATTACAAAACGCTTCTGCCAGTAAGTTTCGTTTGGTTCTTCTAAATCGAGCTGATAAATATCATGTTCTCTACCTTCGTATGATCATATGTGGCTTACTCTATAATGTTGGCATAAAACAGATGTTGGGTATTTTAATGAGCAAATGCTTGCTCTGGAAACCCATTGCATAATTTGAAACGCATCCCCAAGTGGTTTGGTTATGTATATGCCCTTATGTAGTTTCAGTTGCAAAAAATGGATTCTATTTTATGTCTTTTGCTCTCATCTGACTTGTGCAGTATATTCTCTTATTTTGTAGAGTTGCTGGAGATTGATGCTGCAAAAAATTGGCCTTGCAAGAGTGGGCGGATACCAAAGACCTTGCGCTTTGATCCTTCAACTTCTCGAACTAGTGGGCTTTTTGTTGCAAAGTTCACAAAATTGGCGATTTAATGAAGATTGGTTCTTGCATATTCATTTGTAAATATGGTCCAAAGAAAAGAAGATATGATGACAAGACTTGCTGTGTGTGTCACTGGTTCTTTTGCTCTTTTACTGGAACTGTAATATCATTGGTCAGGCTACCTACCCTATTTACGGGCCTTTCTCTCTCCTCACTTCGTGAAATATGACTGACACCACTGTTGTGATGAAGATATGTTTCTTATCGAACTGTCCACTAAAGGGAAAGGGGGCAATTTCTACTGCTTTGCTAGTTGCTACCAAACCCTGTTTTTCGTTGTAATATTACTTGAGATGGATCACTTGTCACTGAAGTTGCAATTGCAACCCGTTCTTGCTGCCAATGCTACTCCAGTTTCCATGATGCTTATCATTCAAGCACAAGCAAGTCTCTCTTGATGTGATTCTTGAATATCATCAAAGTCCAAAAAGGATTTCCCTTAGATCTACTTCAGAGCAGATCTACTTCAGAGCATGTGGTAAGACCAAGTCTCACATTTCTTGGAGGAGATAAGTCTTTGATCTTCTTGTCAGCCAGAGTCCTTGTGTTATTTGATTGCATAAATGCTGGAGGTCCAATACTAATACCTCTTGACAACAGCCAAAACACTTGATCGATAGCAATGTTGCCATTGAATTGTAAGAGCAACTCCAAAGGACTCGGTAAAGAGTCCTTTTTAGCTATTTTAGATAACTTCTCCTTAAATTTTGGCTCTAACAGGCTATCTATTTTACTATCTATTTTTCATAACCCACTTTTCTCTTGCTATTTCTGATGAGCTACTTCGCTGTTTTTTGTGCCAATTTCCCCTCTCTCTCTCCACAGCACAGAAGCTCCGCCACCCAAATTTCGTCTTTATCAATCACAAAAGCTTCATTGTTCACCCAGGTATAGAGTTCTCTCTCTAACATAAACTCTGTGTATTTATACCATAGAAAAATCCATAAAAAGCCATGGAAATCTCACCAAAAACTTACGAAAATCTACCAAAAATCTATTGAAATCTCAAAAAAAAAAAAACCATTGAAAAACATAATGAAAAAGCTACGAAAAATCCAATGAAGTTTGTCTCAGTTCCCACTGAAAATCGACTGAACCATCGAATCTGTCTCTCGACTCTCTCTTTGTTTTCACTATGTTTTGATTTGGTGGAGAGAGGAACTTAGAGGTAATGAAATTTTCTTATTATGAAAATTATTGCTTGGGTTGTGTGGAATGAGTTGTTGTGGTCCATTGCTTGGGTTGTTTGGAATGAGTTGTTTGGAATTTTGCGTGGGTTGTGTGGATTTTTTCTTGAATTGTCTGTGATATTTTTTTGGAATTTTTTGACTAAGAATTTTTTCTGAATTTTTTTTGACTAAGATTTTACATAGAAACCACAAGAAATATTTTAACTCAAGTCAATTTTAAAACACTCCAATCTATGCATATTAGAGTGGAGAGAAATCATTTTCAAAGATGTGAGTCATAGATTTGGTGATCCTGACATCTGTAACAAAAAAGATAAATATATACATATATATATATATATATATTTTAATTTGGGTCCAATTTTCAAAAACTTTGATTATTAAAAGTTAAAGTCGGTTGGGTCTTGTTTGATGTTGATTAAGTATAGTATAAAATTACTAAAGAAACCCAATAACTTTAATAATCGATGGAGGCTTGAACTCGATTTAATCTATGATAACGTAGAAATCATTGGGTGCCGTTTGAGTGTATCGATAAAATTGTAATTTTTTATATTGGTCTTAGGTCACCTTAGTAGATAAGATCAGCTTACCATTTCCCTTCAACCGATTACACCCGAGTCTCATCAACCACTCAACCACAGTGAGAGGGAATATTTTGCCATTTTTAAATTTTTATTTCTTTCACCTTAACCATTAAAAGTCGTAGTCGGCAGTGGGTGGGCACACTAAAATTTCTTTAAAGAGTAAAACTCTTTTTTTTTTGGTCTAACTGTCGGAGTGTTTACGTTAGCTTATGTAATTCAAAACGTTTCTCCCTGATTCGATTACAGTAAACCATCAATGTTACGATTAAAATATTAATGAGAGATAAATTTTTTCATACGAGAATCATAACAAATTATTAAGATTCGAAGTCAAGACGTCTGAATTTATAACTCGTTTTTATTTCCACTTAAATTATCCCTTCAAGATTACTTAAATTTCTTTAAAGAAAAATGCTATTGGAATATAAAATTTTGACATAAGTTATTGACCTAATAATATAATTTTATTATAATTATTGAATTAACATCAAATTCTAATATTTAAAAAGTCCAAAAATAATATAAACTTACTGGTCCAAAATCTGAGTTTGATCTTCATTCTTTTTTTTTTTTGATACATAAAATAAATATACAGATAGACCACTTCACATATCTGTCAGACAACACCACATAGTTATTTGCAATAGACCCCATCGCATCTATGATGGGGCTAAAATTAAGGTCTCATCGCTTGCTCTGGACACTAAAGAGTAGATTTAGCTCCAACGTGTTGCTGTAATTATGGAGAATCAAATTTAAGCATTGAACAAAAAAATGAATTTTTACCCACTAGACCAACAACTTGTTAATATATTCATTCTTAATATATCCATTACAATAAATAAATAAATAATAATAATAATAATATATCCATTAAAAACTTCCATCCACCTAACTAAGTACTAGGTTCGTAAGCATATAATTTATTAGGGGTAATTCGTGCCTAAAAGTACGGTGCAATATGAATGATTTTGAAAAAAAATTTAGTGACCATTGAATGAGTCTATTTGAGACTGTCGGATGAATTTATTAAAACATGTCTTATAAAATTTTCATCCACCCAACTAAGTATTGGGTTCGTAAATATATAATTTATTAGAGGAAACTTGTGTTTAAAAGTATTGTGCAATATGAATAATTTTGAGAAGGATGTTAGCGACTGTTAGATAAACTATTTGAGACCGTCGAATGAACTTATTAAAAAATAAACTGTTTTATATTATAGATATAGTCCAGTTTGTATCTATCACCCATGAGCCATGAATTGATGGACACTATCGTGCGTAAAAAGAATGGAATAATTACAATGACAACCTCTCTTATATCTGATATTTCCACTGCACCCCTACTATTTCTGTAAGACTTGTTCGTTAATTGAATTTCCAATTTTGCCTTCAGTTATATTATATCTAAGCTGCTCCTAATTCCAATTCACCAATACTGCCCCTGCTCCTAAACCCGTGCGATTGTAAAAAAATTATAATATCTCTTCATCGTCACCATCATCTCCACCTCCGCCCATCCTTTCGGGCATGGACCAGCACCACCCTATCCCTTTCGTCTGCCTTAAATTCTCTGCGTCTTGATGAAAAATCTTCTCCCTAAACCTTCGCCTCAACTTTCACGCAACCAAACTTCATATTGACAGTTCTGTCTGTGGAGAGAGAAACTCCATAGATTTAGGAACTAGGGAGTGACCGAAACAATGTCTAGGACTGAAATTTCTTACTTTTAAGAGAGAGAAAGAGACGGAGAGAGAGACGATGAAAGACACTGAAGAAGAAGAAATCACAGTTCCACTCCGTAAGATTTTTAGCTCAATAACGCAATTTTTAATTTGTATGCTTGTTCAATACTCACCGGAAAAACATTTTCATCCAAATATGCAGTTCAGAAGAGCGAACAGAACGGAACCGATGCCTCCGGTTCTGAGTCGACGGACGAACCGCAAAAAGATGAAAATTCTCCGATCGAGCAAGTGTTCCTCACGGTACCGGTCACCGATGACCCAACCCTACCGGTGCTGACCTTCCGTATGTGGACTCTAGGAATCTTAGCTTGTCTTCTTCTCTCTTTCGTCAACCAATTCTACTGGTACAGGAGACAGCCTCTTTCAATCACCTCAATATCGGCGCAGATCACCGTGCTCCCACTCGGACACCTCATGGCGAAGACGATCACGAAGAGAGTGTTCTTCAAGGGGCAGAAGTGGGAATTCACTCTGAATCCGGGACCGTTCAACGTCAAGGAGCACGTTTTGATCACGATTCTTGCGAACTCCGGCACTGGTTGCCCTTACGCGATTCATATTGTTAGCGCCGTGAAGGTATTTTACGAGAAGAAGTTGACCTTTTGGGCGGCATTGATGGTGGTTGTGACGACGCACGTGTTGGGGTTCGGGTGGGCTGGCTTGTTCCGGCGCTACTTGGTTGAGCCCGCGGCTATGTGGTGGCCTCATAATCTAGTCCAAGTTTCGCTTTTCAGGTACCATGCTTTTTTTCTTGGGAAAGTGGGTAAGATGTTAACTTATCCTCAACTCTTACTTTTTACTTTTTTTTTTGGTTTAATTTAATGGTATTAGTTATTTTTTAGGAATATTCAGACATCTTGAGATTTATTATTTAATCACTCAGATATCTTAATATTTAAAATATTACACACAAATTCCTTAAAATTTATACGCGTGTAACACTTAGACCTCTGATATGAATATATTTGTTAATAAATTACACTTAAACCCCTTCTGAAATTTGTAGGTATATAATATTTAGATCCCTTAAATTTAAAATATTATACTTAAATAAAAATAATTCAATCAAATGTAGAATATCAAATATTTTAAATTTTATAATCAAAATTCACATTTTATTGTATCATTTATTGAAATAAAATTAAAATTAAAATTAAAAATCTAGGTTTAAAAAAAAAATCATAGTTAACATATAATTATACTATCTATTAAAATAACATTAAAAAATTAAAAAGGGGTCAAACTGTAATAAACACAATATATTTTAGCTTTAATTGGGATAGTTTGATATTTTAATTTGGTCGTTTAAACAACCAAATTAAATTCTATATACAATATAATTGTATACTAGCTATGATTTTTTAAGGAAAAAATAAATTTTTATTTTTGATTTTATCTTAATAAATGATACAATAGAACATGAATTTTAATTATAAAATTTAAAATATTTAATATTTTATTTGTGATTGAAGTATTTTTGTTCTAAGTATAACATTTGAAACTTAAGAGGTCTAAGTAATATATGTTTACAAACTTTAGGGGGGTTTGAATGTAATTTATTAACGGATATATTTACAACAGGAGTCTAACTGTTACTTGCGTACAAATTTTAAGGGGTCTGTGTATAATATTTCAAATATCAGGGAGTCTGAGTGATTAAGTGACAAACTTCAGGGGGTCTGAATGAAATTCTCCCTATTTCTTATGTCTGAAAATACAGAGTAATAAAAAATGCTCAATAATAAACATATTTGTATTCATACATAAAATAAAAAACCCAAGTATAGAATAAAAAGAAAAGAATTTAAGCACAAAATATAATGGAGATGAACAATTGTAGTGGTGGTGGTAGGAGACAATGATAATTGTGATGAGTGACGACGACCATGATGATACTGACAGTCGTATGTGGTAACAGTGATAGCGGTGATGAATTTTTGGGAACAATAGTGATAGTGACAACCATGAATGACGACGGTGGTTGTGGGTGTGGGTGTGAGTGTGTGTGATGTGATGGTGATTGGCAGTATTGATGGTTGTGGCGGTAGACGGTGACAATGATGGTGGTGAGTGACTACAGGTGTTTTTGGGTGACAGTGTGATGGTAGGTAACAAACGACGGTGGTGGTGGTGGTGTTGGTGGTAGATATGGTAGGGAATGGGTGACAGTTACTGACGACGATGATGGGTAACAACGGGTGGTGGTGGATTGTGGTAATGGGTGGTGGTGGGTGTTGACGGTGGGCGACGAAGGTAGTGATAATAAATATAAGAATGAGATGATGATGGTAATTGATGGTGGTGGTGAACGACAGTAGTAGTAATTGGTGGTGGGATAGTGACGACGATGTGGTTACGGTAGGGGGCGATGGTTGTGGCAGTGAGGTGGGATGAGAGTGGTGGTGGGATAATGATAGTAGCGATAAAGCGACGATAGTGGTGGTGTTGGGGTTGCAATGGTGATGGTGATAATGATGGTAACGGTGATGGTAGTGGTGGTGGTGGTGGTGGTTATAGTGGTGGTGAGGGTAAGGGTGGGATAATGGGGGTAGTTATGGAGATGGTGGTGTGTGGGTTGATTAAGCAGAGTTTCTGGGAGGGTTACAGTAGTTAGGAGAAAGAAACTGAATGTGTAGATAGATGTATTGAGAGAGATGTTTTGATGTCTCAAGATGTGTCTTTCCACGTAGAGAGAGTTTACAATATATAGGTTTGGTGAGACGATGACGTGAGTTAGAGGACATTACTTTTTTGGTAAGTACAATTAAGGTAGAATTTGATCTCGTGCATATTCTGATATTCTCTCTCCCACGTGCTCTTATCTTTCCAAGTTCTATGGATCTTGGACTGAGTCGGATTGACAAAGTGGGTTTGGGCTGCCTTTTGGCTGACTTAGTTTAATTGATTTATTGAGCCTGATCCAGTCGATTTTGGACTCATCATAAATGACTCTAATAAACAAACTCAATTTTAAAGGTGAAAAAATTTAAATTTAAAGAAGAAGAAAATATAATCATTAGGTCTTCAAAAGAATATGAAATCTAATCATTTAGTACTTTTAGTAAAAGTTTGAGTGTCCTTTAATTTGTATAAAAATTTGAGTCTCATTTAATTTTGTATGAGTTTCAATTTTTTTAAAATATTTTTATATAAATTTATATTTGAATTTTAAAAAAATAAATGTCATCGTTGATATTTTTTGTTAATAAAATAAGGGGGTAATGTTGTAAGTTAATTCAAGTAGTTTAAAAAATAATATACAAAATTTAATAGTTGGAGAGAAAAAACAAGAAAAGCAGACTCTAATTGCAAGTCGCGTGTCTCTCTGGTGTAGGCTTCGAAAGGAAGAGGGCGGCATCATCTGCTTGTCGCACTTTGACTTTGTGGAATAGTGTAAAATGGAAGTGTTCAAAAGGAGTTAAAGAGATCGTTCAAAAAAAAAAAAGAGAAAAAATTCACCTCACGTGGTTTAATAATAAAATACTATGAGGAATGTTATGAGACCAAACCCGTTTTAGGAAATTAATTTATTATAGTCATTAAATATGTTAGGAGTTTTAATGGAAAATAAAGTTCACTTTTAGTATAACAATTATAATTGATTAGTTCTTTAAATTAGATTAAATGTGTTAGGAATTTTAATGGAAAATGAAGTTCACTTTTACGGTTTGTTTGGTTGGGAAGAAAAGAAATGATAGAAAGTGAAAATGATAGAAAGTGAAGTGAAAGAAAAGAAAATGATAGAAAATATATTTTCATATATGTATTTAGTTAAAATGAAAAATTTCTC